>OZ020524.1:20696417-21257338 GCA_963971425.1 Bryoerythrophyllum caledonicum | reverse complement strand
CGCGCGTGCGCCTGCGCGAGGACAGGCCGCGCTTGCGGCATCTCATCGCTCTAACCCTAGCCGCCGTCGCCATGGAGTTCGCTAGGCTGCGCAAAGTTCGAAGTTGCGCGCGCAAGGTTCTTTGTCGACGTTGCGCAACCAGCAGCTACTTGCGGGAGGCCGTTCAGCGTTCAAGAAGCACCTTCGCAGGGTATGGATTTTCGCAGGGTATGGGTTTTGGATATGGTCAATGGAGGAGCAGCAGCAGTTGGGGGTGTGCGCGCGCACACCTCCTGTCTACGCGAACTCCATGGCAACGGCGGCTAGGGTTAGATTGCGGCGGCTAGGGTTTGGATGCGGCGGCTAGGGTTTTGTTGTGGCGGCTAGGGTTTGTTGCAGTGGCTAGGGTTTGTTGCGGCGGCTAGGGTTCAGGCAGTGTGCTGATGTACTATACTTAGGATTTAGTGCCATTCTACGAGCTACTCACTTGACTTAAGTTTTGTATGGTTTTTGAGTAAGTATTTCAGTATTACAAAAATTGCACTCTCTAGTTGATGACCGCTATCTAATGTAAATATGAAACCTTTGTTGATTTTGCAGTTTTAATCGTACTCAAGTTCATGTCCTCATTTGTGTTCATCTATATTGGTACTGCTCACTATCGTAACTCTGACTGACCTCAATCCTCATGAATCTAACCTTGGAGTTCCCTCATTTCAGAATTGAAACAAAGCCAGAAGCTTACCAAATTCACCAAAATCTCCTCGATGTCCAAATGTCCTTCAATCTACACAGTACACACAAAGTTGATAGAAATTAGCGAATGAAGAAAAATGCACATGGCCTTCAGGTTTCAATTGCAAGAGAGCTCACCTTAGAAATCGGGAAGAGAAGAGACCTCTAGATTTGCATAGAAACCTTATATTCATGTTGGAACCTTGTGCCTCAAGTTTATTAGTCAAAGTTTGACTTTAGAGCTTTTGACATTTTGCTTTGTTTCTCCTTATGTTTAAACTTTTTACATATTATATTAATATTTTGAGCTATATGTAATACGAAGATACTTAGGAGTTTTTATCACATAGTTCACCATATAAATTTTATGCATGTATTGCAGGTAAAGTGGGAAGGCTTGAAAAACATGTTCAACAACGATGAAATGGTGATTTAATGTTGAACGCCATCAAGCACCAGTGCATGTACCACTAACACGTGCAACATATTTTGAGGTAAACATTTATTTTTATACAAGTTTATGTGGATGCACATACCTTTTTTTTTATTAGCGATTGTAACAAGATCCAATGGTGTCAGTAATAGCAAGTAGACAACATGCTTCATTTTCTTCCCTAAGTTTAGTGGATTTTTTTCGTTTCAGTTCACTTAGATTCAGAAGATTGCATCAGACATGATGTAGACTCATTATCATCATGTCATAAATGATATAAGTTCTATTTTTATACCAATGTTTAGGGATGCAAAAGAGGTGTAGCATATTTAACCCCTAAAGGATCAAGTGAAAAAAATGGGCTTCTTGAAAGTTCGGTCAAATTCCTATGGTGTCAATTTCTAACATTCCTCTTTGAAAATTTTATTATAGAAAGACATTACCAAGACTTTAGTGGGAAAACAATTTTTACCTAAATTGGACATTTGATCAAAAAGTTTTAGGGTTTTGAATTTCAAATGAGGAGCGGGCAAGTCGGGCATGTACAAAAAGTTTTGCTAGAATACTCTGTTGAATGTGAGATTTTCAGTACTCGCAAGTAATATTATTTTCCTTGATGTTGTCAAAATAAGTTCTTGTCTTTAGTGATAAAGAACATATCAACCTAAGTCAAACATTTTCACACATTGTCACTCATTGTTGGGAAGGGTACTAAAAAAACTTCATGTTTTCCAAATAAAACCTAGACATCTCTTCATTTTTCACTTTTTATTTTTTCCACAACAATATGTGGTGTAAACCTTCTTATTGACCATTTGGATTACCAATCTAAAACATATTATGTTCACAAAAAATTATAGTGTGATTTAATAAATTCTGAACTTCCATTCCTTGCACAGTTGTTTTGAATATGCTACATCCGTTCTCTACCTCTAAAAATTGGTGTACAAAGAACCAACATCATGCTTAACAAGATGGTTGTGGATTTAGACTTTGTGTAGTGCAAAAATTAGGCACCAAGTGAAGTCAAAGTCTGCTGATCCACTGCACGCAAGGAAGAAAATGAACCATATGCTTCACTTCAAACACTATAATCTTTCAATCCGTGATGTCAAAGTTTATGAAAATTTGTTTGCATATTACTCAATAAATCTTAATTGAGATCCTACGGTCAAAACTAGAAATAAAAGTTTTCGTTTCCTTTTTTGTTCATTGCACTAGAATCCAACAATTTTGAAGTGTTTTTGGTGTTAGAGTGTCATTGTACCTTTAGGGTCAAAGACTCTGTGCAAGGAGTTCATGTTCTATAAATTCTCATTTTTTTCATTTCAAAGTTGTTCTATCAAAAGATCCAAAATCATCATTATATTTTGAACAGTAAATTTGTGTTTAAAAACATATCTTTTATCAGATGAATGGTGCTTTGAAGGTTAATAATTAGTACATGTATTTTGACTAATTTCCTATTTTTTCAATAGTGATAATGGAGAGCCGCACGATTCAGACTCCTTTGATACGGCCACACATCGAAAGGGACAATATGCCTTCTAATAGCTCTGTGGGGGCCCGATTAGTACGAGCAGCACGTGCAAGGCAAATTCAACAGAGATCTGTTGGGATCATGACTTCTGAATTGGAAAGGGCAGTAGAATTGCTTTCAGAAACAGGAGATGTGGTGGGCTTAGCAACGAGGGAGCATGCATTCAAAAGTGGCATGGAATTGAATGGATCGAAGTTGTTCCCATTCGAGGTGGCGGTGCGTATCACTAGGGTAGATGATGCATTACATTGGACCGGAGAGATTGTAGGAGAACGCCTTGGCATGTGTGTGGGCTTGATCATTCGTTGGCATCGATCTTTGCTACGTGTAGTGGCTGTAGAAACTGATATCACAGGTGTCCATGGTGACATTGGATCACAGATAGCGCCTGCAGAAGTGATGGCCTCAGAATTTGATTTTCCTGAGTTCATCAACACACCAAGATCCACCCAGAGGTCTCGACGCAGTAGTCATGCTTCAAACGCCATAGATGAAAATTTGCCGTTTTCCCAATCTACTCCCTCAAATATCCAAGATTTGCCCCATATAGATGGATTTGCTTATGTTAGACCAGCACGTCGTCCATATTCTATGCAAAATAGGAGAAGGAGAGATTCAAGGGAGCCATCATTGACAGAAGCTGCACCATCTAAGGTATCGCTTAGAAGCGTGCAAATTGCAATGGCACAAGGAGGATGCAAACGTAATTGTTTGAGGGACGTTCCAGCAAGGTATCTATTGGACATGCGATATAATGCATGGGGTAGTGAGTTTTCAGTTCGAAGTACGTGGATGAGACAGATGCTGGTTTCTTTTTACACAAGGTCGGAAGGAACTCGTCGAGACAAGTTTGTAACAAAGTTAGATGGGAAAGAAGTTTGCAATGCTTGCTACGCTCTTGGAGTTGGATATTCACAGAGGCGCTTTAAGCAATTGAAGAAGGATTGTCTAATATATGGAAGAGTGACATCGATTCACGGCAATACCCTTTCAGATCCGATAAGAGAGAGTACTAGAATGTCTGCAGCAGAGGCTTGCTTTAAATCGTTTGTCGATGAAGCTGGTTGTCCTCAACCTCATCGTTGTATTCGCCGTAAGAGTGACAACGAAGTGGTGCCTCTCATTCTCCTTCCTATGAATACAACCAAATTTGATGTATTTAATTACGTGAACGAGGAGGTCAAGAGAATTTGTAATGGAGAAACCATTTCTATGAGTTCGTTCCGGAGGATGTGGCGCATCAAGTATCCCCACGTTCACGTACCTCCGTTCTCGAGATTCTCAAAGTGTTATCATTGTTGGGAGTATAAATGTGCCATGGAGGGAACCACCGATGCGGATGCAAGGATAAAGATAAAGGAGTTGTTTATGTTGCATCTACGCAACCAGATGGAAGAACGTAGGCATTATTGGATATTCAAGAGGTCGTGTTATATTAGCCCTGAGTTGTACATGTGCATCATAGTGGATGGCATGGACCAAAACACGACCATGGTACCGAAGATGCGGCAGACTGTGAAGAACATTGAACATCGGTTTGTGAAGACCCATCTGTGTGGTGCTCTTGTACATGGGATTGGTTTATATTGCGACGTGTGGTTTGGGGCTCACCACAAACACAATAGCAATCAAGTCGTGAGTACATTGTTGTACGTGATTGGAGATGTGCTGCGGAGGAGGGGCTTTTTGCCACCAACACTGCGAATTCAGGCCGACAACTGCACGCTTGAGAACAAAAACATTTATATGTTTGCTCTATGTGCTACATTGGTGGGATTGGGGTTTTTTCAGGAGGTGGAACTATCTTTTCTTATAGTGGGCCATACCCACGAAGATATTGATCAACGCTTCAGTTGTATATCAAATACGTTGAAGAGGTCGGACGTCGAGTCGTTGAAGGAAATGATTAGTCTGATAGAACGAGGAACATCTCCTACGGAGGCACTTGTTAGCGCCCGGCTGCTAGAGAATGTATGGGATTGGAAATTGTTCATAACTCCTCACTTATTGATAGGTCAGGATTCATTGGTGGGCATAACATTTCCGCACCACATGCGATTCTATATGGACAATCGAGCAGCGACTCGTGAAGTTCGGGTACAACACAAACATTATTGCAAGGATTTATGGGGACCGGAGTCAGGGACGAAAACTTTGAGGTCGTTGCCAAATAGGCATGAACGACCATCGTTTGCAGAAGTATTTGCAGCGGACGAACGGGAGTTGAAGGCATTGGATGACTTCATTGCATATAAGCAAAGGTGCATTCAAAGGTTGCAGCATGAGGACAAGAATCGTGAGGCAAAAGTAGAGGCTGAAAGATTGAAACTCTATTTAGCTCAATTTCCACACAAAGATCGTAGCAATGAGCATCGTACCTCACCGTTTTGGCCTTCAGAGTTCTCCAACACCGGACCTACAGGGAGCGCATCTTTGGATGTAATGGATGGTGCAAGTGAAGAAAATCGCAAGGTAAATGTCGTAGAGCAGGTAGTGGCGATGCTTCCAAATGCCGAGGCTCGAGGATACTTTGGTCCTCGTAGAGGAAGACCCTCTAATCAAGCAGTGCGTAGGGCACAACAAACAGAGCGCAACTATGTTGAGGAACGCGCCGAAGAAGGAGCAATGTATGAAGGTAATCACGACCCATTTCCACCATTTAATCCACAATCTGATATCCGTTGTGGACAGTTTGTAGCCTTGAGTGTTGATCGAGCAGAGATAGAAGGCGGTGTACCATTCTATGTGGGGAAAGTGATTGAGGAAGGAAAAAACCGATGGAGACTTAAGATTAAAGTTTGTTGGTATTGGCCCATCATCCAAAGGGGGGTTGCTGATAGACATGGATCTTCTGCACAACGATATGCAAATTGCATGGATTCATTCTGGGAGCCATCTGGGGAGAGCCATAGTTGGGTAGAGAAAGATGCATGCATTTTTTCATGGGTAGACACACCGGAAAGAACCATGTCCGGGGCCAACGGGTGCAGAAAGCGCAATGTATTTGGAGTGCAGGTTGAAAGCAGGATTCGCATTCTTCAATCGGCAAAGGCTCATATCCTACAATATATTGCAATGCAAACCGAAGCTATCGATGACGACCGTTTGCAAGCAGCCCTAAATTCTATGGAGTAGATAGTGTGCCTTTTTGAAAGTATACTAGTTGTGTATGGTAATTGATATATAGTGTATGTGTAAGAGTAGTATATTCTAAGGGTGATGTAAGACGTTATGTCATTAATCCTGTAGAGTAAAGCTGTGTTTACTATTGGTGCTAAGTCCAATTGTTGAAGCATCTATATTTAGTTTTCACCATTGTATGCATTATGTACTATGTAGAATATCTTTTAATCAACTGCCAACCCTTGCAAAAAGTATGTTTTTTTGTAATTACGTCTGTTTATATACTACAATTCTTCAAATCCATCTTTGGAATATTGTGAAACTATATTAAATACACATTTATCTAGTATTAACGAGGGGCCACCACAAATTAGTTGAAAATGCCAAAAAATCGCTTCCAATATGAACAACCATGATTGTACATAATATTATTGTAGAAGCCCAATTTTTTTTCTTTAGGAAAACATTTTTTTTCTTTGATTTTTTTTTTTTTCAATTTTGCCACTTTTGTTCGCAATGGCCGCCGTTGTACCCAAGTGCACTTTTAAATGGCCAAGTGCATAATTGCTTAATTGCGTATTAGATAGTTGTACTCTTAGTAGAAATCTTCATCGAAAGTAAAAAAATTATAGTGCTTTCAAATCGTAAAGTACAACTACACTAAACATCAAATTCAGTGTATTGTTCCCCTTTTAATAGTAAGAGCATGGCCAACAACTCCCTCCAAGAGTATCGCAACTTGTCCGCAAACCCGGCGGACGCCGTGGAATGCAGATCAATTGTATGTCCAACTGTGCAACGATAGTGGGCGGCCGGGGATGCTGGAAACCTACAGCCGGGCTCTCGTCCACTTTGTTGCCAAGGGCACAAACATCCTAAGACCCTTTGGTCGGGCATCATTGATTGGTAAAGACTTTCTGCATAAAAGCACGTTCTATCGTAGCATTTTGTCATGACTCTCTTGCAATCCGTCTAGACTCTACAATGTTTACCAAAGGGCTGGAAATAGTCTTTGCGCCTGCTCCACGCTCCAAACAAAGGTGGGGTCATGTCCCACCCTAGCCTCCTCCTCCGTGATCGGGGTTGGGCCAATAGATGGGCTTGCTCAAATCGGCCTTCATATAGAAGAATCATTGTAGGAGGTTGGAGATCAAAGGAATGGCTTCCCACCAACGCCCTCACACACTTTAAACTTTTCGTGAGTCTCTCTAAACATATAGGTCCGCTCTATAGGGAGGCTTTTGTAAATTGCCCTTGTTCTTGCCCTCAACGACATTTTTTACTTGTCTCTCATTGGCCCAAAGAAAGTTGAGGGCACAATTTCAAGGGCTAGTAGGGCAAGCACTTACAGCTCCCCCACGGCCCAAAAATAACCCCTGTAAAAGCCACATTCAAGGACCTTGCATCCGCAACTGCTAGGCATCCTCTAATCTCTCAGAGCCTCCTCATTCAATACCAACATTAATCTCGTACAAATCCTGTAACTCGTATACTTCCATGTCCATTGGATCTACAAAAAAAAAAGTAGGTCTTTTGTGAACTCTTCAAAGTCAATTGGGAACCATATATACATGCACGCATTTTACTCTATAGAATACAAAAAATGTATTAGAGTTTAGCAAGACTAACAAATTTGGATTGAAGATTCTTCAACTAACATCTTTCATTTGGACTTCATTTCAATATCTAAACCTTATCATGTTCAAATATGACACCATAGTATGTAGAATAGTGTAGCTACTAGTGGTTTGTTGTGACGTTGAAAGAATAACCCCTGAAGAACAGTTTCCATGTGAGGCAATGTTTTCCATTTCAGAAAATGACCTTTACTCCTTACTCCAAATGCTACTATACATATACTTTCAATCTGTGTGGTTCAAGTTTATGACATTTTGTGACCATGTTATTTGATGGGTCCTAGTACAGTGACTCCAAAAACTTTAAATGAGTCTATGTAAGAAACACACAACTTCAAATGACAATGCCACAAACACGGATGATCAAAATCAAACACTGTAGACTCGGTTATTGCACTACACTTGAAAAGTCACATAAAAATTTGTCCACCGCCCATTTGCAACCAAAACAGCTACAATTTGATCAGGCATGCTAGCATACAATCTCTTACACTCTTCTACGCTAATAGAAAAGAAAACTTCTTGCACTCGCTTCCATAATTGAAGAATACCATTTGGAGGAGTAGAATAGGAATTCAATTGCCGTTTGAGTGAAGCCCATACATTTTCAATAGAATTTAGGTCAGGGGACTGTGCAGGCCACTCTAAGACACAAAATGATTGCCTTCCAAACCAATCCAAAACAATCTTTGCTAAATGAACACTAGCATTGTCCTGTTGGAAAATAACTTCCTCAACATTGAACTCCATATCCCGCAATGTAGAATACAAATCTTGCTCTTAAATCCCAATGTAGCCTCTAGCATTTATATGCCCTTGTATATTGTGCAATGCCCTCAATCCTTTAGAAGTCAAACAACTCCAAAACATAATGTCGCCTCCACGGTGTTTGACAGTTTAATTGACAGAATGTACATGAATGTTTTCTTTGTCTTCAATCCAACACCAACTCTTCCATCTGAGCTAAAACAACAAATTCAGGTTTCATCACAAAATACCACCTGCTCCCAATCATTCAGTGTTCAATCTTTGTGATTTTGAGCAAATTAAAACGTTGCTTTGATGTTCTTCTCACTAAAAAAAGGCTTCTCAATTTTTCTAGAAGAAGACAATCCTTGTTCTCTCAAAGCATTCCTCAAGGTATTATGACACATTTCTTTACCTATCACTCTTCTGAGCACTTTTGCAACCTCTGTTGCAGTTTCTAAACCTCCAACAATTACTAAACGTGAAGCATACCGCTTCTCCCGCTTTGTAAGGACTTTAGGACGACCTCCTTTAGACAAGTCTAAGTTGTGAGAGTGACGCTTTCCCACTTTATTAACTGTGGATTGTGATAAACCCAAGCTTCTTGCAATCTTTCTACTGCTATTTCGTTTTTTTACTAAAGGTATAATATTTTCTTCTTTGTCTGTAGAAATCAGCCTCATCCTTCATTACAACTTCTACAAATCACAAGAAGTGTACAAGACAATCTAGTACAAACCCAGGAAAAAATTATCAAATTTTATGAAGAAACAAGAACAAACAAGTTACAAAAGAAAGTAGCAAGGAAGGCCTCAAAAACTGAGTCTATGCACTCTCGAAGCTTTCCTCTCTGTCACTCAAACCTTCTCGACGATGATGATGTCATCATGACATCATGTCAAAGTCAATTTGAGGTTCTTTTTCATCCGTATTCTACATCCACTAAAAATCTCATTATTTATTTACCAAGTGGCTTTGAAAGTGCTTGTCTATTACATTGACTCAGTTTTTGGAGTGTCCGTATAATTTGGATTGGTAATAAAAGATTTTTCTTTTTCCTCCACTCTTTACACTAGAATGAACAATTTTGAAGTATTTTGGTGTGAAATAATCAAGTAATTTTAGTGGATAATACAATTCATAGTTTAGAGTTTGGTGTCAGGAAACAGGTCCTTCTTCCATCAAGAAGTGGGTCCCCTTTCCTTACCATTTCTTCAAACTCTACATGGAAGCGTAGATGGCCTACCTTGTCATCAACTGACAACTGCATGTCCGTATTCCATGCAAATCCCATAACATCATGATGCCCAGGAAATGACCATGGACCATTGCAAGGGGAAAAGACCATGGACCATTGCAAGGGGAAAAGACCATGGACCATTGCAAGGGGAAATGACCATGGACCATTGCAAGGGGAAAGACCATGGACCATTGCAAGGGGAAATGACCATGGACCATTGCAAGGGGAAATGACCATGGACCATTGCAAGGGGAAATGACCATGGACCATTGCAAGGGGAAAGACCATGGACCATTGCAAGGACAAATGACCATGGACCATAGAAATCAACTATTCAAGTCACAGATATCATGAATGCTAGTATCATGAGTTGCCAATATTGAGAACAGGTCTGGGGAACTTATTGGCCTTTCGCAGGGACTATTTGTCAATGTGCTTATTATTATATTTATTTTGATTTTTTCCAAACATGCAAAAGAAAAGGTATCTTTGTTTTTCACGACACCTTAACAAATATAAAAATATATTTCTGAATATGATTGACCTTATATTTCCAAACTCACTGCGTTTGGAAATTTGCTTCATGAAGTAACTTAGATGTTTACCTCATTTCTAATTCATGGTTTTTGCTTTCAAAAATGAGTTTAGATGTAATGATTTTAGCCAGAAAAGCTTCTTCAGTTTGATTTTTAATTACTCTCTGAATAGATAAAGATTATCTTGTTATAATGGATTATTATGTTCTGACGTAGGATTGTTTACATGAATGACAACGTCCACAAATGTGACCAGCATAATGGACATGTCCATCTCTTATTTCTAGGACATATTTGCAATATATTTTATGGTAATTTAAGACTATGCCCAAATTTTCCCATCCTTGAACTTCATCTTTCAGAAGATCTCAATTCATAACCAAATGGTTGAAATAAATGTAATAATCTTTTGGAGTTGAAGAAAGAAAACATCAGAATCAAATCAAATTTTAAAAAACATCATTTTTTATCTCAAAAATGACTTTTTTTTGGTACTGTCACGGCGTAAAATTAATTTTTTATTTTATCATTTAGTTTATGTGTAGTCCCTTTTATGGACCACGGTCACTCATGACCGTGGTCTTAGGTTGTGGATTCCTCTTGGAACCCACGCCCATGTCCATTTTCTCCATGTGCACAATATCCCTCCTTGGGGATCAAATCCCCAAGATATGGAGGGATATCCTCCTTCAAGAAAACTACTTTCATCAAGAAAGTAGTTTGGCAAGAAAGAGGGACCTCACCCCTCTTCCTTCCTTTGGTATAAAGGAGAGTGCAAGTGCACTCTCCCATCATCCCTTCACTCATCTCTAATTTTCTCACTTCATTTGTATCCTCTTCTAGTTTATGTTATAAATTCTGTTCTATTAATGGCTTCTCGTAATACCGCTCATGTGTTGAGCTTTCTTTTATGGTTTATGTGAAATTATTTGTTTATTCTTTTCTTTATCTTTTTTTAAACTTTAAATAAATATTTGAGGTTTACAGAACCCTTACTTAGAGAGTCAGAAAACAAGTTGCAATGGATTCTTTATATAATCATAAGTTTATTTTTCTTCAGAAATGAAACTTCATTTAGTTATTAAGTACTGAATCTACCAAATATCTCAAAACTGCCAGTAGACAAGCATGTGTAACGAACTATTAAAAATATCTATCAAACTGGAAAAACAACTAAAATCATAAAAAGGGTTTTCTTTTCTATGTGAGATGTGACCAATAATCTAAATTCTTAAACCCCTAAAAGACCAAACTTGTCCTTAAAAGATTTTTTTTTCCAGTATTTGGGCAAGTTGCAAAATTTCCGTGATATCAATTGCTATGATGAAGTGGAAAAATGTCTAAGCTTTATGAAAACTAGTATATTGACCGGTTGTCCCTAACGGAACAACTTAGGGGCGGTTTACACTACGGACCAAGAACTCGTCCCATGACCCTCTTAAATCTGTGATTGGCTCCATCAACTCGTCCCGGGATGACTTGGGTTTACACTAGGAGGAAAAAAGAAAAGTGACCAAAGGAGTTGAGGTCCTCAAAAGGCCTAGAAATAGGCCTAATGGATAATGTTGGAGGGTCCCCTAGATTTTGCGGTGAGAGAGGCTAAATGGGTTCTCTCGTTGCTGAAACGAGGGGACCATGGGCCTGAAATGCAGTTTTATTATTTCTTAAGTCGTTTTTTTTTTCTTCTTCTGTGGAAGGGGGCCCAACGTTACTGTAGATACAATGGCGGCCACCCTTTTTGTCTTTTTGGCTTGTTTTATTTTCTTTGTTATTTTGGGAAATACTGCCCTTTTTAGGCATTCATTAAAAAAATCAGCATGCCCACTTTTTAGTACATGGTCATTCCTCCCGGTCCAAGTTCGGTTTACACTTAGTGAGAGGCCCAAGGGCTTTAAAAATGACATTTTTATGAAGTGTGACCATGGAAGTGTGACCATGAAGTGTGACCATGGAATTAATCCATTTTTCTTGGTCACGGCTCTTGGTCTATAGTGTAAACAACCCCTTAACAACTTTCTTTTTTCCCGGTCCCCGACCCTAATACCCCATCCCTGACACTCCATCCCCGTCCTCGTCTCCATCCCTGTCCCTATCCCCGTTTGAGAATATAACCGTAGGATCTTCTTCTATGCTTATATGAGATGATGTGGTAAATTTTTTGTGGATTTTGACCGCACGGATTTGAAAGATAATTGTACTCAAAGTGAAAACATAATATACACATCCATTGACCCAACGGGCAAGGATTTATATCCCTAGATTTTGACCTTGAAATCTACGAACATGGTACTGTAGAATGTGTTTGGTTTGCATGCAATAATGGTTCTGACAGGATTGCTATCTTGGGAGCCGTGAGCGGCGAGCGGCGAGCGGTGAGCACTAAATTTTATTGTCTTTTTTTCCACAATTTTTTTACAAAATTTGAAAGCAACGCCTATGGCCGTAGGTTATATTTAGTCTATCTTGACATATGTAAAAAATCATGTAAAACTCTACAATATTTGGACATATTGAAGTCTGAATTGTTGACAACTTGATGGTCTTAGAGCAACAATTTTTCTTCAAAATGAAAGGGGCACTTATGGGTTTGGTATTTAGGTTAGGGTAACGAAACAAGTTTGAATTACTCATTGGTCGTATTTGTATTTATTTCATTGAGAATAAAACTCTCCCAATAATTGGAAAATTAAAAGGATTAATGGAAGGCCATACCCTTACAATACATAGATGATACCCATATAATACCAGGGCGATATCCATATTATACCTAGGTGATACCTGTGGTGTGGGAACCACCTTTAATTGAGAATTTGACATACTTCAATAAAAAGTGTTTGATACCGACGATTGCATATGGTACGAAGCACGGAAACACGTTCATGTTGTTTAGCGTACTATAAAAGATGTGGTAAATTCCCTACATTACTACAATTTCTTATGAATTTCATACAATACTCAGTTTTGTCTACATGTAATACACAACAATACCTTGGTTTATGGATGGATTGAATAATGGAATAGAGTTGTTTGATAATGTGTAAAATCATTCCATGTGTTTTAATTAATATAAGATGGGACATCGACAATTTCAAAGATAATATCAAACAAAAGTAGGCCCCATATAAAATTTAAAAAAAAATCCAAATAGAGGAATCACAAATCCTCCGGTGAAAAGTCATCAAAGTCATCCTCGTCCAAACAAGGGGCACTGCTTTTCGACCCACTACCATCAGCCTCATTGTCTACGAATTGCCTTGGGATGGACCTATGATGGGGTGCTCGAGGAACACCTGGAAGGGATGATTGTCTTGCCATCGCATTTGCAACACCACCATCCCAAGGAGCCAAATCATATGTCCGCGGCGGGCTATTAACCAGCTTTGACAACCTTAACAACATCCCCTCCCGCGTTGTTGATGGTGAAGCCATCAACGACCTCGACCAACTGCAAAAATCAAAGCAATTGTGTTGTTAAAGTCGGAAATAAAATTACAAACTCTCTAAATCACATTGATGCAAAATTCACTAAAGAAGTAGACTTACAAGTTCTCTTGCGAGCCATCTTCACCTCTGGCTCATCGTCATCGAGCTCCAACGGGCGCTTACGAGACTCCTCCTCCACCGCTGGTGCCATTGCTGACTCCACCTCCACCGATCTCGGAATCAAGGGTTGGAGGACCCCCTTAACCAAATCCGGGTCAGACTCCAATGCCAAGATGTGGCGCTTTAGAGCCTTGCAAGCCTTGATTGATGCCCCTATACAAGATAAACAAAATAATTAGTACTGGAGTTGTAATATAAAGAAGGATAATACAATTTGACGTAGTAAGAATACTTACTAGTAGATGCTGTCAAATCAAAAACTACGTCGTCCTCCTGGGTGCAAAGGTCAATCAAAGCCTCTATGAGGTTCGTAGACTTCTCCCGCGCTCCCCGCCATGGCTCCATGGTGGTCCCTCTCATCGTCACCGTGTCCTGTGTAATAAGATTGGTCAAGTGACCATCCGAGGACAGCTGAATCCCTTCGCGAATCAGCTCCATCGTGTCGTAGAAAGAAAAAGGGGCTGTTGACTCGGACTTCCTCACAAAACACTTCACCATGAAGCACTTGTGAGTGCGCCCGGGCTGCCCATCGCGCGAGAGTGGCAAGCCATTAATGGCAAACCACTTTGTCTCCTTGACGAACTCTGCCCAATCTGCCCAACCAAGAAGTTCATTGGAAATGAACTTCGAGTCTGGATAAAATACGATGAGTGGCTCTCCATCACGAAGCAGCTCTCCGGCCATCTCAAAACAACGGTGAATGAAAGGAGATTCCATCTTGCCTCTCTCGTTCAGTTGAGTTAGATGCTCGTTCCAAGTGGGCACTTTAGTGCCACAATGAATCCCTGGGACCGGCAACCCCTCCGGCACGTCTATGATCACCATGTCCACCAAACCAAGATCACTAGGATCTCCACGCAAGGTTCGGAGCCTAGAGCTAGCATGCGCCTTCGCAAATTGGAGCAACTCGGTCCAAGCCGGGGGGTAGTCAGCATCTTCGGAGATATCGTCAAAGAGAGGCATGATGGAGAGGGCACTCTCACACATCACCAACACTCCAATAGAAGAATCAACTTGCTCGATCACTGGGATTGTGTACACTGTCTGCGAAGGCTTCGTAATGAATGATGAGGGCCGGCTGCTAGCTGATGGCGAAATTCCGTGCAATGGTGCGACCCCAGCAGGAATGGCAATCGATGCATCCACCCCAAATTGAGCAATGAGCTTCTCGGATCCCTCCCTCAACACCAACGCGGGCAGCTCTTTGTTCCTCTCCTTGACTTCCTTCTTCAGTGTCTTGGCGGTCTCCTTCTCCACCCTGAGGGCTTCTTTCTCCGCCGCCTTTGCAGCAGTTGCCTCTCTCTCCTTTGCAGCTGTTGCCTCTCTCTCCTTTGCAGTCAACTCTACATCCACTTGTCCAGCCATTGAGGGGACCGATGGAGGAAGCATCCCGTCATCACCACATGAGACGGGTAAGGAGTCACAGCGAGACCTTAGCTGCATCTTCTCGCCCGGGGTAGGATCAGAATCCTTCAGCTCCAAGAACCAAGGGCACTGCTCCAAGTGGTGATGAGAGAAGCGTCGCAACTGCACCTCCGTGAAGATGCACTGGACATCAGTGGAATCCGTCCCCATATTCAAGCGAATCGGAAGTTGTTCAGGCTGCATGGCTCCCTTGGCAACAAGCTCTCTCCAGAAGTAGCGAAGCACTGCCCTCTTCATCGATCTCTCACACTCGGGCTGCGTCAGAAACTCCTCGGTCTTCGTGAACCCAATCTTCTTCCCCACATGGGCAGAAAACGCTTTGTCCCACAGCCTGATGCACCACGATTTGATCCATGCTCCAATCCCTTTCACGGGATTGGGAAGCCCTTCCGTCTAGATGACAAGATTGTCCTCCTGGACAATCTCCGCAAATTTCTTCTCACATTCGTCTTCCAGTTGAAACCAACCAAACAACAAGTTAGACAAAGAAAATATTAGCAATGAAAATCTACATTAACTAAAATCCCATGATATGGAAAACTTACCCCAGCCCAGAAGGCAGCTCTATCGATCCACCCCC
The DNA here is from genome assembly GCA_963971425.1 of Bryoerythrophyllum caledonicum. Lineage (NCBI taxonomy): Eukaryota > Viridiplantae > Streptophyta > Bryopsida > Pottiales > Pottiaceae > Bryoerythrophyllum > Bryoerythrophyllum caledonicum. The sequence continues at coordinate 21,241,760 of OZ020524.1, read as the reverse complement.
GAAGACTTGTGTCTGAAGCTGGAGATTTTGGGAAGTGATACTCCTCCCTGCTCAACTTGCTCATGTTCCACCACTTACACTAGCGCGCCTTGAACTTTGATGGCACCTTCGCGGTACAAAAGAGTTGTAACTTCTCCAATGTCATCTCCGGCTTGAACTCGTAAATGTCAAAATGGCACAACACCTAAACAAAAGACACACAAAGTTTGTGTCAATTTGGTATACATTCAAACTAATTTGGAAATAAAAAATATGAGAAACAATGAATAGGACTGTGGACAGTAAGAAAACTTAAAAGATCAAACCTCTTTGAAAAAGTCTTTGCCATTGGCCGGATTGGCAACTGCCAATAGTCGATTGAAACTGGTTTGACACGAGACCTTCTTCTTCTGCACCGCGTCTGTGCACTTACTCACCAACTCAGCAGAACTCCCTTCGCGGTCCTCACCATTGCCGGTAACGAGAGTGTCCATGTACTGTCGAATGCATTCCTCCTGAACGACAATTAAATCACGCTGCAATTACCAACTCATGAAGTATTAGAGTTGAAGTATGAAAGTACAAGAAACTACATGGAGCAATAGGCATGAATCAAGAGTATGTGTTAGTTGTTGAACCTCGAACATGAGCCGCAGAAATACATCGTGCGTCATGTGATACCATTTTTTCTTTGTTGCCTTCCCCCATTCTGCAAGGCTGGCCTCGTAGTCAGACTCGCTTATCAGACCTTTGAGCTGCTCAAAGTCCAATAATCCAAAATGCTGGATCCTCTTCAACTCATGGGTAAGCTGCTGACCGATATGATCCGTCTCCTTTTGCCTGAAAGACATGATATAGAATTCAGGTGAAATAGAAGCATGAATTTAATAATGAAAATAAATTAAAGATGGAATTAAGGAAAAGTGCTTACTTGTTCCAATCGGTCATCGCATTAAGGAGAATGTGTCTGTTCTCCACAGTCGGCTCAATGACAACCGCCCTCACCGGCACATGGAATTCGGAATGAGTGGCATGAAGACTAGATATCACCTCCATTCATGTAGTGTGGTGGTGATTCCCATCCCAGACAAAAAAGAACTTGTTGCGAAATGGCGCATACTCCAGTTGACTCGCAAGAAAGAGCCTCAAACTTCCGTTCCTCCTCTTGCCATAATTCGGACCACAAAGCTCGAACATCTGGTGACACATCCTTCTCCACCAACGAGAAGCTCTTCACTGCGACGTAAAAGCAAGCGGAGCCAAGCCAATACCCCTTTACAAACTCCCCCTTAAGCTTCTCGACATCGCTCCGTAGCGGGACTCTCACATCCGGCATTGGGAGCATGCGACAGAGTGGGATGTGGAGTTTTTGAGCGTATGCGCAAGTGGACTTCTGCAATACGTCGTAAGAAGTCCCACGGGGGGACCTTCGTAATGCCAGCTCGATCGTCTTCAACCCTGGATCTTCCCCAGATTCCAAAACTTGAAGAGCCATATTGTTTCCATCACCCCGTGAAGAGGAGCCCATATGCACGTCTCTAGTCTGCATTGAGTTAACACACTATCAGAAACTCTTCCTCTCAAACCTATAAACATCCAGGTCATAATCAATGAAGCTATCAAAACGCAAGGATTCAAATCATGCATAACACCACGCATTCAAAGAATATGAAATATGCATGAAAAGCCCCAAGAATTAGTGAGGATGAACTGGGTGCTTCTTAGAAGAGCTAAGGTAAAAGAAAGAAAAATGCACTTGCAACCAAATGTATACAAGGAATGGGTATTTCATTGTTTTCAAAAAATTTGCTGACCTTTAGAAACCACCTTTGGATCCGAAGGTGGTTTTCAAGGAGAACTGAAATTTTTGAAAACATGGCAATCCACGGCAGCCCACATTCGAGCTCCATGGAGTTCCATGTTTTCAAAAACTTCAGTGACCTTTAGAAACCACCTTCGGATCCGAAGGTGGTTTTCAAGGAGCACGGAAATTTTTGAAAACATGGCAATTCACGGCAGCCCACATTCGAGCTCCACGGAGTTCCATGTTTTCAAAAATTTTAGTGACCTTTAGGAACCACCTTCGGATCCGAAGGTGGTTTTCATGGGTTATAGAAATTTTTGAAAACATGGAAATCCACGGCTGTCCACATTCGAGCTCTGCGGAATAAAAATCAAAAGAAGTGTTCACAGGAAAGTGGAGTATGACATACATGATTGTCGTCACCCTCTCTGCTAGTCGCCATCCCAACTCTAGAGTCTCCTCGAATTGACCTCGTCTCCACGACCTATAGGATTCCCACAATCAGCATTAAATTTGCGCGCATAAATCAAAATACGGAGAAAGTCGATGAAGGAAATTGGATTACTTACCATTTGATACCGGTATGGCCGTCTAAACTGAAAAGGGTTTCGACGCCCATTATCGCTATCAAGACTCGTTCTTAGAGAAAAGGCCTCACAATTCGAAGACACAATGAACTTTCATCGAACAACAATTCAGGTTGCTAGAAATTTACCCGTGATCGGGGCTCGGTCGTTGCTCAGTTGGCACGTGGTCGCTTGGCTACTGCTCTGGTTGACGCCCACTAGGTGGCTTGCCCTCGACAACCGCCCGGCCGCCGCCCTAAACGCCGGGCCATCGGCCCGGCCGCCACCCGGGTCGTCGGACGTCCGGTCGCCACCCGGGTCTATAATGTAGAATTCATTTCAACATAAATCAATAAAAATTATTGATTTATGTTGAAATGAGTTCTACATTATAGAAAAGAATTTGTTTAACATCTTCAAAGCAAAAAAAATCTTCATATGAAAGAGCAAAATGAATGTTAATGGAAGGTTTAGCATAAGATTGTTGCTCCCCATATTTCTTAGTTCTAACTTACAGTCGTACTACTTTCAAACCATAAATCTAAATATAATAATTAAAATACCTACACCATGCTCTTAGCAGTGCAACTTGTAATCATATTCATGTATTTTGAAAATAATTGTATAAAAAAGTACCTGAATCGATGGAACTTGCCCCGACTCCTGCAATACCATCGTGATGTTGTCCGCGCTTCCATGACGACACTGACCTCTAGACAGCATTGTCCTTGAGGAGGAACCATTTCTAATCCTTGAAGACCGTAACCGATTCTCAACGCTGACGGGAGCTTCAATCGTGCCCCCGCTTTGAACTTCAGAGTCTTCAACTTCATCATTATCATCCCTTTATCCTCGATGCGAGCTCTTCGATGCCATTGATATCTCTGTTCCGCTCATCAGATTTGTTTGCAAAGAGTCTATTTCTTCTTGATTCTTGGAAGAGTGCACAAAACTAGGTGATTCACCTACAAAACATTTAAAGAAGCAAAGCCAAATATCAAAAGATGATTGACACAAACCCTACGCTTTCCACACTATATAAGTAGATCACAACTGGTCAATCAAATAGAGACATACCTGAACCCTTGACAATACTCGAGGGTCTCCTTCGTGGATACTATTTAACTCTCTAAATTGCTCAGCCCAATCAGGTTTGTCTACTTCTCTATTTTGAGATTCCAATAAGGCCTTCTATACTCTACGTTTTTTCAGTGCAGCGGTTTGCTTGGAATTTGAATAATGTGTTGTTCGTCTCCGCCCTCTAACGTTCCTAGTCATCCTCAGCACTAAATCTCAAACTATCGAGTCCACGCTACAAAAACATCCCCACCATGTTAACACAACCCAAAATTTATTGACGCTTCTCCTTCGACAGATTGTCTGGTTTTATGAATCCTTAACGCAGCCTTCACATGTGCGAGTGCAAGTGCTTTGGCTATATTAAACGATGTTGTCAGCCTTTATTTTGAACTCAAACTACATCCCACATGGCGTGCCCTTTTCATTTTATGGATCAGCCGTCATATAAAATTATATTTCACTTTTACCAAAACAATTTTAGAATAGCGTCGCAATACTCCCTACACCTTTAAGAGGCATACGCAAAGTTGTTCTATATTTAATTTCATTGCTTTGCTAATCTAAGTTTCTTGTCCTTAGCCTTTTGTCATATTCATTCATGACGCTTTTGAATCTTGACTACATGACAATAGCCATTTCCATGAATACATGTTTCCACCGTAGTCACACTTTATGAACTCCTTCACTTCAAAGAGGACGCTAAGAAAGCCTCTTAGTGTTCGCGCATTCCTGAGTCATCGTCCATAGCTGAGGAATCAATCATTGAGAGTCGAGGTCTATGGCTTCACTAACTTCTCATCAAGGGGGCGTTCCGTTTATTATGTCCGTTTCTCAAGATGGCAGTGTCATTGTCCGCGAGTCATTGCTATGTCTTCGATTTGGATATAGGATTGGAACAGTTGAAATTGAAGAAGAGGTGTTTGATAGTAATCTCGATCTCGTCCAGTCCATTTACTAAGTGAAGGACCATGATGCCGAAGGATTCGTGTGGAATTTATGTCGCGGTTCATTGAGAGTATACGGAGTCTTAGATGCTCAAATGTCCGGTCACGCATCCACAGCCATTATGACTCCTCCGGTCGAATCCGGTGATACTTTAGTCGGACCTGGTTTGGGCACAATGTCCAACCCAAGCGTCAACATTCTGAGCGATATTGAGGATGACGATGTCTCTGGCTTGAACTTAGGTTAGTCAAGTAACCCGTTCTATTTCCAAAGATCAACTCCTCTCGATGTGTCTACTCCACTTCCTTCCAAGTCCGAAATGTCTCCATCTGTATCCTTAGGTAAGCCCCCTGTCCATCCTACGTCTAGAAACGTACGAAGTATCCTTCTGCATGTCTGTACAAGTAGTCTTAGAAAGGGATCCACGTCTGAATTATCACGTCTTGATTTAGATAGCCTGGATTTACGGCGAGTGAAGTATTTGCCTCCAAAATATAATGGAGAAGTGATATTTGAATTGCCACCTCTTCCAGAGGGTATTCCTCCGCAATTTGGAGGAGGCCTCGATGGAATGAGTAAATAGTACGACGGTCACACATGGTGTAGGACTATGACGACAAATATCAAGAACGATTTCGGCCTCACGTATCGGAAGTCAACATGTACCGGACATCTTCAATGCCCCAATTTGCATTGTGGTTACAAGTGCAGGAATGATGGTCGCACAAATCAAACCGAGTGGAGCGGGTTTGCCTTCACCCCATTTCCATTGAACGGAGCACCATCCGACAAATCAACGTTGGCATGTAAGCTGCGTCAAACCCCTCCAATTTGTCTCGCCTTTTGTGATGCTCGAATTTATTACGTTACGTCTAGCGATCCGGAACGCACGCGTGTCGCCATCCATCTTGGGCATCATCATCATCCCATTTCAAAAGGCGTTGATCAAACCGCAATGGACTTCATGCACATTGCGTTGCAAAGGATGTCGAGCGTACATCAAAGGGTACTAATTCCGCTATCATCATGGCTGCGAGTAAGACGTTCCTCTCCGACTACTTGATCCATCCGGGCTCTGGATCGTCGGGCCTAGCTGGAGCATCTATGGATGCTATCCTCGATCAATTCGAGACTCTTTCTTCTCCAAACATGAGAAACCTTGTATCAACATGCAAGAGGTTCTATAGCGGAGGAAAAGGTGTGATGGACAACATCATGGACCTGAAGGAATCGTCCAAGTTCGAGTTCATCCACGAAAACAAGTTTCCGGGTCAATCTAAAGGTAAAGTTTTTGTTTCTAAGTTGTCTGTTGATCGTCCAGGTAGTGGTGTCGACCTTGTAAAGCGTATGCAAGCCGGGGGGGATCTCCAAGATTGTTGGTTGATGTTTGATCATGTAAAGCGAGTGAAGGATTGGACTACCATGGCATGCCATGTCTATGACAGTAAGTATTGTAGAGTCATGACAATCGCCATGTGCGACATGCCATCAGAGGACGCTGAAGCCCAACAACTGTTTTGGGAGAATTTGAATGGCACAATGAAGAACCACGGGCTAGAGGAGACAAATTTCAAAGGCTTTATGGCAGATAGCGCTGGAGCGAATTGGCACGCCGTCCGGCGAGTTTATGGCTATGGCGACAAGGAGAAGCCTATAGATAACAAAGAACGGACTTGCTTATTTCATTGGACCAAATGTCTTCAGCGAGCCACCAGCAAAAATATTCTACCCAGCTTCAGAGAGCAACACATCGCCCTTTGCAAAGTCTGGAAGAACGCAAAGACTCAAGAGGAGGCTGAAGCGCAGTACAACGTAATTCGTGCATGGTAGATGTCTTCCGGTGCCACAACCAAAACTGGCCGTCGTGCTCTAGAGGATTGGATGGCGTTCTGGCACTTTCGATATCGACAATGGGGCGGTCCTATGCAACTTGTAAGCCCTCTTCACCCATTACTTTTAAAAACTCCCATGTTCAATATAAGTGAGACTTCTGATCATTTTTGTGACATTTATTGTACTTTCTCAGGATCTCACGCTTGACGAGAGAGCCGACATACCTTCCTGCAACCTTGCGAAAACAGTCCACAACCGGTGGCTGCAACAATCTGGAAATACAATGACATGTTTGTACACGGAAACCGTGGACGACCTCATTTGTGCTTTCATGCAGATCACCATGTATCGGACATGGTTGAAGGGTGGCACGTCTAGTAAAGGCCCGGACAAAGGTACGCTTTGTTTGCGGTCTGCGCAACGTTCAAGTGATCCTAAACTCATTGCTGAGGCTGTTAGGAACTTTCCTGGGGCTGAGGATCTACTAACCAAGACGGACGGCTTAGAAGGAGTAGAAATTTTTGGGTCCACCAAGCGCAAGCTTGACATGACACCTGGGTCTGTCTATGATTCCCACAGATATGATACGGTAAATTACTCTATCCCCGTGATGGCCGAAGGGTGACTCGAGCGCGTATTGAAGAAGCCTTCACCACACAAGACTTTGGAGTCCAACATACAACATCCGTTTTCGAATCGGATTGTGATCCATCGAAGTGGCACATTGCCCGCCTCTCAAAAAAGTCTGCTAAAAAATGCCAAGCCTTGCAAGCTTACACTGGTGAGCAGTGCAACACTAAGGTTGGGCGTCGCAGTCATGGGACTTCAGCCCCCACATATGCCGGTATGAAGAAAGATTATAGATCACCACCGAATGTCTCAGCTAAATTCTTGTTTTGTCCTGATGACATTAGTCGTTGTGTGAAGGGGTCGAAAAAACCGTTTGAGGTTAATTGGCCAGCAATTCCAATGACTTGGCCTATGAAGCTTGGCACTAATTTAACAGTGCAGGAGGTACTAGCGTTGGAAGAAGCAGGTTTCCAATTGCAGCAGCGTGGAGTTCTTTCACCACGAAGACAATTCCAAGTGTCTACGGACATGCCCCTTCCGCGGTCGCACTTCCCTATTCCAGTGAATCCAAATTCTTACCATACCTTTCAAAACGGCTATGCGATTCGTAGAACAACAGATGTTCCAACGACTGAGCAACGCAACAAGTGGTCAAGCGCCGCTCTTATGAATAATTGTTACGTCTCCAACCTCTATGCCATATCGTATCCCGGATGGGGATGCGTTATCACTCTTCATTCAGGAAAGGACAAGTCCTATTGCATCACCTTCACGGATCTTCCGGGGTGTTCATGCCCTGAGTTTTTGAAGATGCAATCGGAGGCATTGGGAAAGAAGGGACAATGGAAGTATTGCAAGCATGTCTATTACATCTTACGTTACCTTTGTAAAATGGATTACAAAGAGGACTTATTCATACATGCTCCAAGCTACAGCTTCAACGAAGTCATGCGGATTCTAGAGCTTGCAAACATTGCCGAACAAGAGTGAGAAAGGCAATGATGTCATATTTTCCAAAAAAATCTACAATCTTAGATTGCTCAGACGTAGAGCTGCAGAGTCGTAGACGTGGACGTGAATTTAGTTCATGTACTTATTGAGTTTGTTATGATTTGTTAACTGGCGTACTTTACATATACTACTGTACACAATGGAGAGTTTTGTACTAGTTGAATTCAAAGTGGAGACTATGAACCTTTTCTAAAAATCCCTTTGGATTTATGTAAGTGATCCCATTTACTGCCCATGTGATGATCTTGTAATACATGGATGATACCCAAGTAATGCCTATGTGATACCCGTTATAAACCTAGGCAATACCCTTTTGATACCTATGTGATACCCTGCAGTATACCTTGTGTCCAAATTAGTGGATATTTATACATAATAAATTTTGTCATGCCTAAACCAAAATTTTAAACCTGATGTACAAGATTTGAATGTGATGAGTCTAAATTTTAAAATATTAGACATACGTTATAACCAAAGCACAAGAAGAGAAGAAGGCCCAATAGTCCAAAAAATTTGTTCCACAAGTGACCACGGTTATAGGATATTTACTTAATTTAGCAATTAGAAAAGAAAAATGCTCCAAAATTCATAGTTTTGCCCAAATTGCCAACAACTTCACATTTTAAAAAAAAAACTGTGGTTTTTTTTCCAGTTTTCAGAGTTTTGTACGCTCGCCGCTCACCGCTCACAAGATAGCGTCGTTGATGGTTCTGAGTACCATGAAAATTCACCTTGATGAATGTAGAACCAAAATTTGTTATCTCCTCAATCTACATTTTTAAACTTTAAACACTATAATCTATTCCATCAATTGTTGGATGTTGTGTAAATTTTCCCCAAAGTTTAGGTCATGGTTTTATTTCAATTTTGTAAGGTTGGATACTAAAATGAGACATTCTATGTCCATCAAAGTTAGTTCAAAGAAACAAAAATTCAACACATATTAGAGTTATCCGCAAAGTACCCCAAATCCTCAGTTTCTAACCTGTAAAATGGAAAAGCCAGGGTCGCCGAGTCCAGTGGCAGGGTTTCATTGTAGACCTTGAATAGAACATTGGATAGACTAGTTTTTGAGCCCTAGAATTCCCAAACTCGAGTTTGTGCCTGGCTTTTATTTTAAGCAAACTCTGACCATTCAAGTCATGCACAACTCTAGGATTGTAGGATACATGCCAGAGTGTCATGACGTTCATGATTGTTCTTGTTTGTTTTGGGGAGATTTGTGCCATTTGTGCCATAAATAACATCTCCTTAAAACCCTCAAATCTTGAATTTTTTTCACAGGATCACATTGCGGCTACACTCAAATACAGGTTAGATTCTCTTTTGCATGAAAAAAGGAGGACAAAAGACCGGTTCCCTTTACGAATAACTCAATTATCTTGGTTTTGGAGAAACATGACCTGGGTGCTGAAGGGTAAAGTAACAAAAACTTCTGGAAAGGTTATTTTACGGTCCGAGATGACCCCAAACTTGGGTGTACCGAGAGAGAAAATGAAAAGAAAAAAGAAAAGAAAAGAAAGAAAAAAAAAAAGGAGGTTATTCTACACTTATATGGCACCACTGTGCACAACTTGATGCCCCTATGCAGACTTTTGCCCACACTTGGGATGTGTGGGCATTCGAAGTCACTGTTTTGTTCTCCTGTCACATAGTTGCAAGGTCTCCCAATTATTTCTTTGATGGAGTAATAAAAATATAGCCAGTGGAGAAATATTGCAGACTATATAGTTTTCCTGAAAGTGCTTCCTGAAGGGGCAAGTCAGGAGGAATATGGTGCCAGACAGTATGAGATGTATAAACGGAAAAAAGAGAGCATGAGGAAATTTCATATTGCCTTTTTTTGCACCAATGAAATGCTTTGCAATTTATGTTCTTGGGCCCTACCCCATGCAAGCTAAAGTTCTCCATAGTACCCTGAGTTCTCAAAGGGTTGACCAATAGTTCCCCCAAACCTTTCCCAAGCCAAGACACCATGTGCATGTGGTCCCGGTTACTAACATAAGACCTTGAGATTCGGGGTACCTATCCAGTGTATTTTGGTAACTTTCAGGAAAACTCTTATGTACCAAGAAAACCAAGAAACTCCTTTCAAAGATGCCTCACAAAGTCATTGAACGAACGTGTAGTGGGGCCCAACGCCATTCACATCCCATTCCCACCTTTCACTCTTCGACCTTCATGCTGTTGACCGCAGAGTGTTGATTGTCGAGGGCCCAACGTCATGCAGCTTCCATTCCCACCTTCCTCTCTCTGAGCTTCGTTCTCGAGCCAGAGCTCGTCCCTTCCCTCACCTCATTGCTCCTCCACTGTGAGGTGGCAACACCACACGGTCATAGGGTGCCCGTCTATATTATATATGAGTAGAGTGATAGAGTGATGTGTAATATTTTTCAAAACAAAACATTATGATGCCCTACGTAGATTCTTTGACTGAGGGGAAAATGTGATGTTTTCACACATATTATGTTTAGACTACTAGAACATTCTCATCAAATTTGACCTCATTGATTGTAAGATTTTAGTGTTTGAAGTGAAGAGTTTTCTTTTTCATTATTGCATAATAATATCAATATTTTTCACTTAAAAAATATGTCCACTTGGTTCGATATTAAAAATTAAATAAAATCAAAATATTTTGGCTTCATTTGATGTAAAATTTATGCATTATTCAAGGTGTCAACTTCTTAATATTATAATACATACAATGTAATTTTCTTGTTTACCAATTTCAGAAGGCAGAGGAGGTGTGAAGCATTTTCAAAACATTTGTACAAAGAAGGGAGGTTCAAAAATTGCCAATTTGCACCTTAGTATTCCTTAAATGCAATTTCTTGTATTAAGTAGAAAATTGAATAAAATAATTCCAAATAAAGGTTTATGCCTCTTTTTTAAGTGCAAAAACAAAGAAAACACTAAGATATCAAATATTTTAGTGTAAAATTAAAGAGTATAATTATACACAATGAGGTTAAAAAAATATGTATGAAAATACCTATATTTATGTATGAAAATTCAAAATATTTATATTCAAAATATGTATGAAAATATGTATGATATTTATGTATGATATTTATATTCAAAATGTGTATAAAAATATCTCTATTTATATTTGCAGATAAACATTTCAGTTTATTTAAACCTACTCAATTTATAAGGTAAAGGCACTTACAACCTTGAGTAAACAAGACAATATCTAAAACAAAAAACAAAAGTCAATTGTACGCTAAAAATGAGTACAATATTAATCAGGTTAAAAATAAAATATGCCTTATCTAGGAATCAACCGGGGCTTTGCAGGGGTCAACTAGGGCTCAACAATTTCCTTAAGTGGCTCGACTGGGGCCCCAAGTGACTCAAACTAGGGTCCCAAGTTGCTCAATTGGGGCTCCAATTTCTTTATTTGGGGGCCCAAAGTCACTCAATTAGGGCCCCAAATGCTCTACTTGTATGTGTAGTCTATTTGAAACATAGAAAAGTCATTTTTACGCCAATGTTAAATGGTTTCTATTATATTCTTAGTTTTCTAATACGTGCAATACTTTTATATTTTTTGAACCTTTTCATTTCTCTTCCTATTCCCCTTGTTAACATTGGATTCATTCTTAGTGACTTACATGGGCCCGGAAAAATATGGGGAGATATTAGAGATGCTTTTTTCAAGAGCTTACGGTTAGAGGTCCAAAATTATACGGTAAGCCCCTCCATAACCAACCAATACCCATAGCCAACCCTCTTCCATCCCGTTACCACCAACTCAACTCCATATGGGGATTTGCTATTACTCAAGACCCTTACTTTTGGTCATTGGTTAGGGGGGGTACCTATTGCTGGCCACCCACTAAACATAGCTGCATAGTTTAAAAATTCATAACTAGTTACATTTTCATCAAAAAAATATGAAATCACTTGGATTGGAATTGTAATCTATTGGCTATCACTAAAAAATAATAGTATGGTTATCTTCTCTCTCCATAAATGCACATTCCTTAACGTACGGTTTTAGACGGGCTTATCTTACTTTAAATATAGATTTCCTTCCCACTTCTTGACAAAGATAGAATTGATGTATTTTTTGAGGAACGTCAAGATCTTCTCAGAATTGAAAATAAGAGCTGCTTGTATTTATAAGCTTCCCCAATCCATGGAAAATAAGAATGCCATGGCCAAGGCCCAAGTGCATTTCAAAGGGCTGCCTAGCTCCACTCGCCTACTTTGATGAGTTGGTTAAGTCCGCGCCTCAATAGGATGTCCACACCATGGCCATCCGTCTGCAAATCTACGCCCTATGCCTTCATCATGGCCCAGACGTCCGCACTCTACCAAACGTTGACACCATGCCCAGACGTTCGTGTCTAGACATACGTGCTGTGTCTTTCCACGGCGCCCTGTTCCACCTCCTCCTCCCTAGACTCATCCCCGCCCAACGTCCTTCATGACAACCACGTGGCAGCCACATTGCTTCTTATTATCATATCAAACAGTCAACTACGCATTGACTACATAGGACGGGGGGACCCCTATTGGACAGGCAAATTGGACGGACGAGCGAACTATACGTTTGCCCAGTGTGACAACCCTGACTTTGGTTAATATGTCTGCCAGCTGTTGCGCAGTAGGAGAATGTAAAACTTCTACAGGTAGAAGTCCACTAATGTTATTTACTTTTGGGCAAAATAAAAATACCGTAGTATATTTTATTTGGAGCCTTTGTAAAATTGTTGTTGAATGTAAACCGTCCATTGAAGAATCTAAAGAAATCATAGCCATCAATTGTTAGGTGAACATAAGATATCTTGGACAAGATACTGATTTTTTGGACTTTGTGTTGTCATAACACATGTCATTCTATAGGTCGCCCAACCCTTTCCCAAGATGAATATATTGCATACTGTATAGGCTAAAAATATACCAAAATATATTGCGCAATATATACGTTGAATCACTGCACCAAAAATTAGGTTTTGGAAGAAATAATGAAAAAAAAGTTTTTTTTAAAATGCCTTGTGTATCAAGATAGATTGTTGTATGCTAGAAAAGTTGAGATAAGAATTTGAAGCAAAAACCAACATTAATCCCTTATGTAGGCTTCATGAAAAAATAGCCTATTTTTCACCAATAGAAGCCAAATTAAGTTTCCGATCTAGAATTTCAAATGATAATGTATGAACACATTATGGTATAGATATGTGCCAAAATTTTCAAAGTATTTTACTTCATGAACTCTCCGTACAAGTATATTTGTCCAATTTTAAATACCTATAACAAGTATGTAGTATTGAAAGATATACTTCTACTCGCCAAACCAAAAACTGGAACTCTAATTTTTTAGGATTCTTGTATTGTTATTGAAGTAACCAATCAAGTTCCATTGGAAGAATTCCAAAATCAAACCCACATTGGCACTAGGGAGCAAGAGAAGGTTCATGACTTGTTCCTACACCCTTCGTGATAGGTTTTTCATACTAGCTTAGTCGACTTAAACCTCTACTTCTTTCTTCTTGACAATGTCCCGAACGAAGTGCAAGTGAATTTAAAAATGCTTTGTCTTGGAATGGTGAATTGGGTTTTGTAAAATCTTGATAGCACTTTGGTTACCACAATAAATCTTGACTTGGTCTTCCTTAAAAAAACCTAATTCCTTGAAAAGCCCTTGAATCCAAACGACTTCCTTTTATTGCTTCTATTAGGGCTTTGTATTCAAACTCGATTGATGACAGAGCTATGCATGTGTGATTTTTGTTGCTCCAGGTGATTGGCAAGGATCAGGTGGTGATGACAAATGCACTGGTGGACTTGTGCTTGTCGTGGTCTCCACTCCAGTCGGCGTCGCTATATCCAGTAAGTATGAGATTGTTCGCCTTTTATAGTGTAAGCGGAGGAAAACAATGCCTTTGAGATACCTGATGATGGTTTTTTCTCCCTTAAAATGAGCCTCCCAAGGATTTGCATGTAGTGCAATACAAGGTTAGCATCATAAGCAATATCCAGTTGGGTACAAATATCAGTTTGCCTACAAGTTGTTGGTAGAGATTTTCATCAATAATTGGCGTTCTTGTATGACATTGCAAATTCAAACTTGGTTGAAGAGGTGTACGAAAATGATTGCAATCTTGTATTCCAAATTTGGCAAGAATGCATAGGACATAATTTGTTTCATACGGTAGAATGCCATCAGAAAGTGTGGCAAATTGTAGGTCAATGAATTTTTGAATAAGTCTTAGGTCTGTCATTTTAAAATGACTCATAAGCGTAGCCTCCATGAAATGCATTTGTGAGGTATGGCTGTTTGTGATGAAAATTTAGGGTAATTATTTTCCACCCCTATGAAGCGGTAATGGCTGTGACGGCTTTGAAGGTTGTATATCTTGCGACCGGCGCAAAGATATCATCATAGTTAATTCCGTCCGGCTGGTCAAAACCTCTAGCAACCAGACACGCATTGTACCGATTGGGTTGATTGGAAAGACCATGTTTGATTTTACAGATCCACTTGCAAAATATCGGGCGTACGCCAAGAAGTAACTCAACTAGGTCCTAAGTGCGATTTTGTCTGATGCTATCCATCTCCTCAATTATGGTCTGTTGCCATTTTGGGTTGTGAACTACATCATCATAAGTGAAGATAGGGAGTTGAGATTCTAAAGTTCCAAGGAAGACGTAGACTTGATCTAGGAGCTTTTTGCTTGGTTTCTTTTTGCACACTAAATGTCTAACAATAGAAATAGTAGGTGTTTGCATGATAGCAATGTGATATGGGGATGTCAACGAATAGAGATAGGAGCCAATGTTGATAACAGGGGGGGTGAAGTCATAGGAGGGAGTGTCCCACATTGTAACTCCACCCCCCTGTCGCACGTGTCCCATGCTTTGAGTCAATGGCTCACCATTTGTGCCCTCCTTGTTGGTGTACAAAGGAGTGAAATGAGTGGAGTGAGGTGTAGGCGTGCCTTATACAGTCTCAAGTTGAATTTGATGACGTTAGTTGGTTGGTTGATAGGTAGCATCCGTGACTCATCAATTGAAGAGATAGAAATGGTTTTGTTGAGTGGATTGAAGCACCGATAGCCTTTGGTAAATTTGCCAACTCCAACAAGAATGGCATGCAATGCTTTAGCATCCATTTTGTTGTGTTTGTGCTTTGGAATGTGAGCATAAACTTTAGTGCCAAAGGTTCTAGGCATAGAGATATTTTGGCGCTTTCCTGTATACACCTGTTCAGGTGCAGTATGTATCGTAGACTTGCTGGATTGTCGGTTGAGGAAGTGCATGCGTATCTAAAGGCTTCGGCCCAAAGCTGCCTACGTAGAGAGTGTTGGTGTACTAGACATCTAGCGGTCTCCACTAGTGATCTATTTTCCTTCCGGAGATGCCATTGCTTTGAGATGTGAAGGCCTGTAAATATTTGCGCCAAATTCCCTCTTGCTCACGAAAGGTGTTGAATTTGAGAGATGTAATGTGGCCGTTGTCACTACATAGGATAAGGAGCTTGCAACCATATGTTTTTTCCTGTGGAGCCTTAAACTTGCAAAAGGTCTCGTCTTTAGTTTTCATAATTGCCCCTAATCTTCTCATTTATGTTCCATTGTGCAAGCTTCCATGTGTTGTGTACACTCATGTATGAGTTTATAAAGCCCCTTGCCTTTTGTGCATACCCCTTTAAGAATGACGTGCCACCTATCCATATCTCAAATAATGCATATGTTTTTGAGGAAATCAATAGAAGAATTTTGGTTTGAGAAGCATCCTATTGAGAGCAGATTGCGCTGGATACCTGGAACTTAAAGAATATTTTTGGTGGTCTTTATTGATCCATTAGAAAGCTTGAGTGAGGCTTTGCCCTTCTCTACTACATTGTAAGGCTGCCCCCTAGCAGTGAGCATAGGTATAGAAGAGGATAAATAAACAAAATCTGTAATGTTGTTTCTATTGCCGGTGACATGTTGAGTAGCGCCAAAGTCAAGAATCCATTTTACCAAATCATCACATTCTATGGAGTTAGCTTCAAGTTCAAGTAGTTGAGCCTCTAGTACCTCTCATGCAAAGTCGCTTGATTCGGTATTTGGTTCTCTAGTGATGTTTGCTTCCTCAATTGAATTGGCGTGTTGATAGGACATGCTCCCACCCCTAAGCTTAAATTTGCATCTTTAGATCAAGGTCTTTGATGTGTGATACAATTTTCTTTATATCACATTCATCCTTCTAGTGTTCAATCTCTACGCATAGATTGCATTGTTCTTGGTCACAATTTGAACTCAGCTTAGACAAGCTCGACAACTTGTGCTTGTGCTTGTGGTCTCCACTACTACGTTTTGGCGTGTAATTAGTGGAGTCCCCTGAATCTCGTCCTTTGTGAAGTTGCTCAGGCTTCTTTTCACCTCGTTGGTTAGGTCGGCTCGGTCTCTATCTAGCACAAGCGTTCTTCTTCCCTTTCTTCCACCACCTCCTTCTTGGTCTCAAGTTTAATCTACAATTCTTCATAAAATAGCTTGCTATCAAGCTCATCAAAGTTAGGTAGAGTGTCTTTACATGTCTGCATGCGTGTGAAGTATTGGTATTCCCTTGATAGAGAGTGTAGAATGAGGAACACAATGAGATCTTGCTAGATGCTTACTTCCATAGTGTCCAGCTGGTCTATAGTGTGATAGTCGACTAAGGTGGTACGAAAAAACTGTCACAAACGGTTTTTTGCCATGTCACAACTACTCTTTCGCGTCACATGCCCAACTTGCTTTGAATTTCAGATGTTGGTCTACAAAATATGAGTCCTAACTTCCATGCCATCACACATATCGTAAATTTTCACCAAACCGGTCTACAAGTCAATGAGAAGAAGTACATTTGTTCGTACTATATACTTGTCACAGTTTTAAAAATGTAACAAATATACTTCTTGTGGGAGATTAGAAGTTCAAAATTCTACAAAACTTCTAGATTACATGCACAACATGTTCTTTTTGGTCATTCCAAATGAAAAATGATGATCTGGGACATAAATTTGCTTGTAATAGCAAAAAATGGGCTGATTTTCAAAAATACTTAAAATGGAGGTTAAATGTTAATTTTTGCTCCAAATTCTTATTGAACCTTCTTTAGCATACAAAAGTCTATCTTGAAATGTAAAGTATTTTCAAATATATTTTGTTTTTCCATCATTTTCTTCAAAACCTACTTTATGGTGTCTTGATTCAACATATATACTGCGTAGTATGTTTGGTATATTTTCAATCTCTGTAGTATGTAGTATTCTCATCTTGGGAAAGGATTGTGCCACTCATGGAGCAACATGTGTTATGACAACACAAAGTCCCAAAAATCAGCACTTTGTTCAAGATATTTTCTGTTCACCTAACATTTTGTTGGCCATGATTTCTTCACACCTAATCAATGGACGGTTGGCATTCAACAACAATTTAACAAAGGGCTTCAAAACAAACATACTATGGAGTATATTGTTTTTGCCCACTTTGTATCCCACTTAGTGTACTTTCACCCTATAGTTTCTTTCATCTGCTTCATGGAAGCCTTGATAGTTTCTAAGTCCTCTTTTTTGGTTGTAACTAACTTCGGGAGCAACATGAGCCTCCTCAATCGTGATCAAGGGTTACATTTGTTCTCCAAATGTCCCCAGTAGGAATAGGGATTAGTGAAGCAACACATTGTGGCTACTAGTGAATCTTTGACGGATTCGACCGTTGCCTACTAAGCTGTTGCGCGTCCCTCGCTTTCCTCCTCCCTAAAGGTGCGGAGCAACGTTGGTAACTTAGAGCAATATACAAACAACCTGTAACAAGTGAGAATACTCTTCATCCAAAACGACCAGACTTGGTAGTTGAATGGTCCATCGAGCCTACTACTCTCTAGGAGAGAGATTTCCACTCCCTTGGTTAGTGCTGTCCTAAACACTACTATGTCAGTTTCTGTAGTGGTAGTAGCCAACGCTACTGCTGATACACCTCGCCCACTTGGTATTGTAGTGTTGACGGAGCTAGCTACCGCTTGGTCTCCTATCTAGAGATACTGAGCTACTCTCAACTAGATCTACAGTTTAGTTCCTAGTCATAGAGTATGGAAGAGCGAGGTGCTCTGATACCATGATAAAATCAAGATAAACTAATTTAGATAAACGAAGCTTTGCATTACAAAGAATATGTACATTTGAGTAGATAAGATCGGCGCATTGGTGTGAACAATAATCCGTTCTATACCTCTAATAGGTTCCTTTTCAGAAACATCCTATCCAATAATACTAGATGAATAGAAGGATTATTCTAATAGGCTGTACTATGGAATAGTTGACGGCTTGCTGATGGAGTGAAAGCTACTAATAGACCTTTGTCCATTTGACTAGTAAATGTCCATACCAAGATGCAAGCTTAATCGCCTAATGCATTGGCTCTGGTCGTTTTTATTTGAAAACTTCAATATACCATGAAAAGGCCAAGGAATGTAACAAATGTAGTCCAAGGTTTGTCGACATCGACAAAATGTACTCGTTTTGGCTTGCATATATTTTAAGATTGCATCTTACTATAAACTATTCTTAGCATCTTGTATTCTAAGGGAGCTTAGAATTGTCAACTAACAGACTCTTGCTATATACAAATGATAGCCTCTACAAGACTCTATCCAAATGTATATGCAGTACTAGCGGCATTAATTTATTTTGAGACATATTGGACCATAGCCAAACATTGAAACAAGAATTGAGCATTTGAAGAAGCTTTTTAACCTATTAAGGACGATGATTGATTCTAGTCGCTGACAAATCTAAGAGTGTTGACTGTGTTGTAGATTCTATCTAACGAATCTACAACCCTTGTAGATTCTGTCAAGGATTAGATTTGACCATCGTCCTTAAAGGGTTAAGCCTAGGTCTCCGCATAACATATTGACAAAGACGAGGGTTTATATAGCCAAAAAGGTCATTGATACAAAGCACAATGCATTTTTGGTTAGGATGTGGAGGAGCATAGAAGCATTTGAAATATAAATAAAGACCTCTAATGGTCTCTAATCTCACATTAAAAGTGGTTTTAGCTATTTTGAGAATGAACAAAGAGCTATAATATTATGATCATAATATACCATAAAACTTAGCCATTTTTTCAAAGCTACTTAGAGGAGGCTTGATTAGTTAAAAACAAGAAAACATGTTAGCACACTACAGTCTAACCTTGATGATATCACCCTTCGTACTAGCCCACCTTGATATTATCATCCAAACCCTACAAACCAATTTTCCTAGTTCAAAATTCACTTGTTTATATATCTATCATTCTTGATAACATCACTTCTTTTCCTCAAAAATTGTAGTGTAAGTGTGACAATAAAAAGAGGTGGACAGATGAAATTCCCAACTAAAGCCCACACGCCACTCCATACAAGTAGAGATCCATTGCATCAAATCATTTGAACAGACCTCTCCATCACTATTAGACAAATAGCCTCAAACGTTGCACGCTTATGGGGTCCCAGGTGATTAGCACGGCACTTATTTTTGGACATAGTAAAAACCTTGTTTGGGAAGCTTCTACATGATGTAGTGGATTGATTTGCAATGTTTTCAATAGTATTTTATGAGAGTGCTTTTCTAGCATTGCATATGTTGTGGATTGGCGCCGGTAGGTAGGAGTTTTACCTTTATTTTTGTTTTCATTTCTACTTTCATTTCAGTTTTCAGTTCTAACCTTGATATCATCACATTATACACAAATCCTCTGAACGTGATATTCTCAAATATGTCACACCTTGTTTATATAACATTTTTTACTAGAACAAAGGGTGTGATGTTATCAAGGTTAGACTGTACACATCTTTGCCTCACTTCATAATAACTCCAAGACTCTGAATTAAATCATAAAAATAAAAATAAAAAACAAAATCAGAACTATACAAAACAGTATAATTTACACAATGCGGGGAATGAACAGACGATCCAACCTGACATTTCCCTTGAAAGTGACAAAAACTTGCCAAGGTCATCCAGGTTCCCGGAGTCCGTTCACTGATTGCACATGAGTCATCGCCTAGACGCGGTCACAATAACGTAAGTATCTTTGACTGGATCATAGACTGAGTGCCGCACTTCCTCCCCATCACTCACATCAACGCCATCCTGCCAAGCTCCTACACTTTCTACATCACGTCATTTTCGCTCTTTTTGAAATTGGTGCGTGTGATGAGCCGGACTACATCGAATTTCACTGATCTCACAGTTATTCTGAGGCCGGCGATTCCTAGTCCAGTTCAGATGCACGATTTGGTGAGTTTAGGCCAAGATGACGAATCTGGGACACATGCAAGTGATACTTTAAATCCCAGATTCGACTCTCTGATCTTCCGGATTGGAGCTAGTTTGAACACTAGACATGTGAAACTGCTGGTACGGATGACGGTCTCCATCTGTCGGCAAGATTTTAACTACAAAGAAGTGCGTTCTGAGCTTCTCTGCAAACTAGATTCTCTTGTGTGTCATTTGTGCATGTCTAGAGGGGTTGGGGCATCGTATGGTGTTGACGCAAAACCAATTTGTGGAATGTGCGCGCACATGACTAGAGTCGTCCAAAGTAATCATTCAAGGAGATTGATGCAGAGAGTCCAGAATAGGTATAGAATGGTAGCGATGTCTGAAACTCCCGGTTCTCGCTGTTTCATCCCTTCATTTTCGGGATATCTCAATCACATGAAGTTAGTCAGTATCTGCCACGAGTATAAAATGCTGTCAGCTACCAGATAGCTAGAACTATGAAGATATTTACTTTGAGGTTTGTTTTCTTCTTTCAGGTTACATAGAAGAGAAACTGATTTGATCTCAACATCACAGAATCATTCAGAGGGGAGCAGCTGGTCGATATGGCCATCATGTACCGAGACACACTTCTGCTCCTTGTGATTACCAGCTTCTTCGGCGCCGTCCGCGGCAACTTCACCACGCCAGCCCACCTCACGCGCGACGACATGCACTGCATAGACGAGTGCGAGTTCCTGGAGGAGAATCAGACGCTCATCATCATCGACATAACGAACCCGAAGACGGCGGTGAAAGGCGTGGCCTACTACACGACGCCCATCCGGATGAAGGACCCAGCGACGGGGACAGTGGCATCCTTCGTCTCCACGTTCACGTTTCGGGAGGAGCCGAAGAATTACAACGCCTCACCCGCAGTGACTCTGGATCAGATGATGCAGTGGAAGATCGGGGATGGGTTCACGTTCATGATGACGAATTCCAGTGACTGGAAGGGAGACGCCGCGGGGCGGCTGGGCATCTTCGCCAGCAACAACGCCATGAACCCGAAGATCGTTGCGGTGGAGTTCGACAGCTACGCGAATCCGGATACGGATCCGCAATATTGGAATGCGAGTTATTCCCAGAAGGCGAAGGAATTTGAGCATGTCAGTCTCGACGTCGGAACTCCGATTTCGACGTGTTATAATCTCACGCAGCCGCTGAACATTTCGTTTTTCCAGAGAGCGGTGATCCGCGCGTGGATTGAGTATGACGGGGTCGGGAAGAAGCTCGAGATGAGGATCTCGAATACCTCGTCCAGGCCAGTCGATCCGATCATGGCGTGTAACTATGATCTTTATGATGCTGTTGATGAGAGGATGTGGGTTGGATTCTCGGGTTCGATTGGGGATAGCTGGGCGGTGTATTACATCTACAACTGGACGTTCACGAGCTTCGGGATCCATACCGAGTTTGCAAGTGAAGGGACTGTGAATGTGGGCCTTATTGCTGGATTGAGCGCTGGTGGAGTCCTTCTTCTGGTTCTGGGGCTCATCCTTGGTGCATGCGCGTTCGTGCGGCGCCGACGCGCGCAGCAGGAGTCGTGGAACAAGGAAGGGCTGTTGGACATGGCGGGCATGCCGGAGTTCATCAGCTACAAGCACCTGAGCGCAGCGACGAAACAGTTCAGCGCCGAGTCGAAGCTGGGGCATGGCGGATTCGGAAGCGTGTACAAGGGGGTGCTGCCCAAGACGGGCGCGCACGTGGCGGTGAAGAAGGTGAGTAGCGACTCGCGCCAGGGAGAGCGCGAGTTCCTCGCCGAGGTGCAGATCATCAGCCAGCTGCGCCACCGCAATGTGGTGGAGCTCATCGGGTTCTGTCGCGACCGCGGCAAGTTCCTGCTCGTGTACGAGCTCCTGCCACGGGGCAGCCTGGAGCAGGCCCTGTTCAAGCCGCGCGAGGAGGCGCTCTCCTGGCCCCTGCGATGGAAGATCGTGTCCGGCACGGCGGCCGCGCTGCACTACCTGCACGAAGGGTGGCGCCAGCAAGTGATCCACCGCGACGTCAAGTCCAGCAACATCATGCTGGACGAGGAGTGGAACGCCAAGCTGGGCGACTTCGGGCTGGCGCGTCTCGTGGACCACTCCAAGCATGCCGCCACCACGATTGTCGCGGGCACATACGGGTACATCGCTCCCGAGGCCGTGGGCGGGCGCTTCACGGACAAGACGGACGTGTTCGCGTTCGGGGCCGTGGTTCTGGAGGTGGCATGCGGGAGGCGAGCATATGACGGGAGAGCTGACAACATGGAGGACCTAATCCTAGTGGAGAAGGTGTGGCGGCACTGGAAGGACGGCAAGCTGCTCGACATGGCGGATGCGCGCCTGGTCGGCCAGTTCGACGCCGACGAGATGTGCACCGTGTTGAAGCTCGGGCTTCTGTGCTCGCACCCTGAGGCGGCATCGCGGCCGTCGATGCGGCAGGTGGTGCAGGTGCTGGCCGGCGAGGCGGACGTCCCGGATGTGCCTGACGCCATGCCGGAGGTTACTCTCGAGGCCGACATGCCTATGATCTCAATCGATGATCTGTTAAACCCGTCCAGTTCCGGGTCCAACTCGAGATCTGGACGTGGGAAGCGGCCCGTTTCGATCTCGTTGACGTCCATGTCGTCGTCCATAGGCTTGCCGTCTGGCTCCGGTAGTCACTCCTTTGGTGAGAGATTGAACCCCAGGTAATGGTCATGCCACTTCCATCGCTGGTGGAGAAGGAGAAGAGACGAATGGGATGCTATTGGTGTGCCACTGCATGAAGAAGCGAGATGAAGTTCCTACAGGTTGTTAACCCTATAAAAAGGTCTGAGAAGCCACATTTGGGTTGCAACATGATGTTTTGTGTGTATTTGACATACTTGGTGTAAGATTTGATGTATACAGTAGTTTCAGAAGTTTGTATTTGTGTTGAGCTTGATCCTATGACACATGACATTTCAAATTTGAATCATTATTGCATCTACTACGTGTTTGAAAACTTGTTAAATGGTCATGTATTCTGCATGTAAGGTGTCGTATTTGAATGACGTCTGTTTCAGTATCATTTTCCAGTAAACTTCGCTGGAGAGCTTCCGCTAGCATCAAGCAAGACACTGGATTTGAGCAACGCCGACGTTGTTGGCAGTGCGACAACTCCTTGAGCACTATTTTTCAGATCCTAGCTATGAAATATCATGACAGTTGGGGGATACAGTAAACACAAAACGGTCACGTATCCGTGGAGCAGCGCTCCAGTTCACAAACTAGAAGTGAACCAGTGAGAAGACGGCAATTATTGCCGCACATGGCGTCTGAGAAACATTGATAATTAACGGAGCTCGATAATATGTTTTCAGTGGGTTAATTGTGTGAGGGTCACGCTGTCATCTTTTCAATGGCGTTTTAGATGTTTAAAGGGTCCGGTCTCATGATTGAGAAGCCATCTTTACGTGAACAATGAGTCAAGAAGCCTTAAGGTCACACAACATTATGTTCGAAACTGCACACGTTCCTACTCTAAACCAACACAAGGTTACAGGAACTCACAAAATGTTTGAGAACTTGCAAAATGGTCATGTATTCTACATATATGGTGTTGTGTATGAACATGATAAGGTTATGATATTGAAATGAACTCCAAACGAAAGATGTTGGTTGAAGAATCTTCAATCCAAAGGTGTATGTCTTGCTAAATTTTAATACTTTTTTGTATATTGAGAGTAAAATATGTGACTGTTTATATGGTCCCACATATAAGCAAGTCGTTGTGGTTGAACTGTAATAAAGTGGATCAAACCACTACTACACTAAACACTGAATATAGTGTAGAGGGATTATTGATGTAGATCACTCACACTAATTTCCATCAAAGCATGTGCATGCCAAGTTCTGATTGGGCATTTGTTCTCAGGCCAGTGTGCGTCAGCCAACAATTGCATGTAAATTTTCAACTAGTGTAGGAAATTTCAAATTCACGGAACGGTGTAGTGGAAACATGTATCTAGAACGCTATGCTTACAACTAGGACGGTGAAAGAGCTTTCACAGCCAAATTCATCAGCCCAAGGTTGAGAGAGAGCTGCGAAACTCGATGTTGAGGTTGCGGTTGAGGTCGTGTGGGCATTAGACAAGGGTGATCTGGCAACTACTTCTTTCATGTATGTCTAATATTCCGTTCATCATATCATATGTGATACATTGATTTTGGATTTGTGTTCGACTTGTTGAGTCCAATAAGCCAACGTCTTTCTGGTAGACTAGAGTTTCACAGTGAGAATTAGTTAAGTTTGTCATGTTATCATGCTGACAATGTATTAACAAAGCTAGGTTCAAGATGGTTGCGGTTGCGCAAACACCGCCTCTTTTGTACCTTGGAGACTTCCATGAATATGCGGATGAGGCCGTTCTTCTAAAGGCAATGTGGAATACATGTCTCTTGTTCTCCTGGCAATGTCTTCTCTTTTGCTTGAAGTGGTCAATTGTTATTTTGTTTTGTTTAGTTGTGTTTCTAGATATGTAAGATGCCTACATCCACATTAATCTAGAAAAGTGTTCCGAAGAAAAGTACACCGGTTGCCCGGAATACTTGGGCCAGACCGGAAATTATGATAAGTTGGTAGGGTGATTGGTGGAAGTAGAGGCACATCCCAAAGTTAGTCCATCTCGGACAACATGGCTCCACCTGTGACACTGAAGCTTTTCCAGATTGATTCTAACAAGTGGGAGAGGACTAAAAAAGAGGACAATTGGAGGAAGACCTCACCCGGATGGATTGCATGGGATTATACGAGAAACCTTATGTCTTC
Organism: Bryoerythrophyllum caledonicum; assembly: GCA_963971425.1. Lineage (NCBI taxonomy): Eukaryota > Viridiplantae > Streptophyta > Bryopsida > Pottiales > Pottiaceae > Bryoerythrophyllum > Bryoerythrophyllum caledonicum. The sequence continues at coordinate 21,216,907 of OZ020524.1, read as the reverse complement.
CAAAAGGGATATGCAGCTGCGGAGTTGCTACCTCCCGAGACACCCTGGAGAGTCTACCGAGCTAATCCCCCCATATGGACCGGATTCTTTGGTTGAGTCTCCAAACCGATGTTAGCTACCGGAGACTCAACCAAAGAATCCGTTTGGTCATTCTGGAAGAATGGTAGGTTATCCCGGTCTTATCGAGGAAACCTACCACCACCATCCCAGCCATCCGAGAATCTCACACTGGTGGAGAAACATAGCCAAGTTCTCCAGGGATGTGACCCGTGATGTCTAACATTTCATCCTTCAAGCGGAGTACCACTTGTGTCTATGGGCTCCAACCCAAACCTTCAGGTATAAACAACCCCTGAGTCTTTCTTTGTATTTTGGTTGAAACGCCCTTGAATGGTGCTAGAACGCCCTTTTCCACATGTCCAAGTGCCAATACAATTTCTGTACAGATGTTCACCAATTTCTGGACCCTAGACCGTGGACCCTGAAATGTTTACTCGGCATGTAGAGAATCATGGAGATCAAGCTTTTGAAGGCAAGGAGTCTTCAGAGGGCTCTTTAGAAGGTTTTTGGAGTAGAAAACACCGGAGATATATTAATTGCAGCCGAAGAGGTCCGGGAATAGTTAACCAAAGTAAAGAGGGATCTCTGGACATCCCAAAAAGAGCACCTAAACACAATGATCAAGGCACATGAAACTATGGTGGCACTAACCAAGCTGCTTGTTGGACAAACGAGTGCCACCATACCAATGCTAGACCGGAGTCCAATCCGGAAGAAGAGAAGATTTATCTATACCAATTCTTTTTTTTCAGAAGATGATGATCCACCCACTCAATGTCCGATGAGTAGAGCGGATTCTTCATCTTCCAAGGAGTGGGGTGTGAAAGTCTATAAGAGGCAACGAGGCCTCTCGGTCAAACCTCCCGGGAAGGAACCAGTTGATCTTTCCTTCTCACAAACGGATTCTTTGGTTGAGTCTCCGGTAGCTATGCTTGTTGATCTGGTGGAGATTTCTCATGTATTGATGGATACTTCCAATATACCGGTAGATACTCCCAATCTACCGGTAGACCTCCTAGTTGAGATTTTCAATCTTCCGATGGATCCTCTTGACGATATATCTGCGGATACTCCCAATCTTCCAGTAAATTCACCCATGAATCTATCAGAAGATAAGTCTACTCTTCCAGATAAGTCTTTCATATGAGCCTATGTTCTACGTTATTGTGAATATTTTCTATCCGTTAATAGGATGTTGCTAGGTGCGGTAGATTAACGCTAGTAGTGATGTGGATGGGGCTCCATTGTGCACCCGGTCAATACCACTTGAGTGAATTCTCCGGCTGCCTGCTATTGTTAAAGTATGTTTTTATCGGTCTTGAACCGGAAGTCTTCTAATTTACCGGTCTAACTGGTAATCCACTGGTAACTAGGCAACCCTTAATTCTAGAATCTAGATGCCGTTTTCTACCTTTTGTGGACCTAGTTTTAGAGTGTATCTACTGGCCTTTGTGTATTTCAAGAGCCTTCGGCTTTTTAAAAAAATAATCTTCTCTTTGTTGCTTTGCTTGTGTCTTGCCTTCATTACTTGTGTTTAGAGTTATTGATGAGCTTGTGCAAGTAGAAAAGGAGGAAGTTGAGTCCTCCTAGAGGGTCTTTGCTAGGATGTGCAAGGTTGTGGCTTGTTGAATGTTATGTGGCTGAATGTAAGCTAATGCTAAGGAGGAAGTAGGATATCCAAGCTAGATGGTGGAGTAAGATCCGGGATCTACTTCAATCCCTAGACCGGTTGGACCAGGAAGAGTTTCTTATCGAATGGGATCTAGGAAGCCCATTGCTATTTATGATAGCCTCCCTTCAGTGGAAAGTGTTTGGATTGGTGGGGAGGAGGGGTGACATCACCCTATTGGTACACCGGGAGAGATCTCGGCTAAGTCTGAGTCCAGAATACTCCGAATTTTCTACCCTTACAGTGGATGAGATCCCTAAGTCCCTGTGGAAAGTTGTCTTGCTTATGTGAATTACTTAGCACTAGATTGTTGTGATTCTTGTATCTTCCTTGTTTGATTCATTGGGTGTGGTTGTAGTTGGAATCCGGCTTTGCGTGACCGGTTTACCATAACTGTTTTTTGGATTGTTTCCGGGATTGCTTTCCGGTAAATTGTGAGGGTCGGTGAACTAGCTGCAACTTCTTAACTCTTTCATGGTGTAGAGTTAGGTTTGATTGTGATGGATTTCCTTCGCTCTCAATTGCCATACTGTTGTCCTTGCTTTGACATTCAAAGTCGTCTACAACGACGTCAACAATGTTTACTCCTTGCATTGAGCTTTCCGACGCCATTGGTATCGGGAAATCACTCATCATATATACTTGTATGGACTCCTCTTTCCCTCCTTCCCCACAAGAATGCCTAAAAATGCTGATCACCTTCAAATGATGAAAGAAAGTAATGGTGAATGAGAAATAACTGATGACTTAGACTCGCCTATCATTGTTACGGATACGACACATACCTAGTCCGTGTAATCCTTTGTTTGCGCTGCCTTTGCAATACTTGACAAATCTTGGAGTCGCACACCCCACTCTAGTCTCCAATCTTTACGATTTTGTTCAGCTAAACGGGCCTTTTGTTGTTGTCTTTGCTTCAATGCCTTCTCCTGCCTTGGGTTAGAGTAATGCATACTTTGTCTCTTTTGTCCACCCTTGCTAGTCATCCTCATGAGTCTGTCCTATTGATTGCTCACCATTCTGCATTCACCTCGGCAACTTCCAAAGGTGACATAGTATGACTTGACAGTACCTCAAAGTCGCAAAGCTGTAGTCATTAACCAATTTCTACCACTTGCAATCGGAATGGCACATGCAATCTAGCTATTTCATTTAATGTTGTCAGCCTTTATTTGAACTTTAAACATGTAGCCAAACCAAACATACACCATCTCTATTAATTGTTTCCGCCGCTATAAGCCTCATATTTTTGGATTTGTTCTATGTATTATCGAAGTAACGACGAAAAGCAAAATATTTTTCTCAAGGGCTATCCTCTAGATATAGGAGGCACCACTAGCAGTGTGTCCAATTTGTATATTCCTTACTTTGCTTTACCTTGAAAATTTGTAATATTCATTCCGAAGCTGTCAAAAAGGGTGCAAGTGGATGGGGCAGACTATAATTTAATTATTTTTCCGTGATTGGACAACTTAGACTTCCTCACTTAATCGCTAAGGCAAAGAGTTGAACTCTTTCTTGGTACACCGGCTTAAGTTTTCAGTAGTGGTTTTAACTCCTTCGTCATTGAGAGTTCCTGCCTATGGCGTCGCTCACATTTCACCATTGAGGTTTTTTACTTATCATGTCCGTTGGTGAGGACAACACTGTGAATATTCCCGAGGCACTGTTCACTATTTTCTTTGGGTTTAGAACTCAAACCGTTCATGTCAAACAGAAGGAATTTGATAGTTCTAGAGCTCTAGAACAATCTATCTATCAAGTAAAAGACCAGGACAAATAGGATTTAGGTGGAATCTGTGTAGTGGTTCTTTTAAAGTATATGGCATTACGAATACTCAAATGTCTACACACGCATCGTGTGCCATTATGACTTTTAATTCCAAATCCGGTGATACGGTGCTAGTTCCCGGTTGAGGCACATGGTGTAGTCCAACCGTTTAGCTTCTTAGTGATACTAAAGATGAGGAGGTATGTGATGTCAACTAGGGAAAATCATTGTACACCCACAAGTCACAAGACCTAGTTCGTCTTTATGAGTCAATTCAGACCACTAGTACATCCCTAATGTCTCCATCAATTTACTCCGGAAAGCCTCATGTCCATCCTAAGTCTAAGAGTATCCGTAGTATCATTTTGTATGCCTGCAAGACTTGTTCTAGGAAGGGGTCTCACTCTGAGTTGGCTTGCGTTGATTTTGATAGTCTAGAGATTACACGTGTCAAGTATCTGCCTCCAAAGTACAATGGGGACATGATCTTTGAACTGCCTTTACTTCTAGAAGGCATCCCAACTCAGTTCAGAGGCAGGCTAGATGGGATGAGTAAACAATACGATGGGCACATATGGTATGTAGGACAATGACTATAAACATTATGAACAACTTTGGTCTCACCTATCGCAAGTCAACATGTACTGGACATCTCCAATGTCCCAACTTTGATTGTGACTACAGGTGCAGGAACGAGGGTCGCAGTAATCAAACCGAGTGGAGTGGTCTTGCCGCATTTCAGTCTCTTGTCAATGGCGCTCCATCAGGGAAATCAACCCTCTCATGTAAGGCTTGCCAATCCCCGACAATTTGTCTTGCCCTTTGTGACGAGTGTATTTATTATATGACACCTTCCAATCTTGAATGCACCCGACTTACCATTCATCTTGGATATCACCATCATCCTATCTCAAAAGGGATTGACCAAACCGCCATGGACGTGATGCATATGTGCGTTGCCATGGAAGTCCAACGCACACCAAAAGCTACTAATTCTGCAATCATTATGGCTGCAAGCAAGAATTATCTTTCAGATTACCTCATCCGTCTCGGGTCCGGATCTTCAAACCTTGAAGGAGCATCCATGGATGTTGTCCTAGATCAATTCGAGACTCTATCGTCGCCAAATATACAAAATTTGGTGTCGACATGGAAGCGCTTCTACAGTGGAGGGAAGGGGGTAATGAACAACATCATGGAGATGAAAGAGTCGTCAAAGTTTGTCTTCATTCACAAGAACCAGTTCCCGGGCCAATCCAAAGGTAAAGTGTTTGTTTTTAAAATGTATGTCAATCGGCGTGGTAGTGGTGTTGACCTTATTAGGCAGATGCAACTTCGTGGAGACCTCCAAGATTGTTGGTTGGTGTTTGATCACGTCAAGCGGGTCAAAGACTGGACTTCCATGGCATGCCATGTGTACGACAATAAATTTTGTAGAGTCATGACAATAGCCATGTGCAATATGCAATCAGAGGATGCCCAAACACGATTGCTATTTTGGGAGAACCTCAACAATACCATGATGAAGCACGGGGTAGGAAACACGAAGTTCAAAGGGTTCATGGTTGACAATGTCGGCACGAATTGACACGCTGTTTGCCAAGTGTATGGTAGCGGCAACAAGGACGTACCCATGGAAAACAAAGAATGGACATGTTTGTTCCATTGGACAAAGTGCCTTCAATGAGCATCTATCAGAAGCATTCTCCCTACCTTCCAAAATCAACACATTGCTCTTTGCAAAATATGGAAAAATGCTAAATCACAGGAGGAGGTTGAAGCACAATACAACGTCATTTGAGGGTGGTGGGTGTCATTGGAGCCATACCAAGAACAGGCGTTGTGCCCTAGACAATTGGATGGTATTTAGGCACTTCCGATATTGACAATGAGGTGGCGTAATGCAGCTTGTAAGTTCTTCATATGTCCATATTAAATTTATCTTGTTTGACAAAATGTTGGATGTGAAAATACTAATGAAAGTGGGTGTGTCTTATCAAGACCTCACACTTGACGAGCAAGCTAATATGCCATCGTGCAACCATGCGGAGACAATCCACAACCGTTGGCACTAACAATCCGGAAATACCATGACGCATTTTTATGGAGCTACAGAGAATGACCTCATCTAGGCTTTCATACAAATCACTTTGTATCGAGCATGGTTAAAGGGGGCACTTGTCAGAGTCTGAAACTCCCACACTATAAGAAACCCGTGATTTTTGTGACGTTAGCTGTGATCAAGTGTGTTTTTCAAAACATGTTTTTGCGAACGGGCCGAGCCTTGGGCTCTCGGATTCTGGTGGATGTTGCACCAAACATGGAAAAATTGGCGGAAAAACACAGAGATGTTAGCATAAACATATTTGTTTTGCGGGACGTCCTAGTGAACATAGTCATGTTTTAGACAACGTCCTCAGAAAGGTGACAATGCCACGTCGGCAGGGGGGTTTAGCTTCACTGTGAGTAACTTCGAGATTGTTACTGCAACCTCCCGTAAAACACTGCCCCCTCCCGTAAAACACTGCCCAACGGTTAAAACACAATGGAGATGGGCTGACCCCTACAAAAATAAAAATGTGGATGTCGTTACTGACGTCACAAAAAACGTGGATGTCCTTACTGACATCACAAAAAACATGTTTGAGCCACGTAGGCAAGGTAGAAATTGGATTCTTTTTAAAATGTTTGTGCCACGTAGGCAAGGTTGAAATCAGCTGCCACGTAAGCAAAGAGGATGTTGGAACAGACGTCTGGATGGACGTCTACTATGACATTTGAATGTTTATGCTAACACCATGACAAATCCAAAAATCCCATATGGATTGTCACCACTTGTGCATCTCATTGTATATATATGTAAGGCCTTCTCTCCTATCTCATCACACTTGAATCAAGAGTGATTCACTTTCATCCATCTATTTGGATGAATTTGAATTACCCTTGAAACTTAAAGTGATACGGTACTTTTTGATGACATGGCGCTTCTTTTTGGTGACATGGCGCTTCTTTTTGGTGACATGGCACTTCTTTTTGGTGACATGGCACTTGCTTTTGCTGACTTGGTGCTTGCTTTTGGTGACCTCCATCTCAACGAACGTCACAGAAAACGTCATAACAAACGTCACAGAAAACGTCATAACATGCCTAGTCACAATCGTATGCCACGTCATGCGCCACATCATGGGCCACATTACCAAGGGCCCGGATGAAAAATTTGGGGATGTGGCACTGCTCGTCCATGTGGCGATGACGTGGACGCGACGTGGCAGCTACATGGCAGATTTTTAACACCTTCAACCCCCAAGTTTTTGTGACGTTTTAAAAAACGTGGGCCTTTTTTTTGAGATTTTGGCATGTTTTTCGCATGTCAATTATAACGGATTTTTTTGGACGTCAACGTTGACGTGCCGGATGCTGCACAAAACATAATTGCACGTTAGTTGCCCTGTCACAAAAAACATGGGTTTCTTATAGTGCCACTTGGTTGCCCCTACCAAAAAAATTAGTTAAATTGTGATTTTTAGTCATAGATAACCGGCAAAGTAGTTAGTGTTGCATGGACTTAGATTGCATAGCAAATAGTAAAGTAGTGAAATGCTTAACTTGTTAATTAGTATTGTAGTGGTGATAAAATCGGGTCTTCAAATAACTAGTGTTTATGCCTGGAAAAACGAAAAGAGGGTGTACGGGGAAATCTCCGAGACAAAAATCCAAATCACCACTTAGGGCTAAATTAGCTAGTCAAAGTCTTCATCAAGTAGATAGATTATTTGTTAGTTTTTCTTATTAGTTTAGTTGTTTAGGTTTTCTTTCTACATTATTTGTTTATTGAGAACTTAAGTTTTTTTTGAAAAAAATAGGAATTTAACTTTAAATGAAAGAATAATATAAAAAGAATAATTAAAAAATTAAATTAAATTAAATATGAAAACAAAACACCGTTTGATAATCGGCTAGTACCAGGTACTAGTGGGTATCAACCCGGATACCTGGTAGGAACAACTCGGGTACCGGGAAGAAACCAGAGTCGGGTACCGGGACTGCCGAGAGAGTCGGGCTTCTTGGCAGAGAGACGAGTAGGGAGACCAACAACTAGATGAGTCGCCACGACGAAGAGGAGGGACCGCAAGAAGAAGGAGAAGAAGAAGAGAAGAAGGAGGAGAAGAAGAAGGAGAAGAAAAAGAGAAGAAGGAAGAGAAGAAGAAGAAGGAGAAGAAAAAGAGAAGAAGGAAGAAGAGAAGAAGAAGGAGGAGGCTGTGGCTAAGGTATTTCAAGAAGATTTGGAGAAGGTTGGAGGAGGTGTTGAAGGAAGTTTTGAAGGAAGGGCACAACAAGCTAGGGTTTGTGGAGCTAGAGTTTTGAAGGAGAGTTGTAGCACCTAGGGTTTGAATCTTCAAACCTAGGGTTTGTAAGAAGATTGTGGTGGAGGAGGTTCTTGACACAACGGAGGTGGAGATTCCTACGCGTGGAGGCGGCGCGAGGAGATTCACAACCGCGGCGAGAAGATTCAGAGACTAAACCACAATTTCAAGGAGGTTGCGGGTGCAACAAGGAGGTGACAAGAAGTTGTGAACAAGGTGATTCTTGCCAATTGATGGATTTTTCTTGTTTGTACAACGTCCTTGTTTGTTAGATCTCTTCTCACTTTTCTTTTCCCGGGATGAACTCCAATTGCCTTCTTTCCGGTCTAGAGAAAAGTCTCTGGATAGACTCTACTTAGACCTCATACGTCCTAGATCTTGAATTCTTGTACTTGTGCATCTACATTTTTGTCCCATCATTTGTTTTCCATCATCTCGGTCTTGCGGCAAGTCTTCTTTTATGTTTTTCACTATTCTTCCCTCTTCTCTAGATCTTGCCTAAATTTTCCATTTTTTTTCCGGTCTCCCGAGTCATCCAGGAAACCCCCTTCAAAAATTCTTGTTCTCCTAAGTCATCTCTTTTTGCTTGAAGTGGTCAATTGTCATCCCTAAGTTAGTCCATCCCGAACAACATGGCTCTATCGGTAACACCGACGCTTTCAAATATTGACCCGAATAAGTGGGAGGGGACTGAGAAAGCTGGACAATTGGAGAATGACTTCATACGGATGGGTTGCAGGGGATCATACAAGAAGCCTTGGGTCTTCCAAAAGAGACATGCAACTGCAGAGTTGCTACCTCTCTGGACACCCTGGAGAGTCTACCGGGCTAATCCCCGGACATGGACCATAGAAGTATGGCGTGAGGTGTATTTCTTTCATCAAAAGGAGGGATGGACACCTGGGATCAACTGAGAGTTGCTGGATAAGTACTTATCGAACTCTTACAAGGTATCGGAGTGCTACCGGATTGATCAATTCACAAACAATTGATTGAGGAGGGTGGTTGAGTTCTTAAACCCAATCTTCCACCCCAACCGACAAGAAAGAGTCACAGCGCGGCCGGCCACCACCTTCATACATGCATTTTTTGAGGATTCCTTCCCGGACTGGGGGTCTTTGTTGGAAGAAGCAATTTTGCCTCAGCTTCGGGCAATTCAACAAGGCGGATGTTTGAAGACCTTCTTGACTCCATACCTCATGCACTTGTATGAGTATTATGACTCTCTGGAGCCAAAAGAGAAGAGAATCTGGAGACAAGGGATGGCTCCACAGGATCATGCTCATCGGGCCTTTTCCCAACATACTGAGCCACGGTTGGCGTTACGAGCAATCCCACGAGAGGTCTCATCATCTGAGGCACCCTCAAATAACGGTAGGTCTTCCCGGTCTCATCGGAAAAAAACCACAACCACCACCCCAGCCATCTAAGAATCGCACACTGGCGGAGAAACATAGCCAAATTTTCCCGGAATGTGACCCGGGATACCCAACAGATGGAGATGGAATTTTTGAAGGCAAGGAGTCTTCGGAGGGCTCTTTGGAAGGTGATTGGAGTAGAAAAAACACCGGAGACATTTCGGCTGCAGTCCGGGAACTTGGAAGACTGGTAACAATTGACCAAGGTGAAAAAGAATCTCTGGACATCCTAGAAAGAGCACCTTGACACGATGGTCCAGTCACAAGAAACCATGGTGGCACTGATCAAGTTACTTGTTGGATAGACGAGTGTCACCATACCAAGGCAAGACCAAAGCCCAACCAGGAAGCAGAGAAGGTTTTTCTATACCAGTTCCATTTCTTTAGAAGATGATGATCCACCCACCCAATGTCCAATAAATAGAGCGGATTCTTCATCTTCCAAGGAGTAGGGTGTGAAAGTCTATAAGAGGCAACGAGGCCTCCCGATCAAACCTACCTAGAATAAACCGATTGATCTTTCCTTCTCACAAACGGATTCTTTGGTTGAGTCTCCGATAGCTATGTTTGTTGATCTGGTGGAGATTTTTCATGTATTGATGGATACTTCCAATATACCAATGGATACTCCTAATCCACCGGTAGACCTTCCAATTGAGACTTCCTACCTTCCAATGGATTCTGTTGACCATGTACACTTGGATACTTCCAATCTTCCAGTCAATCCTCCTATGGATCAACCGGAAGATCATTCTACTGACCCGAATGAGTCTTCTGGTTGAGCCTATGTTATATGTTATATGTTACTATAGATCTATCCTATCGGTTGATGGGATGTTGTTAAATTGCTAGATTAACGCTACGGTGAGAGTAGTGATGTCGATGGGATTCCATTGTCCACCCGGTCACTACCACTTGAGTGATTTCTCCGGCTACCTACTTTTTGTTAGAGAATGTTTTGCCGATCTCAAACCCAAAGTCTCCCGGTTTACTGGTCTAGCCGGTAATCCGCCGGTGACTAGGCAACCCTTGATTCTAGGATCTAGATGCCATTTCCCACCTTCTGGAGATTTAGTTTTGAAGGGTAGCTAGTGATCTTTGTGTACTTCAGGAGCCTTGGGCTCTAGGTTTAAGTACTCTTCTCTTTGTTGATTTGCTTGTATCTTGCCTTCATTGCTTGTGTTTAGAGTCTTTGTTGAGCTTGTGTGAGTAAGAAGGAGAGAGTTTAGTCCTCCTAGTGAGTCTTTGCTAGGATGTGCAAGGTTGTGGCTTGTTGAATGTTATGTGGTTGAACGTAAACTAAGGCTAAGGAAGGAGTAGGATATCCAAGCTAGATGGTGGAGTAAGATCCGGGATCTACTTCAAACCCTAGACCGGTTGGACCGAGAAGAGTTTCTTACCGGATGGGATCCGGAAAGCCCATTGCTATTTATGATAGTATCCCTTAAGTGGGAAGTGTTTGGATTGGTGGGGAGGAGGAGTGACATCGCCCCTCTTGGTACAGGAGGAGAGATTTCGGCTAAGCTTGAGTCCGAAGTATTCCGGGATTTCTACCCTTACAGTGGATGAGATCCCTTAGTCCCCGTAGAAAGTTGTCTTGTTTATGTGATTTCCTTAGCATTAGACTGTTGTGATTCTTGTATCTTCCTTGTTTGATTCATAGGATGTGGTTGTAGTCGGAACCCGACTTTACGTGATCGGTTTACCGGGACTATTTTTTGGTAGATTGTCAAAGCAGGTAAACTAGCTACAACCTTTTAATTCTTTCATGGTGTAGAGTTAGATTGAGGATATTATAGCCTCTGGACTAAGAAAACGGAGGGCAATGACTTTCCGTGCACTGTAAAAACTTCCCGGAAAATTATTCTGAGGCTCAACAGAGTTTAAAATAAACAATTGTGGTTACTTGTTACCAGCCACTGAGGTACCGGGGAAGCCATCCTCCGAGATGTGCTGAGGTATTAAGTGTGAATTGTCCTTGGATTTAGAGAGTTTGAGATACGATAAAAATCCCTGGAAATGATCTGGTTAGGTGGGCTCACTTAAGGTTAATTTCAGTTAACTTTGAGAATTATGAACTAGTAGACTACAAAAGCACCTCAAGCAGGGTTGTCTATCGCGACATTGTGACAGTGACGTGTCGTCATGACGCGTCGTGTCGTGACGGACCCTCTCGTCACGACACAATAGGGTCAACGTAGGGTCAAAGACAGGCTTTACCTCCACAAGAGGTAACTTAGTTACCTCAGGGTCAACGTCGCCGTCCTAGGTGGCAATGACATCCTACGTGTATATCATCTCGTTTATCTTTAGGGATGTAATATTTACCCTTGAGTGAAAATTTTGTGAGCTTGCATTTTTTGGCGGACAGGCGCGGATGGAGCGCGGATAGGGACTGCTGATGGAACTGCGGTTTACGGTGCGCAAATGGGATGCGGATGGCACGTAGATGGGCCGCGGATGGGGAGCTATTGGGGGCGGGTAGGGACTGCGGATGGAGGCGGATGGGGTCGAGAAGGGTGCGGATAGGACGCGGACGGGGAGCGGACAAGAACTACGGACGCAAGTGTTGCGGATGGTGTGCGGGTTGGGAGCGGATGGGGAGCGGGTATCGACTGTGGATGAGGAGCGGGTGGGGAGCGGATGGAGGCAGATGGGGACTGCGGATGAGGAGTAGATGGGGGCGGGTGGGGACTGCTGATGGGGAGCGGGTGGGGAGCGGATGGAGCAGATAGGGAGTGCGGATGGGAGCTCCGGATGGTGTGCGGAAGGGGGCAAGTTGGAATTGCGGATGGGTGCGGATAGGATGCGGATGGGGAGCGGACTGGGCGTGGACTTCCGTCGATGGGCCGCGAATTGGTTGCGGTTTAGGCGGTTGTGTGATTGTAGATTGAGTTATTCTGTCTTTATTTGAGAGGTTTTGAAGGGCATGATGGGAAGACGAAAACATCGTTTCATAAACACTTGCCTTTATTCAAAACATCAGGGAAGTCCACGTAGGATTTCTCTTGTTTCAAAAAGGGATTACAAAAGAAGTATACACTTCACACCATTAACAATATCCGACATATCGAGCAAAATATAAGGTCTATGAAATCACAATATACTACTCATTGCGGAAGAAGTCCCATGGGGTTTCCAGGTTGAAAGGCCGTCTTTTCAACATGTCTACCACATGCGTGACGGAGGATCGCTCTAGTGGATCAGGTTTCAAGAACTCATCCATACTTTGCTCAAACTGGCGCGACAATGAACTTGGATTTTTGTTCTTCTAGAACAAGCTTGAAGAGCAATCGCGGTTGTAAATCCTCCTTGCCAAGTACCCCACTGCATACGCCTCAGATCTATGGTTGTGCTTATGCTTTATTCCCATTCTTCTCGGTGATGTTGGCGTTCCGGGCTTGCCATACACATGGAATAGCTCGGGGGCCGCATGTTGGTATTTACCTCTGTAAGCTTGCACCTCCTTGCTAGATGGTCGACCATAGTTCGATATCTTATCTTCGCCGTCCCAGGATGCCATTCCCCAATCACACACCCCAATGTATATGGCGTCGGTTTTGTCTTTTGGGAAATGAAGCATAACATTGTTGGGACTCAAATCATTGTGCAATAGCCGTTGAGAATGTATCACGTCCATGATGCACATGAGTGCCCATCGTAAATATGCCCGGTTTTTGCGATAAATGCACAATTCTACACGGGCATCGAGGTCGATTCCAGCACTTCTTAGAATGTCATCCTCATGTTCCTCTTCGTATTTTGAATCAATTCTCCAAACGGACGCGAGTGAGCCTCCGTTCCACCATAGAGTATATGACTCGTACGTTCTTCTATCGAGAAATTGAATCTTGATTACCTCCGCATGGTCCACCGGACACATTAGCGCCTCGATTGATCGTTTCTCCTGGTTCTTCGTCTTTGAATCCTCCTTCATTGTCTTCCTTGCGAACTCTATACTTGGTGGAATGCAGCTCACACCTTCGATGCTCACACGTCGCACAATTCCAAAGCCACCTTCATAGTTCCTCCCAACTAGTCCCTTTATCTCCGCCTCTAGTGGGAGCCACACCACCCCTTTGCGACCTCTCGTTGCAATTCGCGCGGACAAATCACGTTCAATCCAAGGGACATTTTGGCTCACTCTCCCTCCAGGCTTGACTTTCATTACCCCCTCCTTGAATTTATCTAACTTCACCTTCAATTCTTCCCACCCAGATATCACAAAACCTTCTTTTGTTAATATCTTGGCTTGTACCTCCCAAAGCGTTACCACGGGGTTAAAAATGGCATTCTGAGTGTATTCTTTTATCCACTCTTCGTAAGAAAAACCGCGTTTGTCTTCGGCAAATGTTTCTTTATTAGCAACGCCCTCGACAATTGTTTTCAATCTCTCCCCCAACGATTCCAATCCAGCAGCACCTCGATTCAAGTAGCGTCTCTCCAGCTGACCTAGGTCATGGTCTTTATACCATGATAATAACTCGGCCACAACCTTGGTCCTGAAAGGCTTGCTCATCTAATCTAGAGGAGAGGTCCTTTGCCTTTTCTTCCCACGTCCTGAGTCCTCTGAATCTGTTGGTCGTTTGCCCCGTCCACGTCCTGTTGCGTCTGAAGGTTCGCTGGGAAATAAGGACTCTGATGGCGTTGGTACCACATTATGTGAAAGTGGTCGTACCGATGAGGCTCCACGCTCGGAATCAACACTGGAGCCACTTGAACTACGACCTCCAAGGTTTCGATCCCCAACCAAGCTTTTTGATCCTCGAGACCGCCTAGCTCCACGTCCTCCCCCCACAGATCCTCGTGACCCCCCTAGAGATCCTCGTGTACCTCGTGAATGTGATTGTGATCCACGAGAATTACTTCGTTTGAGAGCAAAAAATTCTTGGTTCATTCCGACGCCTCGTCTGCCACCTCTCTCGCTTGGTCCACCTCTGGTGCCTTGGCCTCTTGCTAAGTTACCAGCGCTGACATTGTCAGTAGCTGCAATAGCAGATGCAATTTCTACATGATAAGCTTCATGGAGTTGGATATCTGCATCTTAGTGATGCACCCTGTTGTCAGCCATTGTGTGAAAAAATGTTAACTGGTTATCCGGTGTGCAATGTTTATGTGAGTGAGTCTGGAAAAAAATTGCAAGGATTTCCCCGCAATTCGTCACTCCAAACTCCTGTACCGTCGAAACCCGTGCAACGCTGCTCACGCAACAAGGTCTCGGGTTCCCATTGGGCAAGGAGTGGAGAGCAAAAAGTGAAATTGTCAATGGCCTCGTTGCCTTTATATAGGCCCCGACGGGTCGCGAACATTGGTAACCGCAAGGTCGGGGAGCGGTCGGGGAGCGGACGGGCCGCGGATAGGCGCGGATGGGGAGCGGATGGGGATCGGTGAGAGCGGATGGGGCGCGGATGAGGAGCGTACAAGGACTGCGGATGGGGGTGCGAATGGTAACTCCTGATGGGGAGCGCGTATGGAGCAGATGGGTGCGGATAGGGCGTGGATGAAGAGCAGACAGGGGGTGTGGATGGGAGCTGTGGGTGGGGAGCGAGTGGGGAGCGGATGGGGGCGGGTGGGGAGTTGATGGGTGCGGATAGGCGCGGATGGGCATTGGACATGGACTGCGGATGGGAGTTGTAGACGGGGAGCGTGTTGGGAGCGGATGGAGGCGGGTGGGGAGCGGATGGAGGCGGGTGGGGAGTGGATGGAGGCGGGTGGGGAGCGGATGAGGGCGGGTGGGAAGCGGATGGGGGCGGGTGGGGAGTGGATGAGGGCGGGTGGGAAGCGGATGGGGGCGGGTGGGGAGCGGATGGGTGCAGATCGGTGCGGATAGGCATCGGACAGGGACTGCGGATGGGAGCTGCGGATGGGTGCGGATAGGCGCGGATGGGCATCGGACAGGGATTGCGGATGGGAGCTACGGATGGGGAGCGGGTGGGGAGCGGATTTAAGTGGGAGAGTAGCGGATGGGTGCGGATAGGCGCGGATGGGGAGCGAACAAGGACTGCGGATGGGAGTTGCGGATGGAAGCTACGGATGGGGAGCGGGTGGGAAGCAGATGGGGCGGATGGAGGCGGACAAGGCTGACGTGTTTAGAAAGGAAGAGGAGTTTAATGTGGTCTCACTCTTCCTTACTCATCAAGACGCCCTGACGCACTTGCCTCTACATTGACGGCGGGTGTGCGGGGTTTTTAGATGGGGAAGTGGTCCTTTTGAGGTCCAAGATTCTTCCAAGGGGGGGAATTTTTGTCCTCAGACGCAACTGATCAGGTACAAAAGACATCAGGGGTAAAAGCAAGCTACACCGGTATAAAAAACGTGTCACAAGTTGTTTTTGTAGGAGTAACGAACATTCTTTTGTCTACCAAACAAGATGTACCTTTGTTTTCAGATTTTTGATGATGGAATGTTGTTCCCAACTTAAATGGCATTAAATGAACGCTAAAAACTTGGTAAGCCGATCAATGGTTTCATCTCTATGACTGAATTTGTGGGAGAAATATACTTGTCACAAAATACTAGATTTGTACAAATATACTGATTTTGAGTGATCTGTGATACATATGATGATGAAAATTTGTATGCACATAGATAGGGTGCTGTGAATGGACTATCCGATTAAAAAAAACAAATTTTCAAATCCAATTGGTAGAAAACATGCCAATCGTACATGGTTCAAAATGACTAAGGATTGGGTCCTTTCTTAAATGGATTTTTGTCAAAAATAGTGCTTCATATATAACCCTAGGTCGACATATGGTGGCTTTTTAAAAAAAAATTAAATTAATATCCTTTTTTTGAAAGTTAAGTTTAAAATATACTAAAAATATACCAAAATATACTAAAAATATACCATGGTCTTTGCCCAAAATGGGGTGGGTGTAGCATGCTTTCACCCTCAGATATTCCAAGAAGGGTTTAGGGTCTTAATAATTCTAGGTAGCACTATTATGAAGTGCATGATTGGGACTTTATTTCAGCACTACTTTGAAGTGCAAGTAGTTGTGGTAGTTGTTATAGTTGTTTTAGTTGAGCAATCATTTGGAACTCTCATATCACAATAGATAATATCGCCAAGATAATAGGTTCAAACATAATATTGTTTTGTATTGTGGGAGCCCATAGAGGTTTCCAATAATTTTCCACCATGCATAGTGGAGGTCGAGTTGTTAGTTTAGCGAAGAAGCCAAAGAGGAACCCTGCGGATTTGGAGCTTGAAGTATATCAAAATCGTGATGTTCTAGGGGAACCAGGATGGGAAAGTGTTTGCGAGCTATCGACTGCCACAAATGCTATGGACTATATTAAGTTCGCGCATCTTGATAGATGGTGGCCGGAAGAGCTCTACAAGAAACTTTGTTCAGCAAAGGCTGTTACGTACCGCGACATCAAAGACGTGGTTGTGAAGTGGAGGTTCCTCGAGATTCTACGTGCAATTTTCAACTTGGAGCGATGGCCCAAAAATAATATCCCTAGAAGTATCGCGGCATTGATGTATGCGGAACATCAATTGGGGAAGAGGGTGGATTGGTCAACGCTACACAAACCTTATTGTGGTGGGAAGATTCTTGGACGCCTCCTTTCTGCAAAGAAACCGGTAGAGATTCCAAGAAAATCCGTTCCTCAATGGTTCCGCAATAACCGAAGCTTGTTTGACGACCCTGATGAATCATTGCCAGTGGACCGAGAAGCACCTCCTAAACAAAAGAGGAAAGTAGTTAAGAGGACAAAAGTAGTGGATGCCTTTGAACAATCACTGCGCAAGCCCGAAGTCACAGATGCAAGGCAGTTGGGCATCCATGTGAGTATTGAGATTAACGTGGAGTCAATGCCATCCCCATTATCTATGGAGGTGACAAATGCGGATCAAAACGAAGCCATTCAGATATCAACAACATGCATGCCGCATGGTACTGTAAATAACCATGGGGGGTTGTTGGCAAAACAGGAAGTGATCATGAATACAAACGACTGGGCGATGCAATTGAAGGAACAAGGGCAATGGTCAGTATTGGTGATTTGCAAGCTCATACAGATCCCAATATTCAGGATACGTGTGTTCAGTTGAAGGCGCAATTACAAGTGCTCCGCATGGAAATTACAAGGTTGCAATGCGATAGGGACACTGCCGTTGAAGTTGCATTCAAAGCAAGTGTGCTAGAATCAGAGAAGGACACCATGCTTGCCGAAATGGCCCTGTTACGCGATGAGCTCGACCATTCCAAGAATGATAATGGAAATTATCAAGTTGAAATTGTAGGCTTGAAGAAGGAACTAGAAGAAGTCAAAGCACAACATATTACAAACAAGGCGACATGTGCAAATTTCCAACGTGAGGTGGATGAATTAAAGGCAATTAGTGCAAATGACGAATCAAAGATAAATAAATTGACAGCCTTAGTTTTAGAAACCATTGCCGAGCGGGAAGAGATGATGCTTATAACGGTGTTTGCGGTGGCACGAGCACGGCAGTATGAGGCGGAATTCAAGAGCATTGTTGCCGAATGGACGTTGGAAAATAAATTGAGGACCCTCTTGCTCACATCGTGGCCTCTAGAGGAAACTATGTATTTGAAAAGTTGGGACAACAAGGAACCGTCGATACAGACGAACAACAATAGCATTGATTGGAAGCACGTCAGAGAAGACGATCATCATTGGAACATCGAGGATGTGCATGACTATCCACTAGATATGATGGGGAAGCCGTTGTGGCTAAAACCACATCCAATGACATCCGACGGATCGTCATGTCCTATTTGCGGAAATGCTTGGGGCCCAGAAGGGTGTTTTACGATTGGATCATGTGGCCATTTGTTCCATCCACAATGTCTAATCAAGTGTATGATTCGCACACGTATGTGCAGTATCTGTAGAGCGCCATTACATCCACGTTTGTATCTGCAATTTGGCATCCGAGATTTCATGCCTAACCATTGGGTGTATCGCCAAGATGATTATGATTTTGAACTTGGCGACTTCAATGGGCACCCTGTTGAGTGGAGCTGGAGGCACAATATGTCAAAGGCAGAGGTGTGGCATAAGTTTGGGGGGGGGAACTTGGAAGATGATGCAGAGAAATTAATTCAAGCTGCGAACGAGATGTATCCTGACAACCCGCTTGGGTACGGCATGAAGATGTTTTTTATCAAACTATGGGATGGCATTGGAATCCTCAGAGGAAGGAGTTGGTGCACGGTTTAGGACCAAAACCATATTACAAACTCATCTAGTGAGCGAGCGGTAGACACCTTGGAACTACGCAAAGCCTATCGTGGAACTCCTCTAGCTGAGAACACCGGTACAGAGGACTTGTTTTGGGAAGAACGCTACTATCGTAAACGACTACTGGTGGCGGCACTCGATGCCATATTGGATGAAGTTGCCCCGGAGGTAAAGGAATGGCTAAATGGTGGGGACATACCTGGATATTTGGAAATGGTGATTCGCCATGAACCCCATGGATATGGAACACGGAGTAATGTTCGTGCACAAGGCGGTGACTCCTCCAACCCTTCAAGACCGCAATAGTAATTTGCCAAGGTTTAGGCAAGGAAACCGGGTAATATGATCGGCAACAGATTCCCCCTTCAATTAGTATATTGGAAAATCCTCGTCCATGTGGTTGCCATTATGGACATAGCCATATAGGTACAATAATTTATGAAGGGACATTTTTGCCTATTTTGAATTTATTAACCCCTTGAGGACCAAGTGTCAACAATGGCCTTTTTGAAAGTTTGGTCAGGTTCCTCGGGTTTAAATTTCCAACATTCCACTTTCAAATTTCTATTGTAGAAGGACATTACTAAGACCTTGATAGGAGAACAATTTTTCCCTAAATCCGCCATTTAATGAAAAATTTAATAGGGTTTCCAATTTCAAATGGGAGAGCGGGCACTTCGGGCAACAATTTTTTTTTTAATAGGACACTCTATTGAATGTGAGTTTTTCACACATTGTCAGGCAAGGTACCAAAAAAACTTCTACTTTTCTAGAAGTAGAAGAAGAACGCCGATCTCCGAAGGAGGCCGGCGTGAATAAAGTGTCTATTCGATCCACTACTAAGACCATGCCCACTACTAAGACCATGACCATTAATTTCTTTAAAACACCATATTCATTAAAATGAGACATTTCAGAGTCTCAATTTATCATGGTATCTTTTTATAGTCAATTTATAATTTCATTAATTTGAGACTATGTATTAAATTGAGACTCAATCTCGATTGAAAATGCTAAATAATCTAGCCGTATCATGGATTGTTGAATTCATCTTGTATGAAATTGAATATCATTTTGTGATATGTGTGTGTAAAGGTAATAGATTATAAAAAATGTACCAAGATATGGAGCCTATTACCTAAGAAAAACTAATACATCCAAAAAAAAATCATTGCGAGAATAAAATTACGATGGAAAATAGAAGCGGCAATAAATTTGATAACCCCTCTAAGTAGAGTTAAAAATTGGACTAAAATACACATATACACTCATTTAAATTCCACCTTCAATGCATACCTTTTCATTTGAAAAAGAATTAATTACCAATTTCAAGAGATTATACTATTTCCAAACAACAAGGTTGTTGAAATACCTAGTAGCGTTGAAAAGTTAGCATGTATTGTAGCAATCCATTCAATAATTGCTATCTATAGAAAGTATCGATGCTTCAAGGATAAATGTACAATTACTGACACTCACAATGTGGACCGCCATTTATACATCAATGATGTAACAAAATTCCCGCCTCTCTTGTATAATATTGAAAGCAACACAATACATTACTACATGTAACTACAAACACTAATCTAACTCCATCTACAAATATGCTATGCGCACATTCAAAGTCTACAATTCCATACTATAGATACAAGTTCACTACATACTTAATAGGATACCCAGTACGGATGAACAAAAAATAAAAAAAGAACATGCACCCCTTCCATTTTATATTGGTAAAATAACTCTAGTCCCCAAAAACCACAAACTCCGTAGAAATCTATAATTCAGCTAAAGATGCCTTGATTATGTCCACCTGTGATTTAGGAATTTTTAATCTAGAGGAGCTTGTGTTTCCACGCAACCTAGGCTTCCAAGCCGTTAAAATACAATCTATATACACCCAGATTGGTTCAGATTCAGTCTCTTCAATCCAATTATTCCCATGATTAGAATCCCACCCTTGGTACGTTTCCAAGTTCACATGACGCTGGGATGCAGGTTTGAAGTATTGCACTTTAATCTCATGAGAATGTTCACGATCCGGATGTGGATTAGTCAATGCCAAGGCAATCCAAAATGGGCGCAAATCTCCATCAGCTGAACGCACCGCAAGTACATAGCCCTCGTACACATCTCTACCAACCCGAAACGATGGAGGGGGACAATGACGTCGTTGTCCAATGAATGGAGGGTCCTCTGCATACTCCTCCCTCAACGACCCATCAATCTCATATTCATCCACCATGGATGGAGCATATCTAGATAGTGGCCAGAATCCCTCTCGTAGAAGAGCGGATTCTTCCAAAGGCACCTCGAGAGAAGCCTTAACACCTCTCCAATAGTACATAATATGCTTGTTCTTCCTCCTATATTCACCCGAGAGATCCTCGTTAGCCATAGATTCCCAAAGACTTAGAAACCTAGAGATACCCTTCAGGACCTCATCATAATTCTGATGACGTCGCGGAATGAGTGGAATCGGCTGTCCACGAGGCAAAATTGGCCTACCATCTTCCGCCACTTTCCACAGCTGGATTCCTCCATCCTCCTCAGGCAACCAATCCCTATCTGTACAAAGAATTTTGTACTGCATCTTTGGCAATCCATCAGAGTCCTTGTAAAACTTGAATTGTTGGCCCTTAGTGTGACCTGTAAGGGCCTCTTTGCCAATGCACAAATATCCTTCTAAAAAGCCCTTGAAATCGGGCACCTCTTCAATGAGGTGTGGAATAACTGGCACTTTCTCAGCATCCATGAATGATTTCATCAAGAGTGGAATTGTTGGATAGCTATTTGATTTGAGTTTGAAACTCCATCTCCCAAACATTGCGTCAATATCCTCGTGAGTATGACCAACAAGTAAGAAGTTGACATACACTTCACGGAAAATACCCATATGGACAAGGAGGGAAAAAAAAGCGAACACAAATCTATTTTTATTGTCCCCTGTGGCATTATCCAACTGCATTTGGAGAATTGGTGGTAACTGTTTCGCAGGAACAAGTTCAACTGGTGGAGCAGCAAGGGATCCAAGACACACGTTAGCATCCGCAAGCACAGCCTCAGAGGGAGGAGAAGCTCTTCCACTCGTAAATAATTCACGAGAAGAATACACCGGTGGACTCTCTAAGTCCCGAAGTAACTTTGCAATTGATCCAATGGTGTGGTTTGAGTCTGTGGGAAAGATGTCAAAACTATAATGGGCATAACGAACATCTCCATGTCCATGAGCAATCATTCCAGTTACGGCCACAGGCAGCTTCATGAAGGACTCCGTCGCTTTATTCTTGTGAGAAAAATGAGGTGATGCGGTTTTGCTATGATCCATTTTATCATGAATGATGCACACAACCTCGTCAGGTTTTTCTTCCGAGTTCTTCCGGTTCCCATAATATAAAATGCGATGAGTCTGTTGAGAGGCTTGATGTAACTGCAATTTGACTTTCCACATTTTGTATGAGGAGGACCCCCGTGTACAAGCCTTCTTTAATTGCTTGAGTTGGTCGCATCTTCCGCAGCGGGCAAAGTTGTCACCAGGCTTCTTCGTAGAGTATTGTTCAAACTCAGAGCTTCGAATTCGACTAAGACCAGACAAAGATATTGGTTTGAGGCCAAATCTTGAATTCACCTCATTCACTTTGGGCAACACTCCACTCCATTGAAAAGAGGCAGGAAGGTGTTTGGAGACGACCTTCTCCCCAGTGCCAAGTGTAGTTGTCTTATTAGGACTGTGATCGGCAGCATCATCAAGTATATCATGCAGAGTAGCAATTGCCTGTAGAGTATGAGTCCGAGGCTTCTTTGATCCAGTATTGCCCTATGCCCCTGCCCGAATCCCATCCTTTGCCTCTCGTTTGTACCGGTAGAATGTGGCTCGACTAACCCCCATGATAGTACACCATGCATTTTGGCATACATCAATTCCATCAAGCGTCACCACATGGTTGCCATTGGAATCCATGTGGATCTGCCTGTGTACATCAAGCCAAACATGTTTCTGAAAGAAAACACCTCCAATGTCACGGTAAACTTGGGAGCGAAGCACAGAAATTGAACACCGTGGAAATCGTTGAGTACAATTTCTTGGACAACAGACGGTGCTTGCAACAGAGTTGATTGATTGTGAAGTAAGAAGTATTTCCTTCTTTGGTCGAGAAGGACCCTCTACCTTGTGACGAGTGGTTTTGTATTGTCGAACGCCTACTCTTGGTCCGTGACGAAATACCTTAAGAGCTGCATTGAAAATGCTAGTTTGTTCTTGGTCATACAAACTCACATTACAAAGAAAGACTTGTCGAGTTGGCCATGCTCGGAGGGCAAATATCCAATTCAATGGAATTTCATTCTCGTCTAAACATTCAGCGATTAGAATAGCAACATGATCATCTCCAAGTGGTCGACCACCAGTTTCAGGAACAAATCCAGAATCAACACTTTGGCAAAGTCCAACTGCAACATCGGCACCAGATGTGTTTCGAAGGATAACGCGCTTTGAGAACCACGATGAGCGAGGAATGCCCTCACATGCAGCAACACCTGGAGGTAACGTAGGTGGAACTCGAACTACACCATCATATGAGCGTTCTTCCATCTTCAAGATAACACAAGAAAAAAGACAGAGGTTTAGTTATCAAGAGATATTGGCAAATATGTAAATGACGGCTCCAATCAGAGGAGAAAGATACAAATAAGAAATGCTTATCCTCGACACGAGGATAACTTCAGATATTGAGTATTTCAACATTGAATTAGGGAAATGTACAATAATTCAACAGTCAGTTATGACAACACATTGTTGATTAAACCCGGAGTAAACACACCAAATGTACAGAATATTTCAAACGAAGATCAGCATTCAGAAATTCATTTATCAAAATTCGGATTTGTAAAATTATCTCCATCAATTTAAAATGGCTAGAAACCAATCTTTTTTTATGATGGAACAGACAGCACAATACCTCAGTGAGTTATCCTCGACCCGAGGATAGACCTGCGAAAGAAATCTGAAGCACAGAAGAGAATGTATGACATTGGCATTCACCGCCTCAAAGTTCGAAGAATACATGCATCTCAGATGACATTCAACTCGGAGTCAGTTATCCTCGACTCGAGAATAACCATCATAAAGTAAGTGATCCAGATATTGTATATCATACTTTTGATATCCTCGACTCGAGAATGACAGACATGTTGGATATTATACCCGTCTAGTGCAAATCAAGACTTGACATCAATTCTTGATTCAGCTGATGAATTCAGGTTATACTGAATGTTGTTTCGTCGCATTCCAACGAAACTACATGCGTTATCCTCGAGTCGAGGATAATTCTTTTTTCAACTTGCATCCCGTTTACCTTACAGTGCATTACAAGATTCAATAGTTTTATTCTCGAATCGAGGATAAACTTTAAAAATAATGTCCCGTTAGTGATGGATTTGATTCGATTATGTGAGTTTAGGTTATCCTCGACCCGAGGATAATAGTGCTACAGTGATTCCGTAATATGCGGAGTGTCACAGATAGAGATTTAGTTTAGAGACAAACAAGAACCGCGAAAGTGGTCAATATCACTTAATAACGTGCGATGGGGAGACCTGTACTCTTGCACAGAAAGTAGAGTAGAAAACATTGAAATGACCTGTGCGACACAGGCAAATACAAAATGAATATGATTTCAACCAACGAGCAAGAAATACAACCACATAAGAAATACAGACTCACTTACACTCCTGCCCTAAAAAACTATCCAAAACATTCATGTCCCAAAAAACGACCTGGAACAATAAAAACCAGTTCAGGAGCTTACTGAGCAAAGGCAAGAGCTGAAGCACAGAAGTAGAAGCGGAGGCGAGGAAGAGAGAGCTTCAGAGAGGTAAGAGTTCGAAATGAGTATTTCCAGGGGAAAGTTAGAATGTCGTGATGGACTTCGGTGCACAAAAAACGGAGGAGGGCGGGAAACTTGAAAGACTTTTTCCAACGGCGGCATTTTTGGGCGGGAAAACAATGTATTTTTGGCACATCTTTTAAGGTGACCTTTTTAAGTTGTCGAGTCACTTCAATTTAGAAATGCAACCAACCCGAATAAGACAAAATGAGATTCGTTTTGACAAAATCGGATTTTCTAATGAATGAAAAACTGAAAGTCGTATTTGGTTTCATATGTAAAATAAAAATAAAAATAAACAATAATCTGCTACATTAGTTTTAGGGTAAAAAAAAGGGTTTTTAAAAAAAAATAAGCCTTGTAAAATGAGAATCATTTTCAAGAATATAACTCTTGGAATATTAAAAGTTTTAACATATATAATTTCTGTTGATATTGTTTTCAAATAAAAATTGAAGATAATTTAATTTGGTTTTTAAAAAAAGTTGTATATTCATTTAGGCTTTCTTCGTTTCATTGATAAAAAATCAAAATTTTAATCAACTTTAGATTATATTTAAGTAAGTTGATAAATGTTTTTTGTCACACACATGAAGAAGAAGAACTCTAGTTCAAAAGACGGCGTGAATAAAGTGTTTATTTGATCCACCACTAAGTCCATGTCCACCGGACTTATATCACACACATATTTGTTCTTCAAAGTTGACGAAGAAGGGGAAAAATGATTAATTTTGTTCACAATCTTTAAATATAAAACGAACTTTCTTTGAGCTAATTCATGCAATTTGATGACTTTCAAATTAAAGGTTATCCTTGATTTGAGGATATTTTTTTTGACTATAATTAGTAGTCAATTGCTATGTATTGAAAACTAGAAAATGGTATAATTTTTTTTTTAAATCACTAAATTGTATAGTGTAATATGATGTGAATTTGAAAACTACTCATGGATCATTGCACTGCCAATAATTCTTTATGTCTTTTTCTCGAGTGGCTTAAGTCTTAATGTGTTTCTTAGTATTGCTTATATAAAACTATAGTGAATCAAATACATGTAGTTTTCTTTAAGAACGACTAAAATAAAATTTCATTGGTTTGGTATGTTCGTATTCTGTATCATAAGTTTCAAGAAATTTTTAGTTGACAATTGCAACTTTAAATTTGAAAAGCAAGTTCTGGACCACTATGAAAAATCAAGTGCAATGTCAAGTTCAAGAAAAACATTTGTCGTATAGGCACATTTTTTTAAAAATGTATAAGTGAAGTATATTAAATTTTTTTTTATCAAATCATACATGAGGTTTTTAAGCAGGTCCATAAATTATCAAGTCATACAAGAGGTTTTTAAGTAGAAACCCTATAAACCCTATAAACCCTAAACCCTAAAACCCTAAAATTTAAGAAACCCTAAATTCTAAATCCTAGAAACCCTAAAAATCCTTAAAAACTCTGTAAATCCTAAAAACCTAAAAACTCTAAAACTATAAAATCCTAAACCCTAAACCTAAGATTTCGCCGTAACATGCGTGTTGTTGCTGGTGAACACCATGTCGATTTGGGCAACCGTACATTTCTAGAGTGGCTTTTAAGGACAGGCTGAAGAAGATGAAAGATGCCATAATCAGGTGTCCACGGGCATAGAAACTTCAAGTATTATATTTGTTTCCTTGGTTACTCATTACACTATAATCAACAGTTTAGAATTGATTTTGGTATGCAATTTCGAGGAACTTTTATTGGGGTTAAGTTAAATTGAAGTATTCTGAACACGTTAAGTGGTTCTAGAAAGGTAGATAAGCAAGGAGATAGTTCACATTATAACTGACGTGAAGTAAACTATTGAAATTCTTTGCAGTCTCCGGTTCGAATCCTAGAACGATAATGGTCCGCAATGGCAAGATGAGTTTGATTTGTACTTTTGTAGATTTTCATAGTCACCCATGATTGAAATGGACCCATTTTTTAGCAAGTTTATTACAAACTTATCAATGTTTTAATCCAAAAATTTGAACAATTTCCACGTAGCATTCACATTATTCACATGGCAAATAATTGGTGTAATGTACTAGCATATTTCTTATATATAACTTAAAAACTAGCCCCTTCATATATACTAAACCCTTAACCCTAAACCTAAGGGTGCTCTTTGCCATCTCCGAATTCGAATCTAGTTTTACTTTTTCAAACATATTTCCAATCCAAATACAATTTAACATTAACCCCTAAACGTCCTTGGGGGGTCGAAACGCTGAAATACAGTCAAAAATCCCTCAAAATTAAATTCCATGTAGAGCTCAATGAGAGAAAAATATTCAAAAAGTAACCGTAAGATCCTCTTCAAACATAGCCAAATAATAAGTGAGCCAATTCTTGTGTACTTTAGACATGATTTAGGCCTCCATCCACTCCAAAAAAGCTACGTTTGGGGGCTGAAATTAGTTGGGCAGACCCTAGCAGCTCTTGTTGAGACCCCAACAGCTATTGCTGGGGGCCCCAGCGATTGTTGTTGGGGTTAAGTATAAGATATAGAATAAATCATTAACAGTTAAAATGCTTTGAGGCTGATGAATTATGTTCAAAAAATATTGGATGAATCTCCTTTTAATCAATTTCAACTCTAAACTTGTAAGTGTTGTAATTCTAGCTCTTAAACATTTCTCACGCTGCATTTATTTGTAGTAAACAAATTAATCATAGAATAGAACTTACTTAATTGTTATGAAAATGTGATTTATCTAAAAATTAAATATAGAAGGAAAAGAAATCTTAATGCATATTCAAAACAAGATAAGATAATCGAGATTTCAATTGTGGATATAGGCTCTACTTCTGCAAAAGTTCCACGGAAATAGGCAACATGACACTAAATTTTCCACAGATATTGGGTACTCTAGAGCCTAATTTCCACGGTTAATCATTAGGTTTCTACAAAAGCAGGGCTAGAAATTTCCGACAATTCATCGCTCACGTCCCACCGCTCATTGAGCATTTGTCACCGCTCACAACCTAGCATTCCTATGAAGTCAATGAAAGTCATCAAAGATCAAATGCTAAATGCTTCATCAATTTTAAACAATGGAGAAACTATAAAATATTAACAAGTTTGAGTGAAATAACAGTTTTGAAGAGAATATATGAAAAGTATCTAGAAGTCTTTTTACTAAATTTATAATTTTTTAACTTTCCATTCATTAAAGCAATAAAAGATACCATATTCATGTCAAAGAGGCCTAAAATAGGAAAAAAATGAGGAAATATAAACCTCTTCTAAAGTATATTACGCAAACAGATTTAACCTTCATTAAAAAGATAAGACTTAAATAAATACTCATAAATTTAAAATATGATGTGAATTTGAAAAGTATTCATGGATCATGGTGTTTGATGTCTTTTTTATCTAGAGACTTAAGTCTTATTGTGTTTCTTAGGATTGCTTATATAAAACTACAGTAAATCAAATACATGTAGTTTTCTTAAGAACGACTAAAATAAAATTTCATTGGTTTGGTATGTTTGAGCAAAATCATGCAATTTGATGACTTTCTAATTAGAGGTTATCCTTGATTCGAGGATAAACTTTCCATTATTAACTAGAAGTCAATTGCAATGTATTGGAAAATTAGAAAATGGTATAAAATTGATATAATATGATGTATTTGAAAAGTATTCATGGATCATGGTGTTTGTAATTCTTTATGTCTTTTTTATCTAGTGACTTAAGTCTTATTGTGTTTGTTAGGATTGCTTATATAAAACTATAGTAAATCAAATACATGTAGTTTTGTTTTAGAACGACTAAAACAAAATTTCATTGGTTTGGTATGTTTGTATTGTGTATCATAAGTTGTAAGAAATTGTTAATGGACAATTGCAACTTTAAACTTGAAATGCAATATGTGGACCACTTTGAAAAATTATTACAAACTTACAATTTACGGCATGAAATTAACACATATCGGAACAAAAAAGCCACATAAATGTAGTTTTATATAGATCCACTCAAAGATTCTTAATTTGATGAACAATGACTCTAATAAATGTTTACAATGTTACCATTAAAAAAATATTTAGATTTGAAATTTACAATACAATAGTAATGAAAAATTAATATTATTAACGATGATTTTAAAAATTAAAAGATTCTAAATACGTTTATACCAAGTAAAATTTTTATGAACTTCCCAAAGAAACTAATTTAGAATGTATTTTTATCATGCAAGAGTATGCCAAAGTTGGTAGTTTTCAAATCATTCAAAGTACAATTAAATTGACGGATGAAAACGTCCCATATTCATTCCAATTCACGAACATTCATTAACCGAAAATTAAATTGATGCATCACGTCATTTCGATATAGTTTCTAAATTCTAAATAATTGGACATTCATCTACCGCTTAGCTTTAAAGTTAGGTTAGGTTTGGTCTCGGAAGGAGGGGAAAAGATGAAGAGCCGCCAAACCCTTCACTTTTTCAAGAGTGAATAAGGGCGTGACACCTCCCTCTCTCTCTCTCTTCTCTCTCTCTCTCTCTCTCTCTCTCTCTCTCTCTCTCTCTCTCTCTCTCTCTCTCTCTCTCTCTCTCTCTCTCTCTCTCTCTCTCTCTCTCTCTCTCTCTCTCTCTCTCTCTCTCTCTCTCTCTCTCTCTCTCTCTCTCTCTCCTGCTCTCATTTCCAGGACATGCTTTTTCTCCCTTCTCTCCCTCTCTCTTCGCTCGCTTCGTCTGTTTGATAGCGTGAGCGTGAGTGTGTTCGTGAGGGTCATTGTATAGCTTCTGCATGAGTGTTTGAGGTGTATCTAAGAGTGTGTGCGCGTGTGTGTTTGAGTGTGTGTGAGGTGTGCGTGAGTGTGTGTGAGGTGTGTGTGATTCTGTGTGGTGTGTGACAGCGTGTCTGTGAGGTCTATGTTATTGTTTGTGTGAGGTTTGTTTGTATGGTGTGTGTGTGGCTGTCAACGCTTAGGGTTTCATGAGTATTTGTATTTGAGGTCTGTGAGCTGTGAAGAATTTTGTGAGGTGTTTCGTGAGTGTCAGCGATTGGGGTTTCAGTTCTGTGAGGTGTGTTTGTTATTGTCAGCACTTAGGGTTTGAGGTGTGTGAGGTGTGTTTGTGATTTTTAGCGCTTAGCGTTTGAAATTTCTGCATTAATGATTTGGTAGTGATTTGCAAAGTGTTTCAACAGTTTAGGTTTTGGAGATTGGAAGTTTTGGATTTAGTTTCACGCAAGCTAGGGTTTTGCTTGTGCACGACACCTGCAATCAGATTCAGAGCTTACAATTGCAATATTTGCACACACTCCAAGTAAGTTTATGATAACTTTCACAATTCTGCATTCTGCGTTTCAAGCTGCATCTGATTTTCTGTCTAAAACATTGTAAACGTGCCTGAGTGGAGAAGTGTCCGACACCATCGTTTGAAAGTTTGTATTGCTAATTTGTTTGTATGTATGTTTGTTTGTCTGCAATTTTATTGCAATGAACTGTAGTTTGTAAAAAAACAACCAATACTGGAAGTCGTTTATTCTCGAACCGAGCATAAACTTGTTGCCATGGTTCTTTGGTAGTTTTTGGTCCATTATGTGGTTGAATTTCGACCAATTTATCATCGACTTGAGAATAAATGCAAGAGATAACCATGACTAAATGTATAGTATCCTCGAGACGAGGATAAATTGGTGAATATTCAATGATAAATTGAACCAGAAATCATGCACAATTGTACTCGGTCACTAATTTTTCTGTGAAATATACTTGCCCGTCAAATTTTCATACATGGCTCCAAGAATATTTCCATTCTGGTCCCACGTTTATCCTCGAGTTGAGGATAAATATCTCAAAAATCAAAATACAATGAACGCCCCTTTATAAATGTCTATACGACTCGTGAATAAAGAACTCGGGAATCCATTGCTTCAGCCAAGTTACGCTAGATGTTATACTCGATCGAGAATACCAGGACTCACAATCCAATTTAACTTGCGAAGAATGAGAGTTTCTATCCTCAACTCGAGGATAAGTCAGTATGTGATTACTAATATCCATGTGGTGTGGCATTCTGCAGATGGCCAATGACCCAATGGATATTGTCGACGACTACGATTATTCAGCGGAGAGGTATTTCATTGAGATGTTTAGAAATCCACTCGATCCATCCCCCTTCATTGACGACGTGGTAGAAAACTATGGCACACTGTGGAAGTTTCAAGATACAGTGCAAACATGGTCGTTCTCCAAATCCGGGAAGTTTGTGCAGATAACGATCAAGGTCAATGACAGTACCCCTTACGTGCTTTTAAACCGCAGGGAGAGAGTGACCTTTGTCGAGCAGCAACATAACGAGTATATTGTGCTCGGAGTGCAAGCATTCGATGATGCAGGAGCTGATCTTCCCCACTGCCATTCCATTGTTGTCAAAGTGGGTTTGCATTACGGGCAATTCGACTTCTCGGAGTTGCTCGAATCTGTAGTTCGAAACGGGCAAGGATCGCTAAAAGAGGCATTCGAGAAGTACTTGCCCTGGACTAACGATGATGCTGTCAAGGTCAATAGGCGATTAGTTCGAATCCATCAACTCCTTACAGCATATGAAGCTCGGCCGGTTCCTGTCGAAGGCATTGCTCGTCGTCGTGCACGCGCTCCTAGTGCCGGTGCAACCAATCCATCTGGCTCATCTGCACCTCAAACTTCAAGCCGTGCTCCGCCCAGAAGACCCTCGACAACAACTGCAACGGCTGGAGAGTCCTCCTTGAAAAAACGGAAGTCAACGGCTGGTGGAAGCTCGACCTCAACCATTACGCGGGCAGCAACTCCGAATAAATCCCGCAACGATCCCCAAGTGGATTTTGAGGCGGTCACCGAATCGCAGCGCGTGTTCTGGGAAGAGTGCAAGGGTTGCTTCCCGTTCGACAGTTCAACATATGGGGTTGGAATCGAGCAATGCGTCGTTGCGAAAGCCCAATACGTCATTCGGGGAATGGAGGAGGGCATCGTGTCAAGCACCATGGACTTCCTTGTGCAACTTGGCGAAATTGGACAACGCCAGAAGATCTGTGTTTGCCCAGTCGATGACGATGGTGAGCCTCTTCAGCGGCAGCCGACGTCATGGGACAATATTAAGAACGGCAAGTTCATGCTTATCAATGGACAACATAGCGTGGAGGCCTCCATGCGTCTGCAAAACGTCAAAAATGCAGTGAGAATCGAAGGAATGTTTTGCAGCGTTGGGACGCGTATGTAGTTTGGTCAACAGATCCTCTGAAGTTGCAGAGGATTTCCAAATTTTACAACGACACCAACTACATGGACCACGCTCAACCAACATAGGGGAACCAGATCTTGAGTTGCCGAAGAATTTGGCTCAATTCGGGCCGACCGAGTTACCAGCAAGGAGATGGCTCAACTCGTGGCAATAGTGCCATGTTTGACCAGGAGAAATACTCGGTAAGATTTCAATCAGAATGTATCCTCGACTCGAGCATAATTCATGATTCACTACAACTACCATTATATCCCTCAAGCATGTCTTCATTATTTTCCTAGAATGTGTTTAGATATTTGACATGCCTGGGTTTCCTGAACTGCAGTTATTCTCCAAGTTGATTGTCAACCGCTTCCAAAACATCGACCCCACGAAGGAAGGGAAGCAGGTGAACAAGTCATCAGATATCACGAATGAGATCAAGGTGATAACATTGCCTGATGACGTTTTCAAGCTCTGGGAAGCTTTTCTCGACAAGCACACAAAAGGCGAGATTATCAACCCAGACACGATGGTGATGTATAATGAGGCAAAAAATTTCAGAGCCTCTCCCATTCATCGTGAATTTTTCAAGAGGTTGGGTCACCTCTCCGACAAAGGCTTACGGGATCTGTTCACTTACCTGGTGGACAGTGAAGGCCCGAATGGGTATCCGAAAGTCACGCTCTGGCGGACAGGTGTTGTTCACGGGTCCTGCTATCACTACGAGGAGTGGGCAGATCGCCGGAAGAGGAAGCGCATTGTCCTTCAAGAATTGATCGCAATAGATCCTTCCTTGAAGTTTTTGATGCTAGACGGGTCCACAAACGACGAGGTGTGGAAGGTGTGGAAGCAAGAACATTGCGTGTCTTCTGCGACGTACAATATGCTCCTTGTCTGGCCCGACAAGGAGTTCTTCTCCATGAGGCTCACAAATGCCGGGAAGCTAAAGCAAGCTTCTCAGTTGGTGGAGAAGTTTCCGAACGTGTTTCCATTCTTTCGGAAGTTTTTGTACGTCAAGAGCCACATCGACCCCGTTGTTGGACCAGCCAAGCTCCGCGATTTTGATGGAGAGAAAATGGAGTTCGGCGAATACTTTGATCCCCCTACGGAAGACAGAGAGTGGTCGCTTGGTCTCCTTGACCTTCGACAGGTCCCTGGGTGGTCTTCCAAGGAGGACTCATCAGATGAGCCATACTTCTCGGAGTTTTTGAAGACCTTAAAGACGTAGAGAAGCAAACCCACCCTGAACTCTCTGGCTGTTTGGGTGTGGATAACCTCTTCTGAGCAGCGAGCGGTGCAAGCTGAGAAGTATGCGGAGAGGAGGATGTCGAAGTATGTGTGCCTTCCGTCGAGGTACATGCCATCCGCATTCGAGCGACTGAACATGGGGACATCGAGGTCAAAGTGTACTGAGGTGTACTTGCTGTTCCTTATTCGGGACGACCATCCCGATTCTTCGGCGTTACTGAAGAAGGTTGACCTGAATTACTCTGCCGCGGATACTCCATACTACACCGAAAGAAACAAGTATTTGGAGGCATGCTTTGCTGTTCACGGCTACGAGTTGCGGATGGAGTTCTACCTTGAGCTCCTATCTGCATTCAGCAAGCCCGGGAGCAGAGTTTTCGGTGTCTTTTGTGGCTCTAAGCTGTTGCTGGCGAGTAAGGTAATTGATCTCCTTCATTTCTTAGTTTATCCTCGGGTCGAGAATAAACCCGATAAATCACTCAATCACATTATTCCGTTTTCTGGTTCTCTGAATTATGCCACATCATGATATGCTTAGCAAATGTTTATCCTCGTGTGGAGAATAGCTCGTATGCTTGCATCTCCATTTCTAGATTTCGTTGGTATTTAGTTTAACTCACTTTTCTTGTCATTTGCAGATGTTTGGAACTTCATTTTACGGTCTCGTGGACAAAGACTATCGCAATTTATACAAGCACAATGCGAAAAAATTGGAGAAGTATGACATAAACGACTTCCTCCATAAGGATTGTGCGTATGTTAGTCGTCCACTGCCGCCGGATTCCGATGATCTTGAATCCGCACCAGCTCCCAACACTGATGATCGAAGGCCCTCCAGGACAGCCACCGCTCGCACAAGCTCTGCACAGAGGCCTTCGGAGACTGCTGCTGCAACGGCCTCATCCTCTGGTTTCCGTCAGGATTCAGTCCGCATTGACAACGAACCTGATGAGGATGCCGACCCTCCTCTCTCGAGCAGATCTCCTCTTCCGCCGAATCCCCCGGAATCCAACGACAATGATACTCTGGAATTGGATACGTATGGGAGTAACATTGGTGTAAATCTCTTGTCCCTGGGACCCGACTCTGCTGGGCCATCATCACATTATGCTGATGATGCAGGCGATTTACCGGTGCCATCATCCACTGGAGTCGACATTACGGTGTTCCCCAATGAGGTCCCTTCCACTGTTATTCCCACTCTTCAAGGAGACGCCCCTGTTGATTTAGCACCTTCATTTGAAGAGGCGCCACCAGCTGAAGTAGTCACGATGCGGGATATTCCCATCATTCTGCTTTCGGAGAGTGACGACGAAGGACCAAGACCTCCTGCGGCCGGCCCATCGAATATTCAAACTCCTGTAGGTAAATGGCCTTTGAAACCGACTATGATAGAGGCTTCCGACTTCTTTGTCAACGCTGCTGGAGAAGCCCCACCCCCTGAAAAGGTTGTGAAGTACGAATCTGGTGGTGATTTTTATCAGCATCTGGCTATCAAACGCCTCATGGAGATGAAGGAGAAGCAGGATATGGTGGACCGCTTGGAAGAGTCAAAGCGCAGGATATGGTGGACCGCTTGGAAGAGTCAAACCGACTGTGATAGGAGGCAGCTCTTGAGATGCAGAGGTTGGAGTTTGCCTTGGAGAAGGCACGGATTGAGGCAACTATTAGGGCTGAGGTTCAGCTTCAAATGAAGTCAGACCTTGCCCAGATGTACGTGAGGAGCCCTGTGAATTCGGGGGCAACATCATCTGGTCCTCCTCCCTCTGAGGTGCCTGTGAGCACGAGTTATCCTCGTGTCGAAGATAACTTAGGTTCATGGCTCTCTACTCCCCTGCATCCTTCGGCTGGATTATCTCAGAGGGACCCGAATTTTCCTGTTCGCAAAGCTTCCTCTCCTGATCAGCAACAGTCTCTTCCTCAAGAAGCACCTATGTTTGCTCCCTCTGAGGAGCACTCTCCAAGAAGAAGCCCTCCTTTTGAGTATCCTCGACCCGAGGATACGCCGGGTGTCTGCCTTCACCAGAACCCGCTTCCTCTCCCCGCTCCGATTCAACAGTCTGGGGAGTGCGGCGCAGAGGCCCGCGTAATCGACGTTCATGTGGTGGCCATGGATGTCAGTCCGGTGGAGGTGGATCGAGTGGATTACGAGCTGTCACCTGACGGACCTCGAAACGGAGCATCTGATTCTGACCAGGTTGGCTAGCTTTTTTTTTTCATTTTTTTAGGCTACTTTATGAGCTGCAGCCCTGTATTTTTTGAATGACTACTCATTGTCTCCAGTAGGTCTCATATGGGTTTGTTGGACTGCAGGCATCGGATCCATATGAGTTTTGATGTACTTTAGGCGGAGTGTACATACTTGTAAAAGCATTTGTATATAAATTTATGGAATTGTTTAACAATTCAGTTTTCTTCAATTGTTTTCTCAGATGAGAATGGATGATATTGTTCATCGACCTCTTGCATTGAAGCCTCGAATTGGGAATGATTTACAGAAGTCGCTATGTGGGGGAGAATTGATGCAATCTGTGACGCTTCCTTTGCATATTGCTCAATGTGCATTTCATCAGGTAATTTCCATTGACTTTAGTGTGTGTTCGTCCAGTCCAAGGACTGTTTGCGGAGGAGTTTGTCCGTTGTCCCCAACCGGCGGCCAGACAAGTGGCTTAATATTGTTCTGGATATTAATGGCATCCTTTGCGAGACAGAGCATGCCCTTGGGTTGTCTAGAGACTCAGTGAGTCGGGCCGCGTATTCTTGCACCGCTCCTGCGTTCATAGGTCCAAAAGCTGTATATACTCGCCCTGGAGTTCGTGCATTTCTGGCGGACATCCGAAACATAACGAACTCTATTGTCGTCTGGAGCTCCATGAAGAAGTCTACTGTTGTTGAAATTGCAAAGTATCTTTTTTCGGACATGCCTTCTCCAGCTCTGGTACTTGGTCAGGAGAGCTGTGATAGAATCAAAACCTCGCCCAATAAGTTCTTGATGGATCCGAATAATTCGAACAAGACATTCTTTTTGAAAACTCTGTCATCAACTTTATTTAGGCAACGACTTGAGTCGATGGTCCTAGATTCGGACAACATCCTTCTGATCGACGACAGTCCGGAGAAGAGCGTTTGTAATCATATGGGAAATGCCATATTTCTTCGTCCGTGGAGACATGCGGCCTGTGACGACCAGTTCCTTACTCAGGAACTTGTACCTTGGCTGCGACGTCTGATTTCTGAATGCCCTCTTGGGCAGTTACATGATTATGTTAATATCAATCGTATAGGGGTTGAGCCGTTGGCGCCTAATAGTCCTTTCATGAAATACATTGTAGATGGGATGGAGCTCTCAAACAAGAACGTTGGCTATGTCTATGAAATTCCACATGGTTCTTCTTCGTCGGCTTCATAGTTCCATCGGCTCCTTTTTTGTAATATAGTAGGAATTTAGTATCGATATTGTAAATACTCTGTTTCATTTTGAATACATAAATATTTTACAACTTCAACAAATTTATTTACTTTGTCTGGTGTTTTTTTTGTTATCTATGTGTTGTTATTCATCTGTCGGTTGGTTTTAGGATTCATCTTTGTTTTCAATATTATTGTTTATCCTCTGGTCGAGCGTGTTGTGTTTACTATGGATCCTAGGTATATTGTATTCCTTTGGGCTTTCATATTTATCTTCGGGTCGAGCATGCGTTGGATTGTTGTGACTATTGTTATGTTGACTCATCGCTTCCTTTGTCTCGTGTGTCTTTTGCAGGTTGTGGAGGCTACCATTATCCCTTCATGTAGGAGTGATCGTAGTAAACCGCCCTCCAATTGTGGCTCGTTTTCTGAGTACTCTGGGTTGCTTCCTGGAGGTTTTTCCCAATCCCACTATTCAAAGCCATTTCCTATGTGCACTGCAACCGATGCTGCCTCTGCTATCATGGACTTTTCTACACAGAAGGTCGATGATGGTGTTGTTGATAGCCCTCCTGAGCGGAGGGCTGGAATTCCTTGTGTGGCATCTCCTTCGCCACTCAAGCGAATGTTTGCATCTATAGAGCCTATTGGCGATTGCACTCCCAAACGGCAGCTCTATCTTAATGGTGCAATTGATGTAAACGAGGTGAAGGAGTCTGAGCCTATCTCTTCCAACTTGATTATTCCGCCTTCGTTTATTCGTGTCCAGCCTTCCCCTCCTACCCTTGCTAAGTGGAGGCGGCTTCCTAGTTCTGAAGGTATTGTTGGAGTTAGTAATCCTCCCTCCCGTTCAACAGGTTTGCATACCAAATCTCTCGATGTTAAGCCTAGATCTTTGGGATCCGCATCTTCACAGAGTCGTCGGAAGTCACTATGCTTGAGTGGAGGTGGTGGTTCTGGGGCTGGTAGTGGTCAGTGCCATCAATCACGTCATTCACCTGTGTGGAAATCCGTGAATTATTCGGAAGTAGATGATTACTGTAAACCGTATTCTCGGAGGAAGGAAATTATGATTGGGTATGCGAAAGTGAAAGCGCAAGAGGCTTTACTTCTGCAGACACGAGGAGGTGGTTCAACCATTCCTTCTAGTGAGGGGGGAACTCCTAAGTAGGAACAGTTTTATATGCTTTAGAAGTCCTTTCTTGTTTTGTTGTAGACACGGTAGTATAGATCCTAGACTACTATAAATAGAAATTAAATTGTGATTACCTATGTTGGTAAACAATGTCATGAAAATGAAGTTTTAGTATGATTATTTGCATTATGCTCACTTGTTTTCGACTATGGATGGAATTATATTCTCTATGCCGATCTATTAATAGAATTTCTGTGTAATGCAATTTTGATGGGTCGCAATGATCATGTTGTTTACTGTTGGATATGGGATGTTTCTTGTATGGTGCATGATGTATGCCTTTGTTTGCAACAACTTTTCACGATATTTGTGTCCGAAGTAATAGGCTTTTAGTCTCAAATCTCACGATTTGTCTCATTTTAATGAATATGGTGTTTTAATAGAATTGTATATGCCATAGCCAGCTTTTTCTTTGCGCTAGTTTCCCAGACTAACTTGTTCACGTGGTTTGAGAGAGCCATTGGTATTATAACTATATGCCGGGTCAAATTTTGGTGAGGTTAAGGTTTGGTAGTTTGGAAGTAGTGGAGGTGTTACAAGGTAATCTAATGTACTGTTGATGTAGTTTAGTTTTGCCCATGTTTTGCCTCGGTTTACCGAGGTTTGTATACTTGATGGTGGGGCTATTTTTGTGTATAGGCGGCGTATGTTTAGGGTTGTTCCTATGGCGTTGAGTTCGTGAAGTTGTTCTGGGATGCCAAGGGTTTTATTTTGGTGGTGGGCACATATTATTTGTAATGTAGATGGTTCAATTAGTGACTTTTTTAGCTCGGGTGGGATAGTGGGTTCTTCGTATAAAAGTAAGTCTGCTTCAAATAATGCAATGATATGGGAGCCTGGAAATGGGCTTGATTTTTGGTTGAAGTTTTGGTACCAATTTTTGTCCGGTGTGATAATGAGTGTAATGTGGTGAGAGTTGTTTTTGGCCGCAATGCGGGCTCAATGTAGTGCTTGTTGAGTTTCCTCTTCATTGTGAGGGTGAGCTATACCTTTACTGGCCCATTTGTGGTCAAAGGCCTTACCCAAGGACCCAAATATTAATCTTTTTCAAATGGTGAATAAAACTTTTTTAATTTGGTGGAACATGTGACGAGGGAAGAGAAGTATGATTGTTCGATGTTAAAGGATGATATTAAGGAGTCTAGAATGAGTGTGGGTATTGTGTATTGTGCATTTTTGCGGGGATTATTTTTTTGAATACGATATTTATATCTTTGATATAGCCAAATTAGTTCGATTTCAAATGGTTGAGTTGTTGGTTCGATGTCTATAGGAGTTTGTAGTTTCAAGTTATATTGGTTCCATAGCCATTGGACAAAGGTATCTTGTATAGGTATTTTGTATATTGTTGGTATCTATAAGTTTTAAATGTTCATGGTGTATGATGTTATTAATAGGATATATGTTGGGATTTTTGGGGATGTATGTTGAAAGGGGGTGGTATGGGTGTGATGGGTTGGGGGGATGGATTGGTGGTAGGGTAGTTCTTGGGAGGATGTTATTGTTGGTGGTGACGAATGGGTCTTGGAGTATGTAGGAGTGTGGGTGTATGTTGATCGGAGTAGTGCATGTGGTGGGGCATGTTGGATGAAAAAAAAGTTTTTTGGCAATATGAAAGGCATTTTTGATTAGTTTGAATGGGGTGAAGTGGAAGGTTTTGAAGTCCTCATTATTCATGATGTGTGTGCCGTTTGGTAAAGTAATTTGTTTTAGTTTGAAAATAAGAAATGAGAGGATTTTTGTAAGAGTTTTTGGGAGAGTTGGGCGTTGAGTGTGTTATGGTTTAGTGTTTCTTGATGCCATAATATTTCTAATGATGTTTGATCAAGGATCTACTTTTCTACATAAAATCTTAGAGATCTTTTCATATTCAAATTTTCATTTTTTCCACAACAATATGTGGTGTAAGCCTTCCTATTTAACATTCGGATTATCAATTTACAACATATTTACTTCACAAAAAAATTAAAGCATGAATTGGCAAATTTTGAACCCCAATCCTTGCACAACTGTTTTGAATATGCTACACTCCTCTGCCTCTAAAAATTGGTGAATAAGGAACTAATATCATGCTTAATATGATGGAAATGGATTTGGACCTTGAATAGTGAAAAAAGTTGACACCAAGTGAAGTCATCTGCTCTGATCCACTGAACGTAGGGAAGAAAATGAACCATTTGCTTGACTTCAAACACTATAATCTTTCAATCCGTGCGGTCAAAGTTTATGAAATTTTGAGAGTATGTTGCTTAATAAGTCTTAATTGAGATCCTAAGGTCAAAACTAGTAACATTATTTCTTTTCACATCGTTACAAACTATTTGTCTTTAGTGGAAAATTGCATTTCATTCCTAGTCAAAAAATTTGCACATTGCCACAGATTGTCTGGCCAAAAAACTCTTCTTTCCACCCATCCTCAATTCTTGTTCCAATGACAAGGACATGGAATCTCGGTGACATGGACAATGAATTCCAATGACGAGGGAGAGGGAGAGGGAGAGTGAGGGAAATTAAATATTATGCTCTTTTAAACAAAAAACACAAATAAAGAAGAAGAGAAGGACGAATTTATTCTGAATATCCAAAAGTACTTTTGCTATGTTGAATCTAATGAAGATAGTTCTAGTTATGCACATGACATACATTTCTTTGCAATACAAATTAATGCACCTATGAGATTAATGCACCAAAAGAAGCCTTTGAATCAATACCTTCTACACACCAAAGGACACATGATTTTTCATAGAATATGACAGGTAGATATATTCATTGCAACGCTGTACACAAAAAAAAAATCAGAAAATATCATCTAATGTTTTCCCTAAATATTTAATCGATGTTGAGACTATAGGCGCTCTATTGTTCGCTATCCGCATTGAGATTCACTTCCGCAGCATCTCAAGGCATGCTGCATTATTTATCTTGGTTGCAACGAGGATGCATCAGTACCGCGCGTTTGGTTTCCATGAGAAGCATGAGACACTTCCATTCCCCGTCTCTGTAGGTTTCTGTCACGTTCTAGCCAAGCCTTGACTTCTGGAGAAATATCGTTTAATATAACATCTAGTGCCGCGGCCCTCAGTCGTGCTTGATGGTATGTTCTTTCTTCAAGCAGATCCTCTTCTGCACTTCAAGCTTCTTGGATACCATCCAAACGCCGATATAATCGATTGAATCCTGCAGTGGTGAGCGCCTCTTCTCCTGCTGAGTTGTAATGTGGTCCGTTTCCCATTCCCGGCAATAATGTCATTCTCTCTCGATCGTAATGCCACCCCATTACGTTGTAGAAAAACATCTTCAAGCCGAAATCCGGTGGTTGATTTGGATACATGCCCTCTGCCGCCTTCATTAAATTCTCTGGATCATTTAATGTGCCAGCTTCCTCATTTGCGGCAATAAGTTGTGTGGATGAGACGTTGTATCTCCAATTCCACGTGACAGGTTGTCTGACATCAGCGCCAATGTCAAAATCTGGAAAGTCTTCTTGGCGATACACCCAATGTCTTGGCATGAAATCCCGAAGGCCAAATTGAAGATACAAGCGGGCATGATAAGGCGATTTGCAAACCGTGCACTTACGCTTTCGTATCATATCCTCGATTAGACATTGAGGGTGGTACGAATGACCACATGATCCAAGCGTGAAGCACCCTTCTGGGCCCCACGGATTTTGGCAAATGGCACACCGCGATCCATTATTGGTCTTCTCATCCACGTGGCCCCATATTTTATGGACATCTCTGATGCCACCAACCGTCTCGTGAATATTCCATCGGTGATCCTCTTCGACAATACGCCCCCACTCAATGCTACCGTTGGCCTTAAACACTGGTGGATCTATGTCATCCCAATTGCTTGGATATATATCATCTAACGTTGGCCAAGACGTGAGTAACAATGTTCTCAGCCTACCGTTGGTTGTCCACTGAGAAGAAATCTTTGCCAACTCTGCCTCGTACTGCTTCGCCTTTGTCGAAGCTAACACCGTGCCTAGCATCATGGTGTCCCGCTCGTTGTGGAGTTTGCTAACATCGCGTTGCAATTTAGTAACATCTGCCTCGTATTTCAATTTTTGAATGTTTGCTTCTTGTAACTCGATGCGCAAATGGGCCATGTTGGCAACCAAATCGTTCTTCTCTGCTTCCAACGTCAATGTTTTCATCGCCGCTTCTCTTGCACGCTTCTCCATCAACGCCTTCTACGCAGAAAATTCCGCATTTAATTCTTGGTATCATTGCGCTGTGCCATCTGTGATATTGATGCGCTCGATACCATGTCCCACTACCTCGGTTTGTCCAAGCCTGGGAAGTTCACTTCCACCGCTAATTGGCGTGTTCGACTCCACATCCATTGCATCGGTGTTGTGGATGCCAAGTTCGTCGTATAACTCGAATGGTAAATCCGCCACCTCTCATGCTCTTGTTGCAGTAGCTCGTCTCTTTGGCAATTCTCGATCCGGTGGCAACGGTTGGTCCGGTGGATCAACCAAGCTATTGTTGGTGCTAAACCATTCTGGAACCGGGTCCTCGGAATGTCAATGAGGGGTTGCTTCGCGGAAAATAGCAGGCCAAGAAACTTCCCAACATTGCCACCCGCGGTTATCGGTTGGTGAATTGTTGACCAATCAACCCGCTTGTGCAATACACACTCCGCATACACCATGGCTCCTATCCTCCTCGGAATGCTATTTTTGGGCCAACGTCCTTGATGAGAGATGGCTCGTAAAATCTCCAAGAACCTCCACTTCAAATCCACGTCGGTAATGGCATTCTACGAGAGTTGTCTGTTGCGGCAATGCTCTTCGTGAGATTCCTCCGGGTACCACCGATCGAGATGCGCAAAACCAACAAGGTTGAAGGCCTGCTGACATGTCCATGGCGCTGGCACATCTTCCCATCCATCGTACGCCAATAGTTCGGTGTTTCTAAAAATATCCATCTCCAAAGGCACCCCTTTCTTCGGTTTCCTTGAGGAACCAGCTTCCCCGCTTGGCGCATTTGGCCTCCTTCGGCCCGCATCATCTCCACCACCGCCTTGCATTTCCATTTTTTTCCTCTAAAATCACCACCACCACAAAATGCTTGTAGTGGCTATCCTATACTGATTGACTAAGCCAGTAAACTAACTATTCTAATATGAAAATCCTAGTTGTAACTAAACTCCCATAAACACCCTAAAACTAACTGCACTTCAAAATAGTGCTAAAATAACCCCAAGCATGCACTTCAAAATAGTGCTGCGTAGGAGTGCATACAAATGTTTCTAAAAAAACCGGCCTTCAATAGATCTCTGACATCTTCGGTACCTGTTCTGTTGCCTTTGAGGACAAATTCTCCCTTGAGGGAATCAATGTCCTCAAAAGGACCACTTTCCCACCTGGAAACCCCGCACACCCGCCGTCAACAAGGAAGCAAGTGCGTCAGAGTGCCCGAGAAAGTGGGAAAGAGTAACCTTGTTTTACTTCACCCTCCTTTTTATACCGTAGCCGCGGCCCATCATCCGGGACCTGTCCACACCGGTCCATTCGGCCCATCCGCGGCCCGTCCCAAATCGTACGCGCCCCATCCGCCACCCACGCGCTCCAACCCGCTCTCCATCCGCTCCCCATCCGCACCCCATCTCCGCCCGTTTGCTGCCCATCCGCTCCCCATCCGCGCCCCATCTGTGCCCCATCCGCGCCCGTTCGCTGCCCATCCGCTCCCCACCCTCTCCCCACCCGCTCTCGTCCGCTGCCCATCCGCTCCCCACCCGCTCCCGTCCGCTGCCCATCCGCATCTCGTCCGCATATCCCAGCCCGCTCCCCATCCGCGCCCGTCCGCTGCCCATCCTCGTCTCGTCCGCATATCCTAGTCCGCTCCCCATCCGCGCCCGTTCGCTGCCCATCCGCTCCCCACCCGCTCCCGTTTGCTGCCCATCCGCGTCTCGTCTGCATATCCCAGTCCGCTCCCCATCCACGCCTTGTCCGCTTCCTAGTTCCCCTCATCCGCCCCCCATCCGCGCGCATTCGTGCCCCATTCGCTTCCCCGTCCCCCTCCCATCCGTACCCATCCGCTGCCCATCTGCTGCCCATCCGCGCCGCATCCGCTTTCAAGTGTGCAACCCAATCTACTCCCCATCCGCTCCCATCCGCTCCCGTCCGCTGCCCATCCGCTTCCACTTCTAAGTATTTGTGGGCAAGAATAGTTTTGTTTTGGTATGTACTTGCATTGACAATGTGTCGCAATTTTAGAAATTGGCAATTTTGAAGATCTCCAAAAACAATTCCAAGCTCGGTGCTTAAAGATTATACGAGGATGGAAAATAAGAAATGAAGGCTGAAAACCCGAATGGTAAAAAGACCACTTATCCAGTACCTTAGTATGAATAGCATATTTAAAGTTTGAATTTTTAACATCTCCCTAAACATAGGCAAATAAAGCTCTTCCATCATACAAAGATGGCAAATTAGGAAGTAACAAAGTCTACACCGAATGGTTGAGAACAAGACTAATTCATTAATCAACAAATATTGTATAATCTTCTAGGCAATGCACATAGCATGAGAATTGCCGCCGAATACACGAAGGGGTAAATACCGCCGCCAAGAGCTTGCCGACGAGCAAATGAAGTTCCTCACATCCCATCAAGGCACCTTAAACATGGTACTCCTCCTCCCCAAACCACATGTGAAATTGCTAATCACTTCAAGAATCCACATATATATATATATATATATATATTTAACAAGCAACCATTTCTAGGCAGTAATTTTGGCAAACTGATTCCAACTGACTAGGCGTGTGCTCATTTTGCTCAGTTTCGTTTTGTGACCACCCCCTCTTGACTATCTCAATTGTTGAATGCACGAAGCATTTTTCATCTTCCAATATATTGCCATGTTTCAAGAGTCGTGCTCATGTGTATAAAGGTCTCTAATGCTCTGACTTCCATAGCTTCTAGCTTTCTAGCTCCATTGTCGGAACACTTGGTTCCTGGTTCAATTATCA
Source organism: Bryoerythrophyllum caledonicum (assembly GCA_963971425.1). NCBI lineage: Eukaryota > Viridiplantae > Streptophyta > Bryopsida > Pottiales > Pottiaceae > Bryoerythrophyllum > Bryoerythrophyllum caledonicum. Next base: position 21,172,449 of record OZ020524.1, on the reverse strand, counting down.
CCACATACGATGTATACTCTTAGAAAGTAGAGGGATGAGGTTGGATTGACAATATGGTGATTTCGGTGTTAATAAAACATGGACATGGAGGTTGCCATGTGGAGCTTGTTCCCATGCCAGCGACGCTATCATGTGAGCGGTGAGCGGCGAGCAGCGATCGGCGAGCGTACAAAACTCTGAAAACTAAAAAAAAACCACAGTTTTTTTAATTAAATGTGAAATTTTCGGCAATTTAGGCAAAACTATGAATTTTGGAGCATTTTTCTTTTCTAATTGCTAAATTAAGTAAATACCCTATAACCGTGGTCACTTGTGGAAGAATTTTTTTGGACTATTGGGCCTTCTTCTCTTTTAGTGCTTTGGTTACAATGTACGTCTACTATTTTTAAATTTAGAATGATCACATTTAAATCTTGTACATCAGGTTTAAAATTTTGGTTTAGGCATGACAAAATTTATTATGTATAAATATCCACTAATTTGGACACAAGGTATACTGCAGGGTATCACATAGGTATCAAAAGGGTATTGCCTAGGTTTATAACGGGTATCACATAGGCATTACTTGGGTATCATCCATGTATTACAAGATCATCACATGGGCAGTAAATGGGATCACTTACATAAATCCAAAGGGATTTTTAGAAAAGGTTCATAGTCTCCACTTTGAATTCAACTAGTACAAAACTCTCCATTGTGTACAGTAGTATATGTAAAGTACGCCAATTAACAAATCATAACAAACTCAATAAGTACATGAACTAAATTCACGTCCACGTCTACGACTCTGCAGCTCTACGTCTGAGCAATCTAAGATTGTAGATTTTTTTGGAAAATACGACATCATTGCCTTTCTCACTCTTGTTCGGCAATGTTTGCAAGCTCTAGAATCCGCATGACTTCGTTGAAGTTGTAGCTTGGAGCATGTATGAATAAGTCCTCTTTGTAATCCATTTTACAAAGGTAACGTAAGATGTAATAGACATGCTTGCAATACTTCCATTGTCCCTTCTTTCCCAATGCCTCCGATTGCATCTTCAAAAACTCAGGGCATGAACACCCCGGAAGGTCCGTGAAGGTGATGCAATAGGACTTGTCCTTTCCTGAATGAAGAGTGATAATGCATCCCCATCCGGGATACGATATGGCATAGAGGTTGGAGACGTAACAATTATTCATAAGAGCGGCGCTTGACCACTTGTTGCGTTGCTCAGTCGTTGGAACATCTGTTGTTCTACGAATCGCATAGCCGTTTCGAAAGGTGTGGTAAGAATTCGGGTTCACTGGAATAGGGAAGTGCGACCGCAGAAGGGGCATGTCCATAGACACTTGGAATTGTCTTCGTGGTGAAAGAACTCCACGCTGTTGCAACTGGAAACCTGCTTCTTCCAACGCTAGTACCTCCTGCACTGTTAAATTAGTGCCAAGCTTCACAGGCCAAGTCATTGGAATTGCTGGCCAATCAACCTCAAACGGTTTTTTCGACCCCTTCACACAACGACTAATGTCATCAGGACAAAACCAGAATTCAGCTGAGACATTCCGTGGTGATCTGTAATCTTTCTTCATACCGACATATGTGGGGGCTGGGGTCCCATGAATGCCACGCCCAACCTTAGTGTTGCACTGCTCACCAGTGTGAGCTTGCAAGGCTTGGCATTTTTTAGCAGACTTTTTTGAGAGGCGGGCAATGTGCCACTTCGATGGATCACAATCCGATTCGAAAACGGATGTTGTATGTTGGACTCCAAAGTCTTGTGTGGTGAAGGCTTCTTCAATACGCGCTCGAGTCACCCTTCGGCCATCACGGGGGATAGAGTAATTTACCGTATCAGATCTGTGGGAATCATGGGCAGACCCAGGTGGCATGTCAAGCTTGCGTTTGGTGGACCCAAAAATTTTTGCTCCTTCTAAGCCGTCCGTCCTGGTTGGTAGATCCTCAGCCCGAGGAAAGTTCCTAACAGCCTCAACAATGAGTTTAGGATCATTTGAACGTTGCGCAGACCGCAAACGAAGCGTACCTTTGTCCGGGCCTTTACCAGACGTGCCACCCTTCAACCATGTCCGATACATGGTGGTCTGCATGAAAGCACAAATGAGGTCGTCCACGGTTGCCGCGTACAAACATGTCATTGTATTTCCAAATTGTTGCAGCCACTGGTTGTGGACTGTTTCCGCAAGGTTGCAGGAAGGCACGTCGGCTCTCTCGTCAAGCGTGAGATCCTGAGAAAGTACAATAAATGTCACAAAAATGATCAAAAGTCTCACTTATATTGAACATGGGAGTTTTTAAAAGTAATGGGTGAAGAGGGCTTACAAGTTGCATAGGACCGCCCCATTGTCGATATCGAAAGTGCCAGAACGCCATCCAATCCTCTAGAGCACGACGGCCAGTTTTGGTTGTGGCACCGGAAGACATCCACCATGCACGAATTACGTTGTACTGCGCTTCAGCCTCCTCTTGAGTCTTTGCGTTCTTCCAGACTTTGCAAAGGGCGATGTGTTGCTCTCTGAAGCTGGGTAGAATATTTTTGCTGGTGGCTCGCTGAAGACATTTGGTCCAATGAAATAAGCAAGTCCGTTCTTTGTTATCTATAGGCTTCTCCTTGTCGCCATAGCCATAAACTCGCCGGACGGCGTGCCAATTCGCTCCAGCGCTATCTGCCATAAAGCCTTTGAAATTTGTCTCCTCTAGCCCGTGGTTCTTTATTGTGCCATTCAAATTCTCCCAAAACAGTTGCTGGGCTTCAGCATCCACTGATGGCATGTCGTACATGGCGATTGTCATGACTCTACAATACTTACTGTCATAGACATGGCATGCCATGGTAGTCCAATCCTTCACTCGCTTTACATGATCAAACATCAACCAACAATCTTGGAGATCCCCCCCCGGCTTGCAAACGCTTTACAAGGTCGACACCACTACCTGGACGATCGACAGACATCTTAAAAACAAAAACTTTACCTTTAGATTGACCCGGAAACTTGTTTCTCTGGATGAACTCGAACTTGGACGATTCCTTCAGGTCCATGATGTTGTCCATCACACCTTTTCCTCCGCTATAGAACCTCTTGCATGTTGACACAAGGTTTCTCATGTTTGGAGAAGAAAGAGTCTCGAATTGATCGAGGACAGCATCCATAGATGCTCCAGCTAGGCCCGACGATCCAGAGCCCGGACGGATCAAGTAGTCGGAGAGGAACGTCTTACTCGCAGCCATGATGATAGCGGAATTAGTACCCTTTGGTGTACGCTGGACTTCCTTTGCAACGCAATGTGCATGACGTCCATTGCGGTTTGATCAACGCCTTTTGAAATGGGATGATGATGATGCCCAAGATGGATGGCGACACGCGTGCGTTCCGGATCGCTAGACGTAACGTAATAAATTTGAGCATCACAAAAGGCGAGACAAATTGGAGGGGTTTGACGCAGCTTACATGCCAACGTTGATTTGTCGGATGGTGCTCCATTCAATGGAAATGGGGCGAAGGCAAACCCGCTCCACTCGGTTTGATTCGTGCGACCATCATTCCTGCACTTGTAACCACAATGCAAAATTGCGGCATTGAAGATGTCCGGTACATGTTGACTTCCAATACGTGAGGCCGAAATCATTCTTGATATTTGTCGTCATAGTCCTACACCATGTGTGACCGTCATACTGTTTACTCATTCCATCGAGGCCTCCTCCGAATTGCGGAGGAATACCCTCTCGAAGAGATGGCAATTCAAATATCACTTCTCCAATATATTTTGGAGGCAAATACTTCACTCGCTGTAAATCCAGGCTATCTAAATCAAGACGTGATAATTCAGACCTGGATCCCTTTCTAAAACTAGTTGTACGGACATGCAGAGGGTAAAAGCAAGCTACACCGGTATAAAAAACGTGTCACAAGTTGTTTTTGTAGGAGTAACGAACATTCTTTCGTCTTCCAAACAAGATGTACCTTTGTTTTCAGATTTTTGATGATGGAATGTTGTTCCCAACTTGAATGGCATTAAATAAACGCTAAAAATTTGGTAAGCCGATCAATGGTTTCATCTCTATGACTAAATTTGTGGGAGAAATATACTTGTCACAAAATACTAGATTTGTACAAATATACTGATTTTGAGTGATCTGTGATACATATGATGATGAAAATTTGTATGCACATAGATAGGGTGCTGTGAATGGACTATCCGATTAAAAAAAACAAATTTTCAAATCCAATTGGTAGTAAACATGCCAATCGTACATGGTTCAAAATGACAAAGGATTGGGTCGTTTCTTAAATGGATTTTTGTCAAAAACAGTGCTTCATATATAACCCTAGGTCGGCATATGGTGGCTTTTTAAAAAAAAAATTAAATTAATATCCTTTTTTTGAAAGTTAAGTTTAAAATATACTAAAAATATACCAAAATATACTAAAAATATACCATGGTCTTTGCCCAAAATGGGGTGGGTGTAGCATGCTTTCACCCCAGAAGGATACTTCGTACGTTTCTAGATGTAGGATGGACAGGGGGCTTACCTAAGGATACAGATGGAGACATTTCGGACTTGGAAGGAAGTGGAGTAGACACATCGAGAGGAGTTGATCTTTGGAAATGGAACGGGTTGCTTGACTGACCTAAGTTCAAGCCAGAGACATCGTCATCCTCAATATCGCTCAGAATGTTGACGCTTGGGTTGGACATTGTGCCCAAACCAAGCCCGACTAAAGTATCACCGGATTCGACCGGAGGAGTCATAATGGCTGTGGATGCGTGACCGGACATTTGAGCATCTAAGACTCCGTATACTCTCAATGAACCGCGACATAAATTCCACACAAATCTTTCGGCATCATGGTCCTTCACTTAGTAAATGGACTGGACGAGATCGAGATTACTATCAAACACCTCTTCTTCAATTTCAACTGTTCCAATCCTATATCCAAATCGAAGACATAGCAATGACTCGCGGACAATGACACTGCCATCTTGAGAAACGGACATAATAAACGGAACGCCCCCTTGATGAGAAGTTAGTGAAGCCATAGACCTCGACTCTCAATGATTGATTCCTCAGCTATGGATGATGACTCAGGAATGTGCAAACACTAAGAGGCTTTCTTAGCGTCCTCTTTGAAGTGAAGGAGTTCATAAAGTGTGACTACGGTGGAAACATGTATTCATGGAAATGGCTATTGTCATGCAGTCAAGATTCAAAAGCGTCATGAATGAATATGACAAAAGGCTAAGGACAAGAAACTTAGATTAGCAAAGCAATGAAATTAAATATAGAACAACTTTGCGTATGCCTCTTAAAGGTGTAGGGAGTATTGCGGCGCTATTCTTAAATTGTTTTGGTAAAAGTGAAGTATAATTTTATACGACGGCTGATCCATAAAATAGAAAGGGCACGCCATGTGGGATGTAGTTTGAGTTCAAAATAAAGACTGACAACATTGTTTAATATAGCCAAAGCACTTGCACTCGCACATGTGAAGGTTGCGATAAGGATTGATAAAACCAGACAATCTGTCGAAGGAGAAGCGTCAATAAATTTAGGGTTGTGTTAACATGGTGGGGATGTTTTTGTAGAGTGGACTCGATAGTTTGAGATTTACTGTTGACGATGACTAGGAACGTTAGAGGGCGGAGACGAACAACACATTATTCAAATTCCAAGCAAACCGCTGCACTGAAAAAACGTGAAGTACAGAGGGCCTTATTGGAATCTCAAAATAGAGAAGTAGACAAACCTGATTGAGCTGAGCGATTCAGAGAGTTGAACAGTATCCACGAAGGAGACCCTCGAGTATCGTCAAGGGTTCAGGTATGTCTCTATTTGATTGACCAGTTGTGATCTACTTATATAGTGTGGAAAGCGTAGGGTTTGTGTCAATCATCTTTTGATATTTGGCTTTGCTGCTTTAAATGTTTTGTAGGTGACACCTAGTTTTGTGCACTCTCTTGAGAATCAAGAAGAAATAGACTCTTTGCTAACAAATCTGATGAGCGGAAGAGAGATATCAATGGCATCGAAGAGCTCGCATCGAGGGTACAAGGATGATAATGATGAAGTTGAAGACTCTGAAGTTCAAAGCGGGGGCACGGTTGAAGCTCCCGTCAGCGTTGAGAATCGGTTACGGTCTTCAAGGATTAGAAATGGTTCCTCGTCAAGGACAATGCTGTCTAGAGGTCAGTGTCGTCATGGAAGCGCGGACAACATCACGATGGTATTGCAGGAGTCGGGGCAAGTTCCATCGATTCAGGTATTTTTTTATACAATTATTTTCAAAATATATGATATGATTGCAAGTTGCACTGCTAAGAGCATGGTGTAGGTATTTTAATTATTATATTTAGATTTATGGTTTGAAAGTAGTACGACTGTAAACTAGAACTAAGAAATATGGGGAGCAACAATCTTATGCTAAACCTTCCATTAACATTCATTTTGCTCTTTCATATGAAGATTTTTTTTGCTTTGAAGATGTTAAACAAATTCTTTTCTATAATGTAGAATTCATTTCAACATAAATCAATAATTTTTATTGATTTATGTTGAAATGAATTCTACATTATAGACCCTGGTTGCGACCGGACGTCCGACGACCCGGGTGGTGGTCGGGCCGATGGCCCGGCGTTTAGGGCGGCGGCCGGGCGGTCGTCGGGGGCAAGCGCACCTAGTGGGCGTCAACGAGAGCAGTAGCCAAGCGACCACGCGCCAACCGAGCGACGACCGGGCCCCGATCGCGGGTAAATTTCCACCAACCTGAATTGCTGTTCGATGAAAGTTCATTGTGTCTTCGAATTGTGAGGCTTTTTCTCTGTGAACGAGTCTTGATAGCGATATTGGGCGCCGAAACCCACTTCAGTTTAGACGGCCATACTGGTATCAAATGGTAAGTAATCCAATTTCCTTCATCGACTTTCTCCGTATTTTGATTTATGCTGATTAAATGCTGATTAAATGCTGATTGTGGGAATCCTGTAGGTCGTGGAGACGAGGTCAATTCGAGGAGACTCCAGAGTTAGGATGGCGACTAGCGGAGAGGGTGATGACAATCATGTATGTCATACTCCACTTTCCTGTGAACACTTCTTTTTATTTTTATTTCGCGGAGCTCGAATGTAGACAGCCGTGGATTTCCATGTTTCCAAAAATTTCAAATTTCTGTGACCCATGAAAACCACCTTCGGATCCGAAGGTGGTTTTCATGGGTCACCAAATTTTTAAGAAACATGGAAATCCGCGGAGCTCAAATGTGGAAAGCCGTGGATTTCCATGTTTTCAAAAAATTCTATGACCCATGAAAACCACTTTCGGATCCGAACTTCAAAGGTAGTTTTCATGGGTCACCAATTTTTTAAGAAACATGGAAATCCGCGGAGCTCAAATGTATACAGCCGTGGATTTCCATGTTTTCAAAAATTTCTATGACCCATGAAAACCACCTTCGGATCCGAAGGTGGTTCCTAAAGGTCACTGAAATTTTTGAAAACATGGAACTCCGTGGAGCTCGAATGTGGGCTGCCGTGGATTGCCATGTTTTCAAAAATTTCAGTGCTCCTTGAAAACCACCTTCGGATCCGAAGGTGGTTTCTAAAGGTCAACAAATTTTTTGAAAACAATGAAATACCCATTCCTTGTATACATTTGGTTGCAAGTGCATTTTTCTTTCTTTTACCTTAGCTCTTCTAAGAAGCACCCAGTTCGTCCTCACTAATTCTTGGGGCTTTTCATGCATATTTCATATTCTTTGAATGCGTGGTGTTATGCATGATTTGAATCCTTGCGTTTTGATAGCTTCATTGATTATGACCTGGATGTTTATAGGTTTGAGAGGAAGAGTTTCTGATAGTGTGTTAACTCAATGCAGACTAGAGACGTGCATATGGGCTCCTCCTCACGGGGTGATGGAAACAATATGGCTCTTCAAGTTTTGGAATTTGGGGAAGATCCAGGGTTGAAGACGATCGAGCTCGCATTATGGAGGTCCCCGCGTGGGACTTCTTACGACGTATTGCAGAAGTCCACTTGCGCATACGCTCAAAAACTCCACATCCCACTCTGTCGCATGCTCCCAATGCCGGATGTGAGAGTCCTGCTACGGAGCGATGTTGAGAAGCTTAAGGGGGAGTTTGTAAAGGGGTATCGGCCTGGCTCCGCTTGCTTTTACGTCGCAGTGAAGAGCTTCTCGTTGGTGGAGAAGGATGTGTCACCAAATGTTCGAGCTTTGTGGAGGAACGGAAGTTTGAGGCTCTTTCTTGCGAGTCAACTGGAGTATGCGCCATTTCGCAACAAGTTCTTTTTTGTCTGGGATGGGAATCACCACCACACTACATGAATGGAGGTGATATCTAGTCTTCATGCCACTCATTCCGAATTCCATGTGCCGGTGAGGGCGGTTGTCATTGAGCCGACTGTGGAGAACAGACACATTCTCCTTAATGCGATGACCGATTGGAACAAGTAAGCACTTTTCCTTAATTCCATCTTTAATTTATTTTCATTATTAAATTCATGCTTCTATTTCACCTGAATTCTATATCATGTCTTTCAGGCAAAAGGAGACGGATCATATCGGTCAGCAGCTTACCCATGAGTTGAAGAGGATCCAGCATTTTGGATTATTGGACTTTGAGCAGCTCAAAGGTCTGATAAGCGAGTCTGACTACGAGGCCAGCCTTGCAGAATGGGGGAAGGCAACAAAGAAAAAATGGTATCACATGACGCACGATGTATTTCTGCGGCTCATGTTCGAGGTTCAACAACTAACACATACTCTTGATTCATGCCTATTGCTCCATGTAGTTTCTTGTACTTTCATACTTCAACTCTAATACTTCATGAGTTGGTAATTGCAGCGTGATTTAATTGTCGTTCAGGAGGAATGCATTCGACAGTACATGGACACTCTCGTTACCGGCAATGGTGAGGACCGCGAAGGGAGTTCTGCTGAGTTGGTGAGTAAGTGCACAGACGCGGTGCAGAAGAAGAAGGTCTCGTGTCAAACCAGTTTCAATCGACTATTGGCAGTTGCCAATCCGGCCAATGGCAAAGACTTTTTCAAAGAGGTTTGATCTTTTAAGTTTTCTTACTGTCCACAGTCCTATTCATTGTTTCTCATATTTTTTATTTCCAAATTAGTTTGAATGTATACCAAATTGACACAAACTTTGTGTGTCTTTTGTTTAGGTGTTGTGCCATTTTGACATTTACGAGTTCAAGCCGGAGATGACATTGGAGAAGTTACAACTCTTTTGTACCGCGAAGGTGCCATCAAAGTTCAAGGCGCGCTGGTGTAAGTGGTGGAACATGAGCAAGTTGAGCAAGGAGGAATATCACTTCCCAAAATCTCCAGCTTCAGATACAAGTCTTCGGGGGTGGATCGATAGAGCTGCCTTCTGGGCTGGGGTAAGTTTTCCATATCATGGGATTTTAGTTAATGTAGATTTTCATTGCTAATATTTTCTTTGTCTAACTTGTTGTTTGGTTGGTTTCAGCTGGAAGACAAATGTGAGAAGAAGTTTGCGGAGATTGTCCAGGAGGACAATCTTGTCATCCAGACGGAAGGGCTTCCTAATCCCGTGAAAGGGATTGGAGCATGGATCGAATCGTGGTGCATCAGGCTGTGGGACAAAGCGTTTTCTACCCATGTGGGGAAGAAGATTGGGTTCACGAAGACCGAGGAGTTTCTGACGCAGCCCGAGTGTGAGAGATCGATGAAGAGGACAATGCTTCGCTACTTCTGGAGAGAGCTTGTTGCCAAGGGAGCCATACAGCCTGAACAGCTTCCAATTCGCTTGAATATGTGGACGGATCCCACTGATGTCCAGTGCATCTTCATGGAGGTGCAGTTGCGACGCTTCTCTCGTCACCACTTGGAGCAATGCCCTTGGTTCTTGGAGCTGAAGGATTCTGATCCTACCCCGGGCGAGGAGATGCAGCTAAGGTCTCGCTGTGACTCCTTATCCATCTCAGGTGGTGATGACGGGATGCTTCCTCCATCGGTCCCCTCAATGGCTGCACAACTGGATGTAGAGTTGACTGCAAAGGAGAGAGAGGCAGCAGCTGCAAAGGCGGCGAAGGCGGCGGCTAAGGCGGCGGAGAAAGAAGCCCTCAGGGTGGAGAAGGAGAGCGCCAAGACACTGAAGAAGGAAGTCAAGGAGAGGAACAAAGAGCTGGCCGCGTTGGTATTGAGGGAGGGATCCGAGAAGCTCATTGCTCAATTTAGGGTGGGTGCATTGATTGCCATTCCTGCTGCGGTCGCACCGTTGCACGGAATTTCGCCATCAGCTAGCAGCCGGCCCTCATCATTCATTACGAAGCCTTCGCAGACAGTGTACACAATCCCAGTGATCGAACAAGTTGATTCTTCTGTTGGCGTGTTGGTGATGTGTGAGAGTGCCCTCTCCATCATGCCTCTCTTTGACGATATCTCCGAAGATGCTGACCACCCCCCGGTTTGGACCGAGTTGCTCCAATTTGCGAAGGCGCATGCTGGCTCTAGGCTTTGAACCTTGCGTAGAGATTGTAAGGTTTTAAAACTTGGGTCGACTTACAAAACACCCAGGCTACACCCACCTTTAGGTTCGTTCTAGGGGATGGTCTGGCGTCTAGACTTAGGTAGTTACCTCTAATTCCACTAATATATGTGTCAATTGTTGTTTGCTTTAAGGTTTTGAAGGTAAAAGTGTATCTATAACCTACACTCTTAAGGATTTTTACTTATTACTCTTATTCCCACAAGCATGTGCAATTATGACGTGAGCCTTGCTCATTGTCATTATTCTGTGAAGTGCCCATCGACTTCTAACCTATACCCTCATGGGTAAATGGATTCTATCCATTTTCATGCTCATTGCCAATTCCTTAATTAGTTCAAGTTAATAAATCACAATCTAACCTCTAGCAACGAGCTCCAAGCTTCCTTATGCCTTCATTTTATACTTCTCGTCATCACACCTTTAAACCACAAGTTAAAGCACAAACAACACACAAGGAATAATGAACACTATTCTTAAAGATTCAAAGTACTAAGTCTAATTCTTGACTCAATTAACTAGATGCACTATTATCTCTTTTAATTAGACTTTCTATATCTTGAATATTTCTTTATATCAAACTTTTATTCCTTTGTTAATTCTAACTTACTTACTACACTATTATCCTTCATATACTCTTACAATTTCTAAGGATATTCTTGTAATATAAGTTTTGATCAATTCTACTACTTAGCTAGTCTTAAAGATTATTTTTAAACACAACTAGACTCTTGATCTACAATTTATAATGTGATTACTTGACTCACAAGTCAATGTAATTTCCACATTGTGTGATCAACTCAACCATGTGTTGATCAAACATTAATAATCAAAATTATTAATTCACAAATTAATATTGCATTTAATATTGAAACTTCAATTCTCATGAATTCCCATTCCAACGATTCTGAATCACAAACTTCAAACAAACATTAGTACATCATATACATGATGCATTCTATCAAAATTAATTATAAGCAATCTAAAATTAATTTTATTCTCAATTGCAATTAATTTTACTTCATTTCTATGCATCAATGATTCAATTGTCTTGCATATTTTTTGTTTATATATTTATTTTTTTTATTTTTTATTTTTTACAATTTGTTCACAAATTGGTACTGTAGATATTCAATTTCTACTCTAACCAATTTCACTCCCAAAATTCACCACTTTAATTTATTTATTATAAATTCTATTCTAGTGAATTTCGTAATCTCATTACAATTTTCCTTCACATTTAACTTCCACAATTCATAATTTTGAATTTAATTCCTTTCTTAATGTGTCTTATTACACATGAACAATTTTCATACAACAATTACAATTATGTGGCTAGCATCTCGTAGACTTACACATAATTCAATAATTAAATATATTTCACACAAATTTCTTACAAATCACATGTAAGAATTCTTACTAGCTTCAATCCAAAAGCTAGGACTCACATAGTTTTCTTCAAATGTGGTGTGATCATCATCACTTTCTATTCACTTATACTATCTAATTACGAAAAGGTACCACTTTTCCTAATGACTTTTCCTATCACCTCTTTTAGTTTAATTTCAAAATCCTTTCATATCATTAGGAGTTATGTCCCTTCTCCGTACCTTTCTAATTCTCTTTTCTATTTATTTTAGTATTTTCTATTTATTTTTTATTTTACTTCTACTTTTACTTTTACTTTATTCTTTCGAAGTTGTTTTTATAGCTTTTAAGCTCTAATTTTTTGAAATTTCACAACTTTATCATTTTGGCTCTACAGAGATCCTTGAAATCGGTTTGGTGGACATGGTGATCATAGACGTGCCGGAGGGGTTGCCGGTCCCAGGGATTCATTGTGGCACTAAAGTGCCCAGTTGGAACGAGCATCCAACTCAGTTGAACGAGAGAGGCAAGATGGAATCTCCTTTCATTCACCGTTGTTTTGAGATGGCCGGAGAGCTGCTTCGTGACGGAGCGCCACTCATCGTGTTTTATCTAGACTTGAAGTTCATTTCCAATGAACTTCTTGGTTGGGCAGATTGGGCAGAGTTCGTCGAGGAGACAAAGTGGTTTGCCATTAATGGCTTGCCACTCTCGCGCGATGGGCAGCCCGGGCGCACTCACAAGTGCTTCATGGTGAAGTGTTTTGTGAGGAAGTCCGAGTCAGCAGCCCCTTTTTCTTTCTACGATAGGGTGGAGCTGATTCACGAAGGGATTCAGCTGTCCTCGGATGGTCACTTGACCAATCTTATTACACATGACACGCTGACGATGAGAGGGACCACCATGGAGCCATGGCGGGGAGCGCGGGAGAAGTCTACAAACCTCATGGAGGCTTTGATTGACCTTTGCACCCAGGAGGACGACGTAGTTTTTGATTTGACAGCATCTACTAGTAAGTATTCTTACTACGTCAAATTGTATTATCCTTCTTTATATTACAACTCTAGTACTAATTATTTTGTTTATCTTGTATAGGGGCATCAATCAAGGCTTGCAAGGCTCTAAAGTGCCACATCTTGGCATTGGAGTCTGACCCGGATTTGGTTAAGGGGGTCCTCCAATCTAAGTTGATTCCGAGATCGGTAGAGGTGGAGTCAGCAATGGCACCAGCGGTGGAGGAGGAGTCTCGTAAGCGCCCGTTGGAGCTCAATGACGATGAGCCAGAGGTGAAGACGACTCGCAAGAGAACTTGTAAGTAAGTTCTCTACTTCTTTGGTGAATTTTGCATCCATGTGATTTAGAGAGTTTGTAATTTTATTTCTGACTTTAACAACACAATTGCTTTGATTTTTGCAGTGGGTCGAGGTCGTTGATGGCTTCACCATCAACAACGCGGGAGGGGATGTTGTTAAGGTTGTCAAAGCTGGTTAATAGCCCGCCGCGGACATATGATTTGGCTCCTTGGGATGGTGGTGTTGCAAATGCGATGGCAGCACATTCATCCCCTCCAGGTGTTCCTCGAGCACCCCGTCATAGGTCCATCGCAAGGCAATTTGTAGACGATGAGGCTGATGGTAGTGGGTCGGAAAGCAGTGCCCCTTGTTTGGACGAGGATGACTTTGATGACTTTTCAGGGGAGGATTTGTGATTCCTCTATTTGGATTGTTTTTTTAATTTTATATGGGGCCTACTTTTGTTTGATATTATCTTTGAAATTGTCGATGTCCCATCTTATATTAATTAAAACACATGGAATGATTTTACACATTATCAAACAACTCTATTCCATTATTCAATCCATCCATAAACCAAGGTATTGTTGTGTATTACATGTAGACAAAACTGAGTATTGTATGAAATTCTTAAGAAATTGTAGTAATGTAGAGAATTTACCACGCCTTTTATAGTACGCTAAACAACATGAACGTGTTTCTGTGCTTCGTACCATACGCAATCGTCGGTATCAAACACTTTTTATTGAAGTATGTCAAATTCTCAATTAAAGGTGGTTCCCACACCACAGGTATCACCTAGATATGATATGGATATCACCTAGGTATTATATGGATATCACCTAGGTATAATATGGATATCGCCCTGGTATTATATAGGTATCATCTATGTATTGTAAGGGTATGACCTTCCATTAATCCTTTTAATTTTCCAATTATTGGGAGAGTTTTATTCTCAATGAAATAAATACAAATATGACCAATGAGTAATTCAAACTTGTTTCGTTACCCTAACCTAAATACCAAACCCATAAGTGCCCCTTTCATTTTGAAGAAAAATTGTTGCTCTAAGACCATCAAGTTGTCAACAATTCAGACTTCAATATGTCCAAATATTGTAGAGTTTTACATGATTTTTTACATATGTCAAGATAGACTAAATATAACCTACGGCCATAGGCGTTGCTTTCAAATTTTGTAAAAAAATTGTGGAAAAAAGACAATAAAATTTAGTGCTCACTGCTCGCCGCTCGCCGCTCATAGCTCACAAGATAGCAATCCTGGTTCCCATGCAAGATCCTTGAGCAAGTGCTTGCGTTTGTGACGGTCCCTCACACGTGCAAGGACCGCGTCGTATGCGAGGCCTGGGACCGCCTCATGAAGAAGTTGTTCTTGTTTATTCTTGTAATGTTAGCGCATTGAGGATAACATGTCATTACAGTAGTTCAAAACAATGGTGCATAAACTCGAGGTCCAAGAATAAAAATCCAAATGGCCAATACAAAGAAGAACTTGCACAATTTAGGAAAAATAAATTAAAAAAACACATGAAGATCTTGGAGTTTTATATGGAAGTGGGGAGAGGTTTTGTTGGTATTGGCTGGATAGAGTATGTCAATTTGACAAATGTGTCAAACTATAACAATTATACAATTTTGAATACCTCCCCGAAAAAATTGAGCTCAAGCTCATAGGGAATACGAATTCATAAAAATAAGACATTAAGAAGAATAATCCGAATGGTTAAAAAGACTAGTTAACTGACATTTTATATGATTTTCATTTTAAAAAAAAACGGGAATTACAAATGTCTCTAAAAACACACGTAGATAAAGCTTTGTAATCATACAAAGCTGAAAAATAGGAAGTAACAATGCAAATCCGAATGGTTGAAACATCTTTGAATCATTAAAATATACTACCACATAATCTAGCAACGTACACCTTAAACATCTATACTAATAAATTGCTAAGAACCCTTTTGATATAAATTTAAAATATTATAAATAGACCTCATCTTACGTGTATTGGGAAATTTAGACATCCCACTAAGACTTAAGTTCGCACTCGAACTGTGGGTCCACGTCAAACTTGTCTATGCTCTCTTCGTCGTCGGATTGAGGAGTACCACTTCTTAGTTGTAAGTTGTCGTCCCTAGTAATGACCAACCTCCTTGTTGGACGAGATCCCTCGGCGTCAAGTAACCCATCATCATCCAAATTGGGTCTTCCGTCTGATGGGTCGTAATCTTCACCAGTAAATGGAATTGTACTACCTTGATTCCTTCGACGTCTCTTCGTTCCTCGTGTAGTTCTCCGCAGTCTATTATTGTTTAGGATGCTAGTGGAAGTTGCTCCGCAATGTAGAAGAACTGTAGGTACGTGGACAACCACATTGAGGTCTACATCCGAGGAGGAAGCCATTCCTCTAAATACTATTCCAGACCCCCTCCCACCACTTTGTACGACATCGCCTTGTTGATTTTGACGAGCAAGAGGTTGCCTTTGCACGCTAGGAAGTTGAACGCTACTAAGCCTATTGGCTTGACGACGATTTTGTCCCATTCCATTGCTGGGACGATCGTTATGAAGGGATACCAATGAAGCACCAATCCCCCGTGTAGTTATTGCACCGGTTCTATCCGCAATTACATGACTACGGGTCACCGGCCGATGTGGTATTCCAACTTGGGAAGACGCTTCGATCTTTGTGGTTCCGGCATTCCCCATAACTTCATCAAGGGGCACGGTTACCCTTCCTATGACTGAAGTCGGATTACATAGTGGACTTGAATTGCAATTGCGAACCGACCTCGACGGCGTTAAGGAGATACGACCAGCCGTTGTAGGGACCTCCACTTCTTGATGATTCAAGATATGTTGCCCTTCATCACCAAATGATAGCAAATCACTTTGAGGTTGGGAAGGCAAGTCAATGTTTGCAGGGATCGCCAAGTTCTGTAGCCCCCCTTCGTGGTCACGCCAAAGTCCCTGACCAGCACAAAATTGTCCAAACGACGGCCCATCAACATCTCCACTCGGGTTCAATGGACCTTGAACATGTTGTTGTGCTGCCTCGACTTCGTTGAAATCAAAAACCCCTATGTCTCCACCTCCACCATCACCATCAAAATTTTGACCATCCGAGTCCCACACGTCTTCGCCCACACGACGACCACCACCACCGCCATCATCGGAATCTCCACTATCCAAATCCAAATTGTCTTTGTCTATGTCGAGATTACCTTCTTCGTCATTCTCGTTAGGATAACGTCCTTCCCTCATTATCAGGATCTTCTCTGTTGCTTTCATCATCGGAATGCACACCATTTAACTCAAGCCACTAACCAACCCTTGTCCCCCTTCGATGCCTTAGGAGCCTAGAATTTGTGTAAATGTACACGAGGTCCTCCGCTCGACTATGTTTAAGGCGATTGCGGGACTTGTTGTGTACATAGGAGTACATGCTCCAATTGCGTTCGCATGCTGATGAGGAACACACTTGAGCAAGTATGCATCTTGTAATTATCTGCAATGCCTTTGCGCCACCTCCCATTGCATCCCACCATTCATGGGGCAATACATTAAGCACATTTGGATCCATCAAATCTACTAATGATCCTCTATTTTCAATGAAGTCTTGGTATAGGTTGAGGACCCTTCCAAAATCTTCCTCACTCGAAATTAGCTTTCGAAGGACTTGATTTAAGATTGGTCTTGAATGCTCATTCTCATGCAAAGGGGCCCATCCTCGCAAAGAAGGGTTTAACATAGCTCCCGCCCAATGAAGGTCAGTTACCATAAGCCCCCACCTCGCGTTAAAGGCATCTAGTGCCCGTGTTGCCAATTCTTGCCCCAATTGGAACGGGGCCCTGACAAACCATTAAACATGGATTTCCAAATCATGCATAACCTTCCATGCAACGCCCATAGCAGGAGCATTGCCGTCAAATACACGAAGGGTACGTACCACAGGCAACACCATGTACTGAAAATTCACACATGTATCCCAAAACCCGTCGGAGCGTATCACCTGCCGTACAAACAAGCCTTTAATATGTGTAGCTGGGGCTTTTGTCCGCAACTCCGCCATGAAAGCATGCCATGCATCATCAACCACCATTCTCTCTAGGGCTTGGTGAACTTGGAAGAGGCATTCAATCATGATGAAGTTGGTTGCAAATCGTGTCTCATCGGGCATACGAATAGTAAGATCTGGTGATAGCCTTTGGAAGATTGCTTGTGGAGCGTGGTGGTTCTTGATGAATAAACAAATAATCCTAGCCTTCCTCACAGTCCTTTTCACCCAATTTTCTTTGCCCCAATCCTCCAGTAAAAGATCCAAGCAATGAGTAGCGCATCCTTGAACATAGAGATGGGGAATCGCTTGCATGATGTCACGGCAAGCGGACGCCATGACTGGAGCGTTATCGGTGCATACCTGGACAACATTTTGGGGCCCAACTATTTACAAAAACGGTCGGATTTGAGAAGCAACGTAGAAGTGGTCCTTATAATTTCCCGATGTATAGATGGTGCCCATGAAAACATCCCCTTTTGTGCCTGACTGAACAACAATTAGCAATGGCCGATTCTGAACGTTGTCCCAACCATCACTACATATTGTTACTCCATACTTTGATATAGAGTCACCCATTTTCTCTTTGATCCCCCTTTCTAGATCTGCTCTCTTGTATGTCAACAACTTCGTACAAACGGCGTTGTAGGACGGTGGGTTGCATGCCGGCATTCGTACGCGTGCAGTTTCACAAACCGCTTTTAAAAAAGCAGGGTACCTAATGATATTAAATGGAATGTTTGCTTCGTAAAAAGCACTAGACCAAACCCTATCCAAAAGTTGTTTTGCAGAAGAGTTGAACCCCTCGATCAAAGAAAGCTGTCGTAGCTCTCCAGGTTCAATCTCTATCCGTGTCGGTTCCACGTCACCAGTGCTTTGCAAATTTTTGAACTTGCTCCACGTCATTGTTCTGAGACAATGATAATAAAGGTTCCATCCGAACTTCATCCATGCCGGCTCTGTGAAAGGATAAATTGTTGGCAACATCAGGACGATCCGGGACACCCCCATCACATTCTTGAAACAACACACGCACATGTGGAGGTACCATCCTACACACTTGAACATCACGTCCTGCCTCGTTACGAGGACGGTACCCCATGTGGGACAACATCATGTCCGCTCTATAGGACATGGTGTGAGAACAAAACCGACATTTCGCTTGTCGTGCTGTAAGCCCAAAAATTGACCCCCTAAGAGAATCAATTTTTAAACCTACAAGGTCCTTAATTGTCAACTCTAAATTTTTTTTTCTGGAATTGGATCTTTGGCATATATATTTATATATTTAGAATTTAATAGTACTATTATTTAAACCCAGTTAAGTGGACTCGATTAACCTTTGAAGTAAATACTTAACTCTGAAGAAATTAAAAAGGCATAAGTAATTATTTAATTATTTTTATGTGATTATTATTATTTATTTATTTATGTATTTTATTTATTTGTTTATTTTTTCTTTTATTAGTTTATTTAAATTTATATTTTTATATTTTTATAATTTATAATTTTTTTTTTTTGGTTTATTTTTTCTTTTATTTGTTTATTTGTTTATTTTGATTTTTATTATTTTTATTTTTATCATTTTTATTTTTATTTTTTTAAAAAAAAAATTTGTTTACTTTTTCCCTTGGTTGAGCTCACTCCATTCAATTAACCCCAACCACTAACCTTAGTCAAATAAATTCAATTCACATTACCGAATCTTTGCACACGACTTGTTCAACTTCAAAACTCAATAACTCTTAGTGGTTTTATCCAAATTCCGATTTTTTTCCGCCTACCATTACTAGTTTCACATAACCAACTTGATGAGCAATTGAAAATTCCAATTAGACATTTGTATTATCACCCAACAAGACGACCAGCAGTGATTCACCCCACAAAACACTCAGTCACAAATTCCCCATGCACATTCACATACAGTTCATTCAATCATCCAAGAATCAAGCTAATGTAATCAAGTATCACGTGATTGGCAAGTTCATGCTTGAGTCACACGACCTAAATTTTCCACAAATTTTGGCAGCGCTTCCGCATGGAGTTCCAACACTGGAAATCCTAACAACAAATGTAGCAAGGATCTACACATAGGTTCAATCTACATAAAATCAACACCAGGTGGGAGAATCAAACTCCCTGTCAGATGGCTGAGAAGCTCCTCGGTTGATCTGCAGCTCCTTTCGTCCGAACTCAAAGACCAACGCCACACTCCCTCTTGCGCGCAGGCCCTTCGCTCGGCACCACTCGCGCGCGACAACCGCGCACACACCAAAACAACTTTCTCCCAAAAACCCAGCACGCGCACCACTGCGCGTGTCTACAGACACGGCCCCTTCACGTAAGCTACTCATGCACACAGCACGCTCCTCTGCGCAGCGCCCTCGTACCATTCCGCAGCTCCAACTCTCCCAGCCACCTCCACACCGAGGCTCAACTCACAGGGAAGAACCGACCACGACATCCAACAAGCACCGAGAAAACAACAAGACAAAAGAACAACACGACCTCCTGCAGCACCTCTGCGCCGACGACTTCACTACGATGATCGCGCCACCGCACATAAACTCCACAGCGCCTCCAACCTGAGGCTCCATAAGGATAATCACACGCACAAAAAAAAACGGCAGCCGCGGCTCTCCTCTCGGCTGCACCCCAGGCGCCCCTCGCCCACGACATCGCGCGCATTCGCCCCTACTACGCGCGCACGATCCCAGTCCGCAGTTGCCAAATCCTCCTCCTGCTCACTGCTCGCACACTCTGCAACCACTTCGTACGCCCCCTGAGTCCTGACTAGACTCCACTCTCCGCGCACAGGCACCGACGCCCTCTCGTCCGAATTCAAGAACCCGACCTCGTGATCAAAATCACGGACCCCGCAGTCCCGCATCCAACACTCTCTGCCTGCACACGCAGCGCCTTCACCAAAACCCCCGACGTCACTCCCACACAGGCGCGCCACCTCAACCGTAGCACACAGGCGCCGACCGATCCGCACACAGCCGCGCAGCACTCGCACCGGCCTTTCCCACAATCGCCACCTCCTTGCACACTTTCCTCTCCCCAAACAGTCTCCTCTAAACGAGAGTCTCCCCCAGCTCGCACGAGCCTCTCCTCACGCACAACTCGTGCGCACTCGCCAAAAACAGCCCTCCCGAAAACAGAGTCTCCTAGCTCAGCCTCGCCAGGGATTCGGCTTGGCCGTTTTTTTTCTTTTTTCTTTTCTCTGTTTTTTCTTTTTTCTTTTCCCGACAAGACTGGCTTTCTTTTTATGAGGCAGCCCATAACCTCTCACAGAAGTGCAGGATTGGCTGCTTACAGTCGTTTTTTAATGTTTTTAGTTTATCACGAGCATTAACTCTCCGCTTTGCACTTGACAAGCCGCCCTAAAATTAAATTCATGGTGGCTAAATTTGTCATGTGGCATGTGCATGGAGAAGTACCTCCAACCACTTCCTTTTTCTTTTTCTTTTTCTTTTGTTTTTTTCTTTAAAACTATTTAAACTAGATCTACTACAATCTACTGATGATTTGCAATTTACTTATAAATTCAAAAACTAACCACACAACTGGACTCCTAGCACCCTAATTAGTCTACCGAAATTTTCTTAGCACTTTTGAAGTTTCCTAAGTATTTTTCTCAAACGGTCAACCCGTCAATCAACTAGTCAAACCCTAGAATAAAATAACAATTCAACTCGGAAAATTCTAGAAATTTTACCACTACTTTTACCTGCTAGGAGACACGCTTCCAATTTTTTCCATATTTTTTGACCCATTTCTCAAATTTTAGTCATTTTTCAAGGCCTTTTTTTTCATTTTTTTTTTTTGTTTTTTTTCATTTCCATTCCACTTCCACTACGCTTTCAAGCATATTAGTAGGGAGGAGGAAGAATAGGAAATTTAGTGTCACATCAAGGCGCTAGGCCTATTTATTAGGAATTTGACTCTAATAGATGGGTTGTCCACCAATTTAACTAAAATTTGGTTAATTCTATTAAAAAACTCGAGAAAATGAGGAGAAAGAGTGAGGGCCGGTTTTGGCCACTCACAAGTGCAGATCTTGAAGAAGTGAGACCCATGTCTTTGTACCATAGATCCCATACAGAATTCCGACGCGGCATGGCGTAGCAAGAATGAAAGTGCCACTAAGGGCTCGTCAAACCTTCCTTAGCAATGGGATCTCATGCAATGCATTCTTGTACAAAGAATCCAAGGTCTTGAAACGCACTAAGCGAGAATAAGTAAGGTCACCCTAGGAAGATAGGAATTTATACTGGACTTCGTACGGAGCATGCGGACGGCTGGGCGCGGACGAGGCAGGGTCCAGCGGACGTAGCCAGCGGACGGGCGAAGGACCTTGGGCGGATGGGGGCGGACAAGGCCTGATGGGAATTACGGATGGGGGCGGGTGGGGAGCGGATGGGGGCGGATGGGAAGCGGATGGAGGCGGATGGGGACTGCGGATGGGTGCGAATGGGGTGCGGAAGGGGGCGGATGGAGACTGCGGATGGGGAGCGGAAGGGCTGATGGGTGCGGGTGGGGAGCGGATGGGGGTGGGTGGGGACTACGGATGGCACGCGGATGGGGACTACGGATGGTGTGCAGATGGGGAGCGGAAGGGCGGATGGGTGCGGGTGGGGAGCGGATGGGGCGGGTGGGAACTGCAGATGGCACGCGGATGGCACGGATATAGGTGCGGATGGGGAGCGGACGAAGATCAGACGATTTACGGGGATGGAAATTAGATACGGTGCGGATACGTGCGCGGATGGGCCGCGGATGCTGTGCGAATGGGGCCCGGATGGGGAGCGGATTGAGAGCAGAATGCTTGGACGGGGCGGATGGGGACTGCGGACAATGTGGTAAATAACCGCGCATGTAATTAATTTGGTTGATGACATGTCCGCACATGTGGCACACAAATTCCAACGTGTCTCTTTTGAGGTAAATGTAAATATTGATTATTTGGAAGTAAAAATAGCTCCGTCAGGATAATGTCACAAACCGGCATAATGACGGCATGACATTGTGTCGTGACATTGTGACATTGTGACGGATTTGGACACCGTCACGACACAATAGACAACCCTGACCTCAAGGAAAGGTCCAAACAAAGGTACACTTTGTTTAAGATGTGCCCAACATTCAAGTGATCCCAAACTCATAGTAAAAGCCTTCAGGAGTTTCCCAAGGGCGGAGAATCTTTTGACAAAGATGGGCGGGCTTGAAGGGCAGAGATTTTTGGGTCTATCAAATGCAAGATTGACATGCCACCCAAATTGAGTCACGACTTCCACCGGTCCGATATAGTGAACTACTCAATTCCGCGGGATGGCAGAAGGGTGACTTGAGCCCTAATTGAAGAGGCCCTAAGTGGACAAGACTTCAGAGTCCGATACACATCATCAGTGTTGGAATTTGACTCTGATCCGTCAAAGTGGCACATTGCCTGCCTCTCAAAGACCTCTCACCATAAATGCCAGGCATTGCATGCTCATAGTGGTACGAAGTGTGACGCTAGAGTTGGGCATGGGAGCCATGGTACATCAGTCCCATCATATGTTGGCAAGAAGAAGGAATCGGATCACCTCGGATTACTTCCATTGAGTTTTGATTTTGTACTGATGATATTGGCCGATGCGTGAAGGGTTCAAAGAAACCATTTGTGGTAGATTGGCCATCAATTCCAATGACGTGGCCAGTGAAACTTGGCACTAATTTGACAATGCAAGAGGTTTATTGTTGGAAGAAGTAGGTTTTCAGTTAGAGTAACGTTGAGCTCTATCACCTCAAAGACAATTTCAGGTGTCTTTGAACATGCCTCTCCCGCGGTCCCACTTCTCCATTCGAGATAATCCGGATTCATACCATACCTTCCGCAACGGCTATCAAATTTGGAGAATCTGGATGCGCCGTTGGTTTAGCTTATATTCAAACATGTTGAATCAATATTGCATCTCATGGTGTGGCTAGTAGTCACTATATCACTGTTTGTCTCATTGTTATTTTTTCTATATTTTTTTTCCAGATTTTTTTACCGTTCTGCCGTGCACGAGGTGCTATGTTGGCAACTGGCGGTAGTTTTGTCAAGTGGAGACAGCATATCATAGCCAGGTTTGAACCTACAACCACTTCATTTGGAGAAACTGGGTATCTTCTACCATCACTTGGTAGTTTGGAGTCATCTCCGACCGTTGATATATCAAAAGAAACAGCTTGTCATATTGTTTTTCTTAATAAAATATTTTACTCCACATCTCACACTTTGGCACTTTGTTTGGAGTCTAAGTTTTTATATTTTGATTCTATGTATATAAGTCCTCTATAAATGTTATCTTTTAGAAGAAATGATTACAATTCAAGTCTAGGAGTAAAGAAAGGGAAAAAAAATTGTCCATAGTTAATGTATCTACGGCTATAGGATACTTTCTTAATTTAGAAAAAAATCCAACTTTTTCTGTCAAAATTTATGGTTATACCATTAATTTCTTTCAAATCCAAATTTATTTTTCTTAAACTATGTTTTTTTCCCCATTTTCAGGCTATTTTCTGCTCACCGCTCGCCGCTCAGCGCTCACAAGATAGCGTCGCTCATGTGATGAAGACTAAATGTGCAAGTTAAGATGTGAAGATTTATATAGACCATTGACTAAAAGCACAATACATTTTTAAATAGGATGTAGAGGAACATGGAGGCATTTGAAATATAAATAAAGACATCTAATGGTCTTTTAACTCAAGTTAGAAGCAGTGTTAGCTATCTTTGAGAATGGAAAAAAAAGATCATGATATACCATAAAATTTATCCATTTTTTAGAGCTACTTCAACCAAAAAAACCCTAATAATAGACCCCTAAATTCCAAGGCATTTTCATACCAAAAACACTTCAAAGCTGCTCGTTTTAGTGCAATGATTAAGAAAGGACAACAACTTCTATTTAAAAATTTAACCGTAGGATCTCAATTAAAACTTATTAAGTAATATACTCACAAAATTTCATAAACTTTGACACCATGGATTAAAAGATCATAGTGTTTAAATCAGAAAAAATGTTCATTTTCTTCCTTGGGTGACTACAGACTTTGGCTTCACTTGATGTCAATTTTTTGCACTACACAAGGTCTAAATCCATTAATACCATGTTAAACATGATACTAGTTCCTTGTACACCAATCTTTAAAGGTTACAAAAAAGAAGTGTAGCATATTCAAAACAATTGTGTAAGAAGTGGAGGTTCAAAAATTACCAATTCACATTTAGTTTTTGTGAACTTAACATTTTTTAGAATGATAATCTAAATGGCCAAGAAGAAAGCTTACACCACAAATTGTTGTAGAAAAAATAATATGTAAAAAACATGAAGATCTCCACGTTTTTGTGTGAAGGAAGAAGTTTTTTTGGTACTTTACTTGACAATGTGTAACAATGTGTGAAAATGTTTGACTTAGATTAATATATTATTTTTCATTAAAGACAAAAATTGTTTTTGAACAATATGAAAGAATATGATATTACTTGCTAGTATTGAAAATCTCACATTTAATAGGGTATCCTAGCAAAAGATTTTGGAATTGCCCGACGTGCCCACTCTTAGGATGTAATTTTTTAAGATGACATAACTTTTTCATTGAATGTTGGATTTAGGAAAAATTAAACTCACAAAAAGATTTTAATAATGTCCACCTTCTATGAAACTTTCAAAGAAGAATGTTAATAATTGACACCTTAGGAACTTGCCTAAAAAGACTGTTAGGAATTGAGAGGTTGAAAACCAAGAAAACATGTCAACTAACTATAGTAACTATGATGTTCAATATAACCACATTATCTACTACTATAACAGGCGACAGTCTGTCTATCCGCCGCTCCTGGTGGACCAGTAGACCAAGAAGACCAACACCAACAGACCAAGAAGAACAACAAAACGATCGGAGTCGATGGGCTGATAAGACGTTATTTCAACAAGACGATCGGAGTGGAAGGGCACGATCGGAGTGGAAGGAGCGTCAAGAGAGAGCGGCGAGAGCGCTGCACGAAGAGGAACTCGCGCCGACTGGACCTAAGGGAGCGCCAGCGAAGAAAGTGCCGGCAGCCGTGAAAAGGGAGCGGAAGAGATCAGGAAGCACGAGAGATCAGGAAGCACGAGAGAGAGCGGACGACGGACGACAGAGCTGTCGAGAGCAGCGAGAGAGACAGGAGAAGGGCCCAACTCCTGGAGTCTCGAAGCGGAAGAGACTCCAGGAGTTCCTACCTGGACGACGTCTTCGAGACTCCAGGAGTTCTTCCCGAGGTTTTGCCCGCGGAGAGCCATAGGCGGCCTTACTTGCAGCAGGAAGCGTCACTTGTCAAACCGGAGGAGCGTTCGGGTGATGGGTTTTCGTGAATTTCAGTGATTAGTGCAATTCTGTTCAGGAATTGGACTCATTCGAGTTGTTGATTATTGTCCTTCTTTTGTTACAACGCGTGCTTTTCATTCAAATTCTTGAGCTGTTGAGGTGATCACAGTAGGCTGATGCTTCAGAATGAGATTCTATTTGATTTCTGTTCTTGACAAACTGGACGAGGAACCAATTTGAATTGCACTCGGCACCTTCGTCTTGGACGGGGAGCGCTTCGTCCTGCCTATCAACAACAGACCGAATTCACTCCAGGGTTGGTAGACGCAAACCCTAAATTTTTTTATTTTTTGTTTCTTTGCATCGGCAGGTGGTGCAGTCGGTCGAAGCTCTTGACTCTCGTAGCAAAAAGCCTGTGAATTCTGAGGTACGACCCCACGGCTCACACTTCAAATTCCACCTTATTCTTTCGAGTAATCACTCTCTACCTCCCTAGCTCTCCCGGACAGAATGGAGGCAGTAACTAAACATAATGTCACCTCTCTGCAGTGACATTACAGGTCCAGGCTCAAGCAACAAAATTACAAGAGATATCAAGCTGCTTGCTTTTTCTCGAGTCAAAGGTTAGAGTTTCTACAATTCTGCCCGTTCATACTCGAAGACGTCGTCCAGGTAGGTGTTGATTTAGTTCTGATTTTATGATTGTTTCTTCTTAATCATATGTTTTGTCGATCATGTTCCTGACTCATGCGCGTTGCGTTGCAGTGATTCCTCCCGAGGTTTTGCCCGCGGAGAGCCACAGGCGGCCTTACTTGCAGCAGGAAGCGTCGTTTGTCAACCCGGAGGTGCGTTTGGGTGATGGGAGGTTTGGGGAAATGCAGAGGACTTTCGTGGGAGTGGATGCGTTCTATTTTAGTAAACCGAACAAGAAGGGAGAATTTTCGTTTCTGAGCTGTTGAAAACGATTGAGGTTTTTTTTTTTTTTTCTCTTGTTTCCAATCTTTTTATTGTTCTGTGTGTGTGTCATTGTCCATGTCGCCCTTGAAACCTATAGCCATGCTTACTGATTTTCAGGTTACCAGTTAACAACTGTGTCCAGTTTGCGTAACAAGAGGAAGGTTGCGTAACAGGTTTGGTTCTAGAGGTGTAATGATTTTGTGAGGGTTGGACATTGTTTATGTCGTGCACGCTCAGCAGGAGCTTGCTTTATTTTTAAAAAAGGTAACATGATTCACTACACGGTTGGCTACACCGTTCCAATAGTTCATTGCACGGTTGACAACGCGATTGATCGTTGCGTGGTTCACTGCGCGGATTATGATTTTAGTAGTATGAGGCCTTGCGCTGAAGGCCATTGATGCCGCACATAAGATCAATGGATCATGTGATGTAAAACGTTGAACTCCGAGGTATGCAAATTGCAATCTAAAATATAATACATCAATTTATTCTGAGGAGCACTAATAAAAAATCTTCCCCGGTCGGAACGACGGGTACCAAAACTTGTGTAATTTATAAATGCATTAAGTTTTTACTCAAAATCCTTTAGTTTAGACAAAATTCCTTCCTCTTCGGGGGACACTTTGATTTTCAATTGAGTCCTTCAATCTCAGATTTTGGCATGATTTTTGTAGGATTTTTAATACATTGGGCATTTTCAATTCATAGCTTTCCGTAGACATGATTTTTGTAGGAATCCGACTCACTATTCAAAAGTTACAAACATTTTTTAGTAACATATACAAATAGTGTAGCAATTTAGCATAACAAATAGTGTAGCAAACTTTTATTAACTCTAAATTCAATAGAAATTCGAGTTTTTGTCCATTAAAAACAAATTCCCTTGGGAAGGGAATGGAAATATTTGTGTCTGCCATACATATTTTTGAATTTCAACAATACCAGAAGGATATGGTATATGCAAAACTTGAAGTGTATTGTTAATTCTCAGCACATAGTTGCATTGCAAGAATTTTAAGGACATTTTCTATCCCCCTTTTGCTTCGTAATTTGATGAAAATGTGCCAAACATGATCCTTTTTAACCCTTTAGTGCCCATGTCATGTTTCTCCAAAAACAAGATATGTACTAATTTTTTTCTTTGAACTAACTTTGATCGAGGTAGAATGTCTAATTTCAGTATCCAACCTTACAAAATTGAACTCAACCCATGATCTAAACTTTGGGAAAATTTGCACCACATCCAACGGTTGATGGAATAGATAATAGTGTTTAAAACTACTATATATTGGTTATGAAAATTGTGGACTTTGGAGGGTATACTACTTTTTCTATCAATAGATTCTTGCAAGAATTATTGTATTATGAACAAAAGAAGCTCACATGTGCACTAGGTCAAGAGCATTGCGTTGACATATCATACGTCAAGAAAACATTTATACATGATTATTGATGATTTTTTTTACTTTTGTCAAGTTGATTGTATACAAAATTGTTCTAAACTCATAAATTAAAACGGTAGTTTTGTATGCAATGAAAGAGATCAACAATCACAAAACAATGACAAATCTTTGAAAGACAAATTTCAATCAAAATTTAAGACCTTACTCATTGTGCATGTACAGTGACAAACAAAACCGAGTACAATTTTTACTTTGGTATATATTGATGTTATTCTTCTTATTGAACATGTTTACACCAAGAATGCAATTAAAACTATTTTTGGTATGAAAATCAAAGAAGGGGCAAAATGGAGCATTGAGTATTTTATGATACGAAGTCATCAAAATGCAAGTAAGTGAAACCAAAGTGGTGGATGGAAAGCTACCATTGATGAGCATTGTGACATCAATAAGGTCAAAGAAGAAAACCATCACATCATTCCAATATAAATAATCAAGTTTATAAAGGAGTTTATTAAATACTAAAAAAAATCAAATACAAAATGAAATACATGCAATAATGGCCAATATTGATTCATGTTTGTCACTATGATGTCTACTAATATTCCATGCTATCAATTCCACAAAGGATTATCAAATGCCATTCTCACAAGAAAACATCTATTTTTCGACAATTTGAGATTTATCTTAAACACACAAAGGTTGATTTCCATTGATGAAAGGCATACACATGTTCAAGATGATGGTTTATAATACCATAAAGACAACATTAAAGAAAATTGGCTTCATTCCAAATTGTGTATATTTTGAAAGCTCTCATACCAATCTTGAAAAAAAGTGAGTATGAAGGCATACTCTATTTTGGCATTTGATATCTTCCAAACCACAATTCAACTCCACCTCAAACTTTTTAGCATTGTGTAATACATCATGTACTACAACTTTGATTTGTACACATTTTGGTTTTGCCCACCTATACTCATGGTATGATTTTTTGAATGGAAGTGAGTAAAAATTGTACTCGGTTTTGTTTGTCACTGTATATGAAATACACCATAGTATGCGGCATGGTATTCATTGTAGTTTTGGGTACTTGGTGTTTTTTGTATTGTATTCCTAGCTTTTTCAAGAGTTCTATAACTCCAAATCATGATCTGATTTTTGGAGAGTGTTCATGTAATGTATCCGCAATTCTAAACTTCAAATTTCACAACCTACTTCCTCACGGATTTCATGCAAATTGAATCCTATTTTGGGTCTCCTAGGCACCACAAGGTTAAGTTAAAATTAGAAAATCATAGCCCATAGTGCAAAACTTTGCCATTGAAGGTGGTCAAAGTTTGTTGAAGGTGATTAGTATGACCTCAAGAAGAGTTACAGTTCTTTAGTTTGGATGCTAAAATGTCACTCCTTTAGGGGTTGATGAATATCTAATAATACCAACTATGTTGACAATAATCATTCTCTTTCAGTAGTATAGATAGCTGTGCTCTCATAATCAGTGTAGACATTTTTGCCTCACTTCACAAATAACTCCAAGACTCTATAAAAATTTTAAAATTAAAATAGAAAAAAAAATACAAAATTGGACACGGTGAAAAAACATATCATCCCAGTCTAAGATGACCCTAATCTGCCCGGGTGAAGGTGGGTAATACCTAAAGTCTTGTATCTCCAAATGGAGTGGTCGCGGGTTCAATCCCTGGCTATAAAATCTTCACTCTACGTGTGAAATCTTCACTCCATAAATGAAATTCAATTTGACGGAATTGCCACAAGTTGCCCATGCAGCAACTTGTGTGTGCCCAAAAAAACAAAAACCAAGAAAAAAACAAACAAACAAATGATCCAACCTGGCATTTCCAAAGTGATAAAAACTTGTCAAGGTCATCCTTCCCAAAAGTCCGTGAACATCAACAAAGACTCGGTCTCAATGATGAGGATCATTGACTGGGTGAAGTGCCGGAGCTCCTCCCGATCATCACTCACATCGCCAACATCGACCTGCCAAGTTCTTACACTTTCAATATGATGTCGTTTTCCTCTGCGTCGCTCTTTTTACGGTGGTGCGTGTGATCGAATTTCATTGAGTGCTTACTGTTGTTTTGAGGCCGGCAATTCCTAGTCCAGTTCAGATGCAGGAATTGCCAAGTTTAGGCCAAGATGATGGACGAGGAACACATGCAATTGATACTTCACCTGATCCCTTGAACTAGAAATCTGGTATCAACTTTGGGCAATTTGCTGTCGCTTGGAGCTGTTTCGATGGGAGCGACGTCTTTCAGTCGGTAAGAATTTCACCAGTTGCATCCTTTCGTTTGATGATGAGAGGAAGTTCGTGACTCCGGTTCAGGCTATGGTAAGTTCGGTTTACTGCTCTTCCTTTACTTCAGAGAAGTTTAGACTGTTTAACAGCGCATTCTAATGCACTCATGTGAAGGTCTTGGGGTTTAATGATTATTTTCCTGCAGAGAAAAACTAGATTTCTTGTCGGTTTGATTGCTAGGCTCCTATCAAGCGAGTGAACGAAATAACATATGTAACAAGTGCAATTGGGGCTGTTTTCGACAATCTAAACTCGACAGTCTTTAGTGAAGCGTCGGAAACTTGTGAGTGTCGAAAACAGCCCCATTTGTTAGAGTGGTTGTACAGTAATTGTAGACGCCGCGGAGGATGGAAGATAAGTAGTAGGTCTGGAAACCATTAATATTACAGGGATTCATCACTTCGTTAGATTCTATAGACGTCATCAGCTCAGAGTGCTGTTTTTGGTACTGCATGTTCACTTTTCAGCAATTTCTCAAGAAGATTCCGTGCGAGCGTTCGGTCACTTTCGATCATGTGAGTAGTACAAGATTTGAACCATAACAAGACTTTCCGGCAGATGTACCGAAAAACATAACTGACTCAAGTCATGTTGGCTCATGGTGCAGACATGAATTCCTCCGATGAAACTTGAAACTACAGACGAGAAGACATATTATTCACGCAGTGATGATGGCCATTCTCGTGATGTTGCTGATGGTGATCTTCCCCACGACTGTCTTTGCAAACTTCAACATGCTGCAGACACCGCTGGCGCTCGGCGACATCTCTTGCATCGACCAGTGCCAGTTCTTCCCGAAGAATCAGACGATTGCGATCATCAACGTGACGGACCCGAAGGTAAACGTGAAAGGTGTGGCGTACTATAGGAGGCCCATCCGGATGAAGGACCCCGCGACAAAAACCATGGCGTCGTTCAACACGAGCTTCACATTCCACGAGGAGCCCAAGAACTACAACAGCTCGCCGTGGGTGACGCTGCAGCAGTCCGAGCAGTGGGCGTGGGGCGACGGCTTCACCTTCGTGCTGTCGAGCTCCGACTCGTGGAGTGGGTCGCCGGGCGGGCGCTTGGGGATCTTCGAGAGTGAACCGCTCAAGGACCGGAAAGTTGTGGCGGTCGAGTTCGACAACTTCGCCAACTCTGACGTTGACAAGCAGAACTACGGCGGGCCAGCCGTAATGCCGAAGGTCGATGAGCACATGGGACTCGACATCGGGTCTGCGGTGTCAACTTGCACTGCGAATTTGAGTTACCAGGTCACAAATATTTCGTTTTGGCAGCGGAATGTGCTGCATGCGTGGATTGAGTACGATGGGAATTCAAGCGTTCTTGAGGTTCGAGTCGCGAAGACTTCGACCCGGCCTTCGGCGGCGCTATTTAAGTGCAGGAAGGAACTTTACGATGCAGTGGATGAGAAGATGTGGGTTGGATTCTCAGGGGCAATTGGGAATGAGTGGACGATTTACTACATGTACAATTGGAGTTTCGCTAGCTTCGGGATCTCGCCAGTATTTTGACCGTAGGATCTTGAACACGACTCAGTCATTAACATGCCTACAAAATTTCACAAACTTTGACCGCACGGATCGGAAGATAATAGTGTTTGAAATGTAGGAAGATGCCATTCTCTTTACTGCATTGAGAGGATCAGCTGACTTTGACATCACTTGTTGTGAAGTTTTTGCACTATGCAATATGTTAATATATTACAATCATGTTGAACATGCAATCAGCTCCTTGTTCACAAATTTTTAGAGGTTGGGGAGAGTTGTAGCATTTTCAAAATAATTGTGCTAGGAGTGGAGGTTCAAGAGTTGCTAGGTTGTGGTTCTTTTTTCTTTTTTTCCGGATGAGTTTTGATACACGGTTTTAGAATGAGAATTGAAGCAATCAATAACTTGGAGCATTACATCACGTCTTGGAGTTGAGAGATGAAGTTGTAAACAACATTAAGAGCTCTAGTTTTAATGTCGAGCATAGGATGTATTTTTTATTCATTGCCCGATAATGTGTAACTTTGGGTGAAGGGGTTTTCTACGCTAAAGGGAAGATTCTTTTTTATTTTCTTTTGTTTTGAAAAAATTAAAGAGGATGTAGATATTACGTTCTTGGATCAAGAATCTTTGATTTGACATGTTGTTGTCAAGCTATTTGGGAGTTGTCTAACATCCCTGCCTTCGACAACTATGTTTGAAGATGGCTTGAACTTCTTTTTGTAAGTCCAATGAGAATAAATAATTATAGTACCACATAGTTCTTACATTGTGGCTTCTATGTTCAAAGTTTTAAGACCCGGAAGTATAAATTTCAAGCATGGGATCGTGTCCGAGATGTGCTAAAATCCACTTCAAGAGCTATGGTCTTTAGGGGGTGAAAAAGAGTGAACGATTTGGGAATTGATGTACGAAAATCAGATTGCGTTGAATATGTGCATGGGGTGAAGGCAATGGTGTGTAAGAATTTTGGTGCTAATTGGAGTAGATAGTTTTTTTTTTTAAAATTAAAGAATGGTCTTCTGTTGTTTTTGGACAAAGATGTAGTCATCGTTATCGTGGATGGAAGAGCATCAACAAATTAGCCAAGTTGTGCACAAGGCACGGCAATGGGAGAAGGTCATTTCTTGTCAATTGGAGCTCATGTTGTTCGCGCTAGAAGCACTCCATCAACTCCATGGTTAAGAACGTCAACCAAGGTTGTCATAACGGATGGGTTGAGGTGATAGGACGGGACAACCAGACGGGTGGTCCGGACCGGACGGACGGATGGTTCGGACGGATTGCCTGAAGTGTGCCGAATAATTTTTTGCAAGTAAGAAATTTTTACTGTGATGGCCACGTCATATTCGGACGTGTCACGCCACCGTGGCACTAGGGCAGGGACGTCTCCACGAGGGGCGGAGACGTCCTCACCCCGGGGCGTAGACGTCCCCACCCCTCATGTAGGCGTCCCCGCCCCTGCATCATTGAGCGGAGAGACCTTAATGTCTTGAAGCAAAATATGTTTATTACATCAAATCGTTTTACGATATAACAACAATTCTCTAATTTCATACTTCCAAACGAAGTAATATTGGCGCTAGTTATCTAAGAAAACTTTTTCTCTCCTAGCTTCTTCTATGAATTATCAGAACTCTCTTGATTTTGCATACATATACGTAGTTACTTTTCTTGTCCTTTAATTATTCAAACAGCCCGATCTGCGCACTCCTTCGATGGACAGGCCACCCATAACCGCATCTCAAAGAACGATATCATCATCATCTGGTGCCTCATCGCAATCTGGACGGTTGTCATCATTAGCTCCTTCATCGCTCTCATCTTCGAATTCTCCATTGCTACCATCCGTAGTCCGTAGTCCTCTATTTCAGAGTTGTCACTGCAAAGCTCTACGACTGTTTCATCATCGCAACGCGAGCGTCTGAATCTCTTTTGTCGATGTGCGTGAGGATCATCGCCGTCGGAAGTTATGGTTGGGCCGCTGGTAGAAAGAACTACTTGATTCGGAACAACAAACGCCGGAGTTGTTGAAGAGCGTCCTGGAACATACGTGTCCAAAAACGGTTGTACAACCACGTTTGGATCTCGTGCCCCTATTCCAAGGAGGGGACGTCTACAAAGCCTTGACGATCATGCTTCGCCGTTGTTTCTTCCTTCACGGCCTCTAGCCGCTCCACGGCCTCTAGACCCTTCACGAGTATTAGTCCTTCCACTCGGTTGTTCATATTGACCCATTGGATGAAGAGGCCTCCTTGTAGCCGCCAAAGGGGGTCTGCTATTTCTGGTAGTAGTAGCATAAGTACCCGGAATATTTAGTCCCATCCCCTCAACGCCTACACTTCGTTGGAAAGGTCCATACATGGCATTCGCCGTTCTAGAAGAAGAGGAATTCCAGGAAGGCGGCGTTGGTACATTCTGGTCATTAATAACAGTAGGCAACACCACAACCGGAGATGGTTGTGGCTCAAGGTCCTCTATGAATGCAAAAGCATCAGAGCGGTCTAAATATTCCGGGTCAAAATACCAGCTGATTAACAACCCTTTCATTTCTTGGAGTCGCCCCTACAATTGTTGTGTTTACAACATTTAACACCATGTTCATTAAAATGAGACAAATCGTGAGATTTGAGACTAAAAGCCTATTACTTCGGATACAAATATCGTGAAAAGTTGTTGCAAACGAAGGAATACATCATGCACCATACAAGAAACATCCCAAATCCAACAATAAACAACATGATCATTGCGACGCTTCAAAATTGCATTACAAGAGACATACTATTAATAGATCGGCATAGAGAATATAATTCCATTCATAGTCGAAAAGGAGTGAGCACAATGGAAATATTAATACCAAAACTTTATTTTCATGTCATCGTTTACCAACAAAGGTAATCACAAGTTAATTTCTATTTATAGTAGTCTAGGATCTATACTATCGTGTCTACAACAAAACAAGGAAGGACTCCTAAAGCATAATATAAAATTGTTCCTACTTAGGAGTTTTCCCCTCACTAGAAGGAATGGTTGAACCACCTCCTCGTGTCTGCAGAAGTAAGGCCTCTTGCGCTTTCACTTTTGCATACCCAATCATAATTTCCTTCCTCCGAGAATAGGGTTTATAGTAATCATCTACTTCCGAATAATTCACGGATTTTTGCACAGGTGAATGACGTGATTGATGGCACCGACCACTACCAGCCCCAGAACCACCACCTCCACTCAAGCATAGTGACTTCCGACGAATCTGTGAAGATGCGGATCTCAAAGATCTAGGCTTAACACCGAGAGATTCGGTATGCAATCCCGTTGAACGGGATGGAGGATTACTAACTCCAACAATATCTTCAGATCTTGAACTAGGAAGTCGCCTCCACTTAGCAAGGGTAGGAGGGAAAGGCTGGACACGAATAAACGAAGGCGGAATAATCAAGTTGGAAGAGATAGGCTCAGACTCCTTCACCTCGTTTACATCAATTGCACCATTGAAATAGAGCTGCCGTTTAGGAGTGCAATCGCCAATAGGCTCTATAGATGCACACATTCGCTTGAGTGGCGAAGGAGATGCCACACAAGGAATTCCAGCCCTCCGCTCAGGAGGGCTATCAACAACACCATCATCGACCAGGGCTTTTTTTTTTGGCGACCTGAGGCCAAAAAGCGAAATTTTATTTCCTGAAATAGAATATTCCCAAAAACTGGGAAATCTTAAGATTTTATATCGCCAAAACTTCATTGGTGGCCGTTGGCATATCGCCATATTGCTACTAATGAACTCCAACTTGTCGCCAAAAAGGATGTACAAATCTATGTTTATAGAGATGAATTCTCCAAAATGGATATTTATAGAGAAAATTTGGTTTTGTATGGTTTTGAGAGAAACTTTGTGTCGCCAAACTTGCCGTCGTGAAAAAGTTTGTGTCGCCACTCTGGCCAAATCTGGCTAAAACTCTGAAACCAAAAAAAAAGGCCTGTCATCGACCTTCTGTGTAGAAAAGTCCATGATAGGAGAGGCAGCATCGGTTGCAGTGCACATAAGAAATGGCTTTGAATAGTGGGATTGGGAAAAACCTCCAGGAAGCGACCCAGAGTACTCAGAAAACGAGCCACAATTGGAGGGCGGTTTACTACGATCACGCCTACATGAAGGGATAATGGTAGCCTTCATAACCTGCAAAAGACACACGAGACAAAAGAAGCGATGAGTCAACATAACAATAGTCACAGCAATCCAACGCATGCTCGACCCGAAGATAAATATGAAAGCCCAAAGGAATACAATACACCTAGGATCCATAGTAAACACAACACGCTCGACGAGAGGATAAACAATAATATTGAAAACAATGATAAATCCTAAAACCAACCGACAGATGAATAGCAACACACAGATAACAAAAAACACCAGACAAAGCCAATAAATTACAAAAAAAACTTGTTGAAGTTGTAAAATATTTATATATTCAAAATGAAACAGAGTATTTACAATATCGATACTAAATTCCTACTATATTACTAAATAGGAGCCGATGAAACTATGAAGCCGACGAAGAAGAAACATGTGGAATTTCATAGACATAACCAGCGTTCTTGTTTGAGAGCAACATCCCATCTACAATGTATTTCATGAAAGGACTACTAGGCGCCAACGGCTCAACTCCTATGCGATTGATATTAACATAATCATCTAACTGCCCAAGAGGGCATTCAGAAACAAGACGTCGCAGCCAAGGTACAAGTTCCTGAGTAAGGAACTGGTCGTCACAAGCCGCATGTCTCCACGGACAAAGAAATATGGCATTTCCCATATGATTGCAAACGCTCTTCTCCGGGCTGTCGTCAATGAGAAGGGTGTTGTCCGAATCTAGGACCATCGACTCAAGTCGTTGCCTAAATAAAGTTGATGACAGAGTTTTCAAAAAGATCATCTTGTTCGAATTATTCGGATCCATCAAGAACTTATTGGGCGAGGTTTCGATTCTATCACAGCTCTCCTGACCAAGAACCAGAGCTGGAGAAGTCATGTCCGAAAAAAGATACTTCGCAATTTCAACAACAGTAGACTTCTTCATGGAGCTCCAGACGACAATAGAGTTTGTTATGTTTCGGATGTCCGCCAGAAATGCACGAACTCCAGGGCGAGTATATACAGCTTTTGGACCTATGTACGCAGGAATGGTGCAAGAATACGCGGCCCGACTCCCTGAGCCTATAGACAACCCAGGGGCATGCTCTGTCTTGCATAGGATGCCATTAATATCCAGAACAATATTAAGCCACTTGTGTGGCCACCGGTTGGGGACAACGGACAAACTCCTCCGCAAACAGTCCTGGGACAGGACAAACACACACTAAAGTCAATGGAAATTACCTGATGAAATGCACATTGAGCAATATGCAAAGGAAGCGTCACAGATTGCATCAATTCTCCCCCACATAGCGACTTCTGTAAATCATTCCCAATTCGAGGCTTCAATGCAAGAGGTCGATGAACAATATCATCCATTCTCATCTGAGAAAACAATTGAAGAAAACTGAATTGTTAAACAATTCCATAAATTTATATACAAATGCTTTTACAAGTATGTACACTCCGCCTAAAGTACATCAAAACTCATATGGATCCGATGCCTGCAGTCCAACAAACCCATATGAGACCTACTGGAGACTATGAGTAGTCATTCAAAAAATACAGGGCTGCAGCTCGTAAAGTAGCCTGAAAAAATGAAAAAAAAAGCTAGCCAACCTGGTCAGAATCAGATGCTCCGTTTCGAGGTCCGTCAGGTGACGGCTCGTAATCCACTCGATCCACCTCCACCGGACTGACATCCATAGCCACCACAGGAACGTCGAGTACGCGGGCCTCTGCTTCGCACTCCCCAGACTGTTGAATCGGAGCGGGGAGAGGAAGTGGGTTCTGGTGAAGGCAGACACCCGGCGTATCCTCGGGTCAAGGATACTCAGAAGGAGGGCTTCTTCTTGGAGAGGGCTCCTCAGAGGGAGCGAACGCAGGTGCTTCTTGAGGAAGAGACTGTTGCTGATCAGGAGAGGAAGCTTCGCGAACAGGAAAATACGGCTCCCTCTGAGATAGTCTAGCCGAAGGTTGCAGGGGAGTAGAGAGCCCTGAACCTAAGTTATCTTCGACACGAGGATAACTCGTGCTCACAGGCACCTCAGAGGGAGGAGGACCAGATGATGTTGCCCCCGAATTCACAGGGCTCCTCACGTACATCTGGGCAAGGTCAGACCTCATTTGAAGCTGAAGCTCAGCCCTGATAGTCGCCTCGATCCGCGCCTTCTCCGAGGCAAACTCCATCCTCTGCTTCTCGAGAGCTGCCTCCATCTTTGTCTGCCTGCGTTTGGACTCTTCTAAGCGGTCCACCATATCCTGCTTCTCCTTCATCTCCATGAGGCGTTTGATTGCCAGATGCTAATAAAAATCACCACCAGGTTCGTACTTCACAACCTTTTCAGGGGGCGGTGCTTCTCCAACAGCGTTGACAAAGAAGTCGGAAGCCTCAATCACAGTCGGTTTCAAAGGATGTTTAACTACAGGAGTTTTAACATTCGATGGGCCGGCCACTGGAGGTCTTGGTCCTTCGTCGTCACTGTCCGAAAGCAGAATGATGGGAATATCCCGCTTCCCGACTCTTTCAACTGGTGGCGCCTCTTCAGATGAAGGTGCTAAATCAATAGGGGCGTCTCTTTGAAGAGTGGAAATAACAGAGGAAGGGACCTCATTGGGGGGGACCTCATTAGGAAGCACCGCAACGTCGACTCCAGAGGATGATGGCACCGGTAATTCGCCTGCATCATCAGCATAATGAGAAGATGGCCCAGCAGAGTTGGATCCCAAGGACAAGAGGTTTACACCAATATTACTCCCATACGTATCCAATTCCAGAGTATCATTGTCGTTAGCTTCCGGGGGATTCGGCACAGGAGGACATCTGCGCAAGGGTGGAGGGTCAGCATCCTCTTCAGGTTCGTTGTCAATGCGGACTGAATCCTGACGGAAACCAGAGGTTGAGGCCGTTGCAGCTGCAGCCTCCGAAGTTCTCTGTGCAGAGCTTGTGCGAGCGGTGGCGGTCCTTGAGGGCCTCCGATCTGCAGTGTTGAGTGCTGGTGCGGATTCGGGATCATCAGAATCCGGCGGCAGAGGACGACTAACATACGCACAATCCTTATGGAGGAAGTCGTTTATGTCATACTTCTCAAAAAATTTCGCACTGTGCTTGTATAAATTGCGATAGTCTTTGTCCACGAGACCGTAAAATGATGTTCCAAACATCTGCGAAAGACAAGACTAGTGAGTTAAACTTGATACAAACGAAATATAGAAATGGAGAGGCAAGCATAAGAGTTATCCTCGACACGAGGATAATCATTTACTAAGCATTACATGATGTGGCATGATTCAGAGAAAACAAGAACGGAATAATGTGATTGAGTGTATTATCGGGTTTATCGTCGACCCGAGGATAAACTAAGAAATGAAGGAGATCAATTACCTTACTGGCCAGCAACAGCTTGGAGCGACAAAAGACACCGAAAACTCTGCTCCCAGGCTTGCTAAAGGCGGATAGGAGCTCAAGGTAGAACTCCATCCGCAACTCGTAGCCGTGAACAACGAAGCATGCCTCCAAATACTTGTTTCTCTCGGAGTAGTATGGAGTATCCGCTGCAGAGTAATTCAGGTCAACCTTCTTCAGTAGCGCAAGAGAATCGGGATGGTCGTCCCGAATAAGGAACAGCAGGTACACCTCAGTACACTTCGACCTCGATGTTCCCATGTTCAGTTGCTCGAACGCGGATGGCATGTACCTCGACGGAAGGCACACATACTTCGACATCCTCCTCTCCGCATACTTCTCAGCTTGCACCGCTCGCTGCTCAGAAGAGGTTATCCACACCCAAACAATCGGAGAGTTAAGGGTGGGTTTGCTTCTCTACGTCTTCAAGGTCTTCAAAAACTTCGAGAAGTATGGCTCATCTGATGAGTCCTCCTTGGAAGACCACCCGGGGACCTGTCGAAGGTCAAGGAGACCAAGCGACCACTCTCTGTCTTCCGCAGGGGGATCAAAGTATTCGCCGAACTCCATTTTCTCTCCATCAAAATCGCGGAGCTTGGCTGGTCCAACAACAGGGTCGATGTGGCTCTTGACGTACAAAAACTTCCGAAAGAATGGAAACACATTTGGAAACTTTTCCACCAACTGAGATGCTCGCTTTAGCTTTCCAGCATTTGTGAGCCTCATGGAAAAGAACTCCTTGTCGGACCAGACAAGGAGCATATTGTATGTCGCAGAAGACACGCAATGTTCTTGCTTCCACACCTTCCACACCTTGTCGTTTGTGGACCCGTCTGGCATCAAAAACTTCAAGGAAGGATCTATTGCGATCAATTCTTGAAGGACAATGCGCTTCCTCTTCTGGCGATCTGCCCACTCCTCGTAGTGATAGCAAGACCCGCGAACAACGCTTGTCCGCCGGAGCGTGACTTTCGGATACCCATTTGGGCCTTCACTGTCCACCAAGTAGGTGAACAGATCCCGTAAGTCCTTGTCGGAGAGGTGACCCAACCTCTTGAAAAATTCACGATGAATGGGAGAGGCTCTGAAATTTTTTGCCTCATTATACATCACCATCGTGTCTGGGTTGATGATCTTGCCTTTTGTGTATTTTTCGAGAAAAGCTTCCCACAGCTTGAAAACGTCATCAGGCAATGTGATCACCTTGATCTCATTCGTGATATCTAACGACTTATTAACCTGCTTCCCTTCTTTCGTAGGGTCGATGTTTTGGAAGCGGTTGACAATCAGCTTGGAGAATAACTGCAGTTCAGGAAACCTAGGCATGTCAAATATCTAAACACATTATAGGAAAATAATGAAGACATGCAGGAGGGATAAAATGGTAGTTGTTATGAATCAAGAATTATCCTCGAGTCGAGGATACATTTTGACCAAAACCTTACCGAGTATTTCTCCTGGTCAAACACGGCACCATTGCCACGAGTTGAGCCCTCTCGTTGCTGGTAACTCGGTCGGCCCGAGTTGAGCCAAATTCTTCGGCAACTCAAGATCTGGTTTCCCCATGTCGGTTGAGCGTGGTCCAGGTAGTTGGTGTCATTGTAAAATTTGGAAATCCTCTGCAACTTCAGAGGATCTATTGACCAAACTACATACGCGTCCCAACGCTGCAAAACATTCCTTCGATTCTCACTGCATTTTTGACGTTTTGCAGACGCATGGAGGCCTCCACGCTATGTTGTCCATTGATAAGCATGAACTTGCCATTCTTAATATCGTTCCATGACGTCGGCTGCCGCTAAAGAGGCTCACCATCGTCATCGACTGGGCAAACATAGATCTTCTGGCGTTGTCCAATTTCGCCAAGTTGCACGAGGAAGTCCATGGTGCTCGACACGATGCCCTCCTCCATTTCCCGAATGACGTATTGGACTTTCGCAACGACGCACTGCTCAATTCCAACCCCATAAGTTGAACTGTCGAACGAGAAGCAACCCTTGCACTCTTCCCAGAACACGCGCTGCGATTCGGTGATCGCCTCAAAATCCACCTGCAGATCGTTTCGGGATTTATTTGGAGTTGCTGCCCGCGTAATGGTCGAGGTGGAGCTTCCACCAGCCGTTGACTTCCATTTTTTCGAGGAAGGCTCTCCAGCCATTGCAGTTGTTGTCGAGGGTCTTCTGGGCGGAGCACGGCTTGAAGTTTGAGGTGCAGATGAGCCCGATGGATTGGTTGCACCGGCACCAGGAGTGCGAGCACGACGACGTGCAGTGCCTTCGACAGGAACCGGCCGAGCTTCAAATGCTGAAAGCAGTTGATGGATTCGAACTAATCGCCTATTGACCTTGACAGCATCATCGTTAGTCCAGGGCAAGTACTTTTCGAACGCCTCTTTAAGCGATCCTTGCCCGTTTCGAACCACAAATTCGAGCAACTCCGAGAAGTCAAATTGCCCGTAGTTCAAACCCACTTTGACAACAATGGAGTGGCAGAGGGGAAGATCAGCTCCTACATCATCGAATGCTTGAACTCCGAGCACAATATACTCGTTTTATTGCAGCTCGACAAAGGTCACTCTCTCCCTGCGGTTCAAAAGCACGTAAGGGGTACTGTCATTGACCTTGATCGTAATCTGCACAAACTTCCCGGATTTGGAGAACGACCACGTTTGCACTACATCTTGAAACTCCCACAATGTGCCATAGTTTTCTACCACGTCGTCGATGAAGGGGGATGGATCGAGTGGATTTTTAAACATCTCAATGAAATACCTCTCTGCTGAATAATCGTAGTCGTCCACAATATCCATCGGGTCATTGGCCATCTGCAGAATGCCACACCACATGGATATTAGTAATGACAAAGTGACTTATCCTTGAGTCGAGGATAGAAATCCTCATACTTGGCGAGTTACATTAGATTGTGAATCCTAGTATTCTCGAGTCGAGGATAACATCTAGTGTAACTTGTCTGAAGTAATGGATTCCTGAGTTCTTTATTCACGAGTCGTAGAGACATTTATCAAGGGCCGTCGATTGTATCATGATTTTAAAGCTATTTATCCTCGACTCGAGGATAAACATGGGACCAAAATGGAATCATTCGTGATGCCAAATATGGAAATTTTACGAGCAAGTATACTTTACATAAAATTTTATTGACTGAGTTTAGTCATGCATGATTTCTGGTCCAATTTATCGTTGAATTTTTACCAGTTTATCCTCGGCTCGAGGATACTATACATTTTGTCATGGTTTCCTCTTGCATTTATTCTCGAGTCGATGATAAATTGGTCGAAATTCAACGACAAAATGGACCAGAAATCACCAATGAACCATGGCAACAAGTTTATCCTCGGTTCGAGAATAAACGGTTTCCAGTTATGGCTGTTTTTTTACCAACTACAGTTCATTGCAATAAAATCGCAGACAAACAAACATACATACAAACAAATTAGCAATACAAACTTTCAAACGATGGTGTCAGGCACTTCTTCACTCAGGCACATATACTATGTTTTAGACAGAAAATCAGATGCACCTTGAAACGCAGAATACAGAATTGTGAAAGTTATCATAAACTTACTTGGAGTGTGTGCAAAAATTGCAATTGTAAGCTCTGAATCTGATTGCAGTTGTCGTGCACAAGCGAAACCCTAACTTGCGTGAAACTAAATCCAAAACTTCCAATCTCCAAAACCTAAACTGTTGAAAACTTTGCAAATCACTACCAAAACCCTCGCTTCAGTGAAACTAAATCCAGAACTTTCAAACACTAAGCGCTGAAAATCACAAACACACCTCTCACACCTCAAACCCTAAGCGCTGACAATAACAAACACACCTCACACAACTGAAACCCCAAGCGCTGATACTCACGAAACACCTCACAAAACACTCACAAAACACTTCACAGCTTACAGACCTCAAACACAAATACTCATGAAACCCTAAGCGTTGACAGCCACACACACACCACACAAACAAACCTCACACAAACAATAACATACAGACCTCACATACACGCTCTCACACACAATCACACACACCTCACACACACTCACGCACACCTCACACACACTCACGCACACCTCACACACACTCACACACACGCACGCACACACTCTTAGACACACCTCAAACACTCATGCACAAGCTAAGAACTACAATGACAAAACCCTCACGAACACACTCACGCTCACACTATCAAACAGGGGAAGCGAGCGAAGAAAGAGGGAGAGAAGAGAGAAAAAGCGTGTCCTGGAAATGAGCGCGAGAGCGAGAGAGAGAGAGAGAGAGAGAGAGAGGTGTCATGCCCTTATTCACTCTTGAAAAAGTGAAGGGATTGGCAGCTCTTCATCTTTTCCCCTCCTTTCGAGACCAAACCAAACCTAACTTTAAAGCTAAGCGGTAGATGAATGTCCAATTATTTTTAATTTAGAAACTATGTCGAAATGACGTGATGCTTCAATTTATTTTTCGGTTAATGAATGTTCGTGAATTGGAATGAATATGGGACGTTTTCATCCGTCAATTTAATTGTACTTTGAATGATTTGAAAACTACCAACTTTGGCATACTCTTGCATGATAAAAATACATTCTAAATTAGTTTCTTTGGGAAGTTCATAAAAATTTCACTTCGTATAAACATATTTAGAATCTTTTAATTTTTAAAATCATCGTTAATAATATTAATTTTTCATTACTATTGTATTGTAAATTTCAAATCTAAATAATTTTTTAATGGTAACATTGTAAACATTTATTAGAGTCATTGTTCATCAAATTAAGAATCTTTGAGTGGATCTATATAAAACTACATTTATGTGGCTTTTTTGTTTCAATACGTGTTAATTTCATGCCGTAAATTGTAAGTTTGTAAT
This sequence comes from Bryoerythrophyllum caledonicum, assembly GCA_963971425.1. Taxonomy (NCBI): domain Eukaryota; kingdom Viridiplantae; phylum Streptophyta; class Bryopsida; order Pottiales; family Pottiaceae; genus Bryoerythrophyllum; species Bryoerythrophyllum caledonicum. Next base: position 21,128,237 of record OZ020524.1, on the reverse strand, counting down.
AATTTTTCAAAGTGGTCCACATATTGCATTTCAAGTTTAAAGTTGCAATTGTCCATTAACAATTTCTTACAACTTATGATACACAATACAAACATACCAAACCAATTAAATTTTGTTTTAGTCGTTCTTAAAAAAAACTACATGTATTTGATTTACTATAGTTTTATATAAGCAATCTTAAGAAACACAATAAGACTTAAGTCACTAGATAAAAAAGACATAAAGAATTACAAACACCATGATCCATGAATACTTTTCAAATTCACATCATATTACACTATACAATTTAGTGGTTATAACAATTTTATACCATTTTCTAATTTTCCAATACATTGCAATTGACTTCTAGTTATAAATGGAAAATTTATCCTCGAATCAAGGATAACCTCTAATTAGAAAGTCATCAAATTGCATGATTTAGCTCAAACATACCAAACCAATTTTATTTTATTTTAGTTGTTCTTAAAAAAACTACATGTATTTGATTTACTATAGTTTTATATAAGCAATCCTAAGAAACACAATAAGACTTAAGTCACTAGATAAAAAAGACATAAAGAATTACAAACACCATGATCCATGAATACTTTTCAAATTCACATCATATTTTAAATTTATGAGTATATATTTAAGTCTTATCTTTTTAATCAAGGTTAAATTTGTTTGCGTTATATACTTTAGAAGAGGTTTACATTTCCTCATTTTTTTCCTATTTTAGGCCTCTTTGACATGAATATTCTATGTTTTATTGCTTAAATGAATGGAAAGTTAAAAAATTATAAATTTAGTGAAAAGACTTCTAGATAATTTTCATATATTCTCTTCAAAACTGTTATTTCACGCAAACTTGTTAAGGTTTTACAGTGTCTCCATTGTTTGAAATTGATTAAGCATTTAGCATTTGATCTATGATGACTCTCATTTACTTCACAGGAATGCTAGGTTGTGAGCGGTGAACAATGCTCAATGAGTGGTGGGACGTGAGCGGTGGGACGTGAGCGATGAATTGTCGGAAATTTCTAGCCCTACTTTTGTAGAAACTAAATGATCAACCCTGGAAATTAGGCTCTAGAGTACCCAATATCTGTGGAAAATTTGGTGTCATATTGCCTATTTCCATGGAATTTTTGCAGAAGTAGAGCCTATATCCACAATTGAAATTTGGATTATCTTTTCTTGTTTTTGAATATGCATTAAGATTTCTTTTCCTTCTATATTTAATTTTTAGATAAATCACATTTTCATAACAATTAAGTAAGTTCTATTCTATGATTAATTTGTTTACTACAAATAAATGCCGCGTGAGAAATGTTTAAGAGTTAGAATTACAACACTTACAAGTTTAGAGTTGAAATTGATTAAAAGGAGATTCATCCAATATTTTTTGAACATCATTCATCAGCCTCAAAGCATTTTAACTGTTAATGATTTATTCTATATCTTATACTTAACCCCAACAACAGTCGATGGGGCCCCTAGAAATAGCTGCTAGGGCCCCAACAACAGTCATTCGGGCCCCCAGCAATAGCTGTTGGAGCCCCAACAACAGTTGCTAGGGCCCCTAGAAATAGCTGTTAAGGCCCCAACAACAGTCGTTGGGGCCCCCAGCAATAGCTACTGGGGCCGCAACAACAGTCGCTGGGGCCCCCAACAATAGCTGTTGGGGTCACAACAACAGCTGCTAGGGTCTACCCAACTAATTTCAGCCTCCAAACGTAGCACTTTTTGGAGTGGATGGAGACCCAAATCATGTCGAAAGTACACAAGAATTGGCTCACTTATTATTTGGCTATGTTTGAAGAGGATCTTACGGTTACTTTTTGAATATTTTTCTCTCATTGAGCTCTACATGGAATTTAATTTTGAGGGATTTTTTACTGTATTTCAGCATTTCGATCCCCCAAGGACGTTTAGGGGTTAATGTTTAATTGTATTTGGATTGAAAATATGGTTGAAAAAGTAAAACTAGATTCAAAATCGGAGATGGCAAAGAGCACCCTTAGGTTTAGGGTTAAGGGTTTAGTATATATGAAGGGGCTAGTTTTTAAGTTATATGTAAGTAATATGCTACATTACACCAATTATTTGCCATGTGAATAATGTGAATGCCACGTGGAAATTGTTCAAATTTTTGGATTAAAACATTGATAAGTTTGTAATAAACTTGCTTTAAAAAATGGGTCCATTTCAAACATGGATGACTATGAAAATCTACAAAACTACAATTCAAACTCATCTTGCCATTGCGGACCATTATTGTTCTAGGATTCGAACCGGAGACTGCAATGAATTTCAATAGTGTACTTCACGTCAGTTATAATGTGAACAATCTCCTGGCTTATCTACCTTGTAGAACCACTTAATGTGTTCAGAATACTTCAATTTAACTTAACCCCAATAAAAGTTCCTTGTAATTGCATACCAAAACCGCTTCTAAACTGTTGATTATAGTGTAATGAGTAACCAAGGAAACAAATATAATACTTGAAGTTTCTATGCCCGTGGACACCTGATTATGGCATCCTTCATCTTCTCCAGCCTGTCCTTAAAAGCCACTCTAGAAATGTACGGTTGCCCAAATCGACATGGTGTTCACCAACAACAACACGCATGTTACGGCAAAATCTTAGGTTTAGGATTTTATAGTTTTATAATTTTTAGGGTTTTAGGATTTACAGAGTTTTTAAGGATTTTAAGGGTTTTTAGGGTTTAGGGTTTAAGGTTTCCAAAATTTTAGGGTTTTTAGGGTTTAGGGTTTAGGGTTTAGGGTTTAGGGTTTCTAGAGTTTCTAGGGTTTCTGCTTAAAAACCTCATGTATGACTTGATAATTTATCGACCTGCTTAAAAACCTCATGTATGACTTGATAAAAAAAAAATTAATATTCTTCACTTATACAGTTTTAAAAAAATGTACCTATACGACAAATGTTTTTCTTGAACTTGACATTGCATTTGATTTTTCAACGTGGTCCACATTTTTCTTTTCAAATTTAAAGTTGCAATTGTCAACTAAAAATTTCTTAAAACTTATGATACACAATACGAACATACCAAACCAATGAAATTTTATTCTAGTTGTTCTTAAAGAAAACTACATGTATTTGATTCACTATAGTTTTATATAAGCAATCCTAAGAAACACATTAAGACTTAAGCCACTCGAGAAAAAGACATAAAGAATTATTGACAGTGCAATGATCCATGAGTAGTTTTCAAATTCACATCATATTACACTATACAGTTTAGTGATTTAAATAAAAATCTTATACAATTTTCTAGTTTTCAATACATAGCAATTGACTACTAATTATAATCAAAAAAATTATCCTCGAATCAAGGATAATCTTTAATTAGAAAGTCATCGAATTGCATGAATTAGCTCAAAGAAAGTTCGTTTAATATTTAAAGATTGTGAACAAAATTAATCACTTTCCCCCTTCTTTGTCAACTTTGAAGAACAAATATGTGTGTGACATAAGTCCGGTGGACATGGACTTAGCGGTGGATCAAATAAACACTTTATTCACGCCGCCTTTCGAACTAGAATTCTTCTTCTTCTTGTGTGTGACAAAAAACATTTATCAACTTACTTAAATATAATCAAAATTTGATTAAAATTTTGATTTTTTATCAATGAAACGAAGAAAGCCTAAATGAATATACAACTTTTTTTTACCCTAAACCAAATTAAATTATCTTCAACTCTTATTTGAAAACAATATCAACACAAATTATATATGTTAAAACTTTTAATATTCTAAGAGTTATATTCTTGAAAATGATTCTCATTTTACAAGGCTTATTTTTTTTTAAAAACCCTTTTTTTACCCTAAAACTAATCAAGCAGATTTTTGTTTATTTTTATTTTTATTTTACATATGAAACTAAATACGACTTTCAGTTTTTCATTCATTAGAAAATCTGATTTTGTCAAAACAAATCTCATTTTGTCTTATTCACGTTGGTCGCATTCCTAAATTGAAGTGACTCGACAACTTAAAAAGGTCACCATAAAAGATGTGCCAAAAATACATTGTTTTCCCGCCCAAAAATGCAGCCGTTGGAAAAAGTCTTTCAAGTTTCCCGCCCTCCTCCGTTTTTTGTGCACCTAAGTCCATCACGACATTCTGACTTTCCCGTGGAAATACTCATTTCGAACTCTTCCCTCTCTGAAGCTCTCTCTCCCTGGCCTCCGCTTCCACTTCTGTGCTTCAGCTCTTGCCTCTGCTTAGTAAGATACTGAACTGGTTTTTATTGTTCCAGGTCGTTTTTTGGGACATGAATGTTTTGGATAGTTTTTTAGGGCAGGAGTGTAAGTGAGGCTGTATTTCTTATGTGGTTGTATTTCTTGCTCGTTGGTTGAAATCATATTCATTTTGTATTTGCCTGTGTCGCACAGGTCATTTCAATGTTTTCTACTCTACTTTCTGTGCAAGAGTACAGGTCTCCCCATCGCACGTTATTAAGTGATATTGACCACTTTCGCGGTTCTTGTTTGTCTCTAAACTAAATCTCTATCTGTGACACTCCGCATATTACGGAATCATTGTAGCACTGTTATCCTCGGGTCGAGGATAACCTGAACTCACATAATCGAATCAAATCCATCACTAACAGGACATTTATGAGGTTTATCCTCGACTCGAGAATAAAACTATTGAATCTTGTAAAGTACTGTAAGGTAAACGGGATGCAAATTAAAAAACAATTATCTTCGACTCGAGGATAACGCATGTAGTTTTGTTGGAATTCCACGTAACAACAATGAGTATAACATGAATTCATCAGCTGAATCAGGGTTTGATGTCAACCTGATTTGCACTGTATGGGTGTAATTTCCAACCCGTCTGTTATTCTCGAGTCGAGGATATCATAAGTATGCTATACAATATCTGGATCACTTATTTTATGATGGTTATTCTCGAGTCGAGGATAACTGACTCCGAGTTTAATGTCATCTGAGATGCATGTATTCTTCGAACTATGAGGTGGTGAATGCCTATGTCATACATTCACTTATGTGCTTCAGATTTCTTTCGCAGGTCTATCCTCGGCCCGAGGATAACTCACTGAGGTTTTGTGCTGTCTGTTCTATCATAAAAAAAGATTGGTTCCTAGCCATTTTAAATTGATGGAGATAATTTTACAAATCCGAATTTTGATAAATAAATTTCTGAATGCTGATCTTCGTTAGAAGTATTCTGTATATTTGGTGTGTTCACTCCGGGTTTAATCAACAATGTGTTGTCATAACTGACTGTTGAATTATTGTACATTTCCCTAATTCAATGTTGAAATACTCAATATCTGAAGTTATCCTTGTGTCGAGGATAAGCATATCTTATTTGTGTCTATCTCCTCTGGTTGGAGCCGTCGTATACAAATTTGCCAATTTCTCTGGATAACTAATCCAGTCCTTTTTCTTGTGTTATCTTGAAGATGGAAGAACGCTCATATGATGGTGTAGTTCAAGTTCCACCTACGTTACCTCCAGGTGTTGCTGCATGTGAGGGCATTCCTCGCGCATCGTGGTTCTCAAAGCGCGTTATCCTTTGAAACACATTTGGTGCCGATGTTGCAGTTGGACTTTGCCAGAGTGTTGATTCTGGATTTGTTCCTGAAACTGGTGGTCGGCGACTTGGAGATGATCATGTTGCTATTCTAATCGCTGAATGTTTAGACGAGAATAAAATTCCATTGAATTGGATATTTGCCCTCCAAGCATGGCCAACTCGACAGGTCTTTCTTTGTTATGTGAGTTTGTATGACCAAGAACAAACTAGCATTTACAATGCTGCTCTTAAGGTATTTCGTCGTGGACCAAGAGTAGGCGTTCGACAATACGAAACCACTCGTCACAGGATAGAGGGTCCTTCTCCACCAAAGAAGGACGTACTTCTTACTTCACAATCAATCAACTCTGTTGCAAGCATTGTTGTTGTCCAAGAAATTGTACTCAACGATTTCCACGTTGTTCAATTTCTGTACTTCGCTCCCAAGTTTACCATGACATTGGAGGTGTTTTCTTTCAGAAACATGTTTGGCTTGATGTACACAGGCAGATCCACATGGATTCCAATGGCAACCATGTGGTGACGCTTGATGGAATTGATGTATGCCAAAATGCATGGTGTACTATCATGGGGGTTAGTCGAGCCACATTCTACCGGTACAAACGAGAGGCAAAGGATGGGATGCGGGCAGGGGCGCACGGCAATACTGGATCAAAGAAGCCTCGGACTCATACCCTACTGGCAATTGCTACTCTGCATGATATATTTGATGATGTTGCCGATCACAGTCCTAATAAGACAACTACACTTGGCACTGGGGAGAAGGTCGTCTCCAAACACCTTCCTGCCTCTTTTCAATGGAGTGGAGTGTTGCCCAAAGTGAATGAGGTGAATTCAAGATTTGGCCTCAAACCAATATCTTTGTCTGGTCTTAGTCGAATTCGAAGCTCTGAGTTTGAACAATACTCTCCGAAGAAGCCTGGTGACAATTTTGCCCGCTGCGGAAGATGCGACCAACTCAAGCAATTAAAGAAGGCTTGTACACGGGGGTCCTCCTCATACAAAATGTGGGAAGTCAAATTGCAGTTACATCAGGCCTCTCAACAGACTCATCGTATTTTATATTATGGGAACCGGAAGAACTCGGAAGAAAAACCTGACGAGGTTGTGTGCATCATTCATGATAAAATGAATCATAGCAAAATTGCATCACCTCATTTTTCTCACAAGAATAAAGCGACGGAGTCCTTCATGAAACTGCCTGTGGCCGTAACTGGAATGATTGCGCATGGACATGGAGATGTTCGTTATGCCCATTATAGTCTTGACATCTTCCCCACAGACTCGAACCACACTATAGGATCAATTGCAAAGTTACTTCGGGACTTAGAGAGTCCACCGGTGTATTCTTCTCGTGAATTATTTACGAGAGGAAGAGCTTCTCCTCTCTCTGAGGCTGTGCTTGCGGATGCTAATGTGTGTCTTGGATCCCTTGCTGCTCCACCGGTTGAACCTGTTCCTGCGAAACAGTTACCACCAATTCTCCAAATGCAGTTGGATAATGCCACAGGGGACAATAAAAATAGATTTGTGTTCGCTTTTTTTTCCCTCCTTGTCCATATGGGTATTTTCCGTGAAGTATATGTCAACTTCTTACTTGTTGGTCATACTCACGAGGATATTGATGCAATGTTTGGGGGATGGAGTTCCAAACTCAAATCAAATAGCTATCCAACGATTCCACTCTTGATGAAATCATTCATGGATGCTGAGAAAATGCCAGTTATTCCACACCTCATTGAAGAGGTGCCCGATTTCAAGGGCTTTTTAGAAGGATATTTGTGCATTGGCAAAGAGGCCGTTACGGGTCACACTAGGGGCCAACAATTCAAGTTTTACAAGGGCTCTGATGGATTGCCAAAGATGCAGTACAAAATTCTTTGTACAAATAGGGATTGGTTGCCTGAGGAGGATGGAGGAATCCAGCTGTGGAAAGTGACGGAAGATGGTAGGCCAATTTTGCCTCGTAGACAGCCGATTCCTCTCATTCCACGACGTCATGAGAATTATGATGAGGTCCTGAAGGGTATCTCTGGGTTTCTAAGTCTTTGAAAATCTATGGCTAACGAGGATCTCTCGGGTGAATATAGGAGGAAGAACGAGCATATTATGTACTATTGGAGAGGTGTTAAGGCTTTTCTCGAGGTGCCATTGGAAGAATCGCCTCTCCTATGAGAGGGATTCTGGCCACTATCTAGATATGCTCCATCCATGGTGGATGAATATGAGATTGATGGGTCGTTGAGGGAGGAGTATGCAGAGGACCCTCCATTCATTGGACAACGACGTCATTGTCCCCCTCCATCGTTTCGGGTTGGTAGAGATGTGTACGAGGGCTATGTACTTGCGGTGCGTTCAGCTGATGGAGATTTGCGCCCATTTTGGATTGCCTTGGCATTGACTAATCCACATCCGGATCGTGAACATTCTCATGAGATTAAAGTGCAATACTTCAAACCTGCATCCCAGCGTCATGTGAACTTGGAAACGTACCAAGGGTGGGATTCTAATCATGGGAATAATTGGATTGAAGAGACTGAATCTGAACCAATCTGGGTGTATATAGATTGTATTTTAACGGCTTGGAAGCCTAGGTTGCGTGGAAACACAAGCTCCTCTAGATTAAAAATTCCTAAATCACAGGTGGACATAATCAAGGCATCTTTAGCTGAATTATAGATTTCTACGGAGTTTGTGGTTTTTGGGAACTGGAGTTATTTTACCAATATAAAATGGAGGGGGTGCATGTTCTTTTTTTATTTTTTGTTCATCCGTACTGGATATCCTATTAGGTATGAAGTGAACTTGTATCTATAGGATGGAATTGTAGACTTTGAATGTGCGCATAGCATATTTGTAGATGGAGTTAGATTAGTGTTTGTAGTTACATGTAGTAATGTATTGTGTTGCTTTCAATATTATACAAGAGAGGCGGGAATTTTGTTACATCATTGATGTATAAATGGCGGTCCACATTGTGAGTGTCAGTAATTGTACATTTATCCTTGATGCATCCATACTTTCTATAGATAGCAATTATTGAATGGATTGCTACAATACATGCTAACTTTTCAACGCTACTAGGTATTTCAACAACCTTGTTGTTTGGAAATAGTATAATCTCTTGAAATTGGTAATTAATTCTTTTTCAAATGAAAAGGTATGCATTGAAGGTGGAATTTAAATGAGTGTATATGTGTATTTTAGTCCAATTTTTAACTCTACTTAGAGGGGTTATCAAATTTATTGCCGCTTCTATTTTCCATCGTAATTTTATTCTCGCAATGATTTTTTTTTGGATGTATTAGTTTTTCTTAGGTAATAGGCTCCATATCTTGGTACATTTTTTATAATCTATTACCTTTACACACACATATCACAAAATGATATTCAATTTCATACAAGATGAATTCAACAATCCATGATACGGCTAGATTATTTAGCATTTTCAATCGAGATTGAGTCTCAATTTAATACATAGTCTCAAATTAATGAAATTATAAATTGACTAAAAAAAGACACCATGATAAATTGAGACTCTGAAATGTCTCATTTTAATGAATATGGTGTTATTTGCATTAGAGTCTCCTTGAACGACTCCAGTGCTATGAAATGATGCACCCATTCCAATAGGGCTCTCCTAGCCTACCGGTTTTCAACCGATCCTTGGTTGTTTCGAGTTACAGTATTTATTGCGTTCTCTCTGGCTCTGTTGTTGTTGGCATCTCCATTTCCACCTCCATAGTCTGATAGGGAATTGTCATCGTCGCAAACATTCCCGACATTGCCCCCCCCCCCCATTTCAGGCTCTTCAAAGTTAGTCACATTTGGGATGTCGCTCTCTGAGGAAGTAGACAAAGGTTGCACTTCATGAATGCCTTCATTTTGAGGAAGATGAGGCGAAGGACTGCGACGAGGACTTCGATTCCAAGGTCCCCAACGACCTGAGCCAATTCTTCTTCCACATTGTCATCATCTCCGAAATAGTTTCTCGTTTCCTCAAGGTGTTCGGCGCCTTCCACCCAAAGATTAGGGTTTTCCCGGTACTCCAGCGGACAGCGGGAAGCTGCCATATTGTGTTCCTCCTCTTCCTCAGCTATCAACACATCAAATTCACGATTAGGTTCACCCGCCGGGACCGGCCCCAGGGCATCTGGGTCGGAATCCTCTGAGTGAATATTCGCATCGTACCATCGAACGGGATCGGCTCCTAATCTTTGTTGAAGGCATCGGCTATTGGTTTTCACCACTCTAATAAAACACCCAAGTGTACCCACACCTCATAGGATTCGTTACAGGGATGATCATACGCCTAGTTTTAAGTAATTGGAGATTAATTGTGTCGTTAAAGCTATCTTTTTGGTTAATTCTTAAGGTTATCTATCTATTTTTTAGGAAATTAGGGCTGTTAGCATCACTCTTAAGGGATCCACAAACAAAGTCTAAACCCCAAGGATCTCTCGTGCCTTAAGACGGAACATTAGTCCTTTTAAGATTGTGCTTATGCCACTAATCCTTAAACACTTGCCACACTGGGCTAATGGAAGTTTCCATTAAGTCTCATTGCATTGGTTCTTTAATTACAATCCTTAAGAATTCAAATTCTTACCTCATGCAAAAAGGCTCCACTTTTCACGTCCGTCCACTCGGTCCACGTGATCACGTTCTTAAGACAATGGTTGGTCTCAAAAATCCCATACACAAGTTAACTTAAGTCTTAAAGAGTTCACCTCTTAAGTCTCCACTTAAGTTCACTTACCCACAATTATCCCTTAAAGACCACGGTGTTCCACACTTACTCGTACCACTTTGTCTTTAAGATGTCTGAATTTTACCTAAGGCTTCTCTCTTGGTCGGGTCCATGTTCTTAAGAACACAGTTTCTGTCCTTGAGTTCTTAAGCACTCACTTTCTCACTTAGGACTGATTCTTAAGAACCTGCACTGTCTAGACCAATTCGGTCCTACAGTGTTCTTAAGTTTCTGTCTTTAAGACTTCCAGAACCGGGAGTGCATCTCACTGAATGCAAATGTTGTCCCGTATTCTCAATTATACGAACCTTTAAGTCCAAGCCCTTAAACTTAAGGGTCTCATGGTACTTAAGGTCTCACTCTTCATAAGCTTATGTATCCAAATTTGGACTTAAGATTCTTAAGTTTCTATGTTTTCTTCTTAAGTCTTTCTTTGGGATTTGTTCCTTATTTTCTCTCTTATGATAGATTCTTAAATACTCACAACTTAGCCTACCTTAGAGAATCCCTTCTATTAAGGTTAGACTTAATGCTAATTTTTTGTATGCATAATATGACACTCTTGCCATGCATCAAGGTATGCCACTCTTGATGTTTATTGCATAAATTGCATTAACATGAATAAGATCTCCACTCTTATTCTTATGATACTCAAGTTATGCTCACTCACACTTGAGATCTTATTAAGTACTTATGCATCACACATCTCATGCACTAAGTCACTTACATTAACATTATCTCCATTAATCTTCACACTCATGATTAATGCTCCAACACACACACACAAGGTCACACCCACGACCTTAGTAGTTAGGGTATTTCCCTAACTTATTCCATGAAGAATAAATATACAATGCATTCATGCATAGGAATTTTATCCACAATTAATACCTAATGCATGCAATTGCATTTACAACACACAATGTCAAATTTATGCAATGAAGTTCACATAATATTGCAATTATACATATGACTCAAGTCACAAGACTCTACATATGCAAATTCAATAACAATTATATATTCATATATAAAATTAAATACTCTTACAACATTAAGAGTCATCAACTAGCTCTTTCACCTAAAGCTAGGGCTCACTCCAATCTTCCTCCAAGGAATTTCTATGGTAATGGCCAAGAATGCTAAAAATTCAAGCTAGTCATTCTACTCAACATCCAAGAGGTACAACTCTTGGAAAAAGGTTTTCCCTAGTATTAACCATTAAGATTAATTCCACTAAATCTTCACATCTCTTCATATCCATTCATGAAAAGATACACCCTATCCAAAGGGTGTGAGTTCAACCCTTTTCCCATTATTTCCTATTTCTTGGATATGAATAGGTACTTTCCAATTAATTAAGTACTTAGTGTAAACTTGATCATTAATTTTTTAATTCTCCATATATCTACAACCCTTTTTACACTTAATTTTCGGAAAAAATCTATTTTTGTAATTTTGGCTCTACAGGTATAAATATACACCAATGACGTAGCCTTTTCTGCCGCTAATCGATTTCGGCTCTTGTTGTGGACAAACAAGTACATACTCCAGTTTCATTCGCAAGAGGTAGCTCAACACATAAGGGCTAGAATACAAACAGCTATTTCAAACAATGCCTTGTCTGCGATCCTAGCCCACCATTAGTGAAGTTGAAGCTTTGTATGGCGGATGTTAGATGCCTCGGTAGGGCCATATGGTCTTGTACCCTCCTCGTACTGTGTTAACTCGTATTGGACGTCGTCATAAGAGATGTCCAATACCTCCATCATTTTGCGAACAACCCGATTCAATGCTCTTTGTGCGATTCCGTCAGCCCTAAGCGCCACATTATCCTTGAGGTACGGATTCAAAAGAGCCGCGGCGTAGTGAACATCGGTAAAAACCATTTGCCACTAGGCATCAAAAGATTGCTTAAGAGTGGATGCTATGTCAGCACGTAGAGTAAAGGGTGATTCTCTCAAAGAGTACACGTGTTCTCGCAAATTATGCATCACGAGCCACGCACAACCCATGGCTGGTTCGCGGCCATCAAACACACGCAATGCCTTCAAAACATCTCCAGTCATGTGCACGTAATTCTGACATCGTTGCCAAAAGGCCACATCTTCGATGGTGAGCACCACATTACGCGAAGCGGTTGCTGCTTGCTCTCCATTTTGTTTATTTCGTAGGGTTGCAAAGTAGTTTACAACCCGGGGGTGATCTTTCAATTGCTCCAACACTCCTTTGAGTCTCACCAATCGATCCAACATAAGGAAATTATAAGCAAAGCGGGTTTCAATAGGCACTACAATATGCACGTTTGGACTCAACTCACAAAGTGTCCCCATTGTCGAATGATGGTTTCTAATATATTTGCACAATTTCTTTGCCCTCTTTATTAAATCTTTAAATTCTTGGACCTTCGCTCAATCTTCCAACATGAGATCCAATGCATGTGCCATGCACCCCTACTTGTGAATGTGCACGTATGTGAGAATAATATCATCCATCGCTCTAAGCATGTTGGGAGCATTGTCTGTACAAATCTGTGTCACATTCTCGGAACCCACCTTCTCAATGTAAACTTTCACTTGATCCGCTATGTACCGCATGGACTTCTTCTCACCACTGGTGTCTATGCTCCCCAAGAATACGTCACCAGTGGGGCACGACATCATTAAATTCATGAGGGGCCTCCGGTGGACATCATCCCAACCATCCGTGCATATCGACACCCCATAATTCTTGATTGCAAAACCAACTTTGGCTTCAATCTCTTTCTCAATTTGCAACCTCTTAGGTTCAATCAATCTAGTCCTCAACTGATGATATGAAGGACGTGTGTACTCAAACTTTGCCACGGAAGTTGCCCTCACCGCATCGATGAACGTCTGATTTCGCGCCACATTAAAAGGCACATTCGCTTGATAGAAAAAGGTCACCCTCTTCTCATCAAGTTCCTTCCTCTTTGCAATGTTAAAAGCATCAAGCATCCGTTGTTGATGTAGTTGCCTAGATCTAGTCGAATTCGAGGCTGTAAGACCACCCGACACATGTGAAGGGTCGTTCCTTTCAGAGAGATTAGGCACTCCTTCCCGAGGCCCACTTGTTACCCCATCCGCCACATTATTTTGAACGTCGAATTGGCTTGAAGTGTCAATAGTTGGTGCCCTCAATGGACCACTCGGACGTGAATCTCCGCCATACATGTCCCCGCTCATCATTTGTTGCGGAATAATGTTTCCACAATTGGCAAATCGATGTCGCACATGGGGAGGTAGGCTACGACAAATCGACCTCTCTGACTTGGCGCCATATCCAAAGTGAGCGAACGCACCCTCACGTTTGTAGCTAAAAGTATAGTTGCAGAAAACACAACTCACTTTGCCCCCGTTGTCACCAAAATTGTACCAAGGTTTCCATTCTTTTGTTTGCTTCCTTTGACTTCCCATTGCATTCACGGCTTACGCCAAATAATGTGCAAGTCCCGTCTAAGCCAAAATACGGGGCTACTTATATTATAGAATCACGTGAAAATATAAGTTCTGATAGCGCTGGTGCACTGCTTGAACCAATTTTTACATCACCTCAGCCGCACACCAGTGCCGCCTGCCACCCGAGTAGACTCGCAAGGAGCTCAAATTGAATTGAGGTCCAAGGGATAGAGGCCAAGGTGACAAGCGTGAGGACAAACGGCCCTCCCCGATCCTTTTATACACGAGCCAAGAACAGGTGGGACCTGACGCGCCAAGGGCGAGGACGTCTCCGTGAAGGGGCAGAGACGTCCCCGCCCTTACTCGCGCAGGGGCAGGGACGTCTCCCAAACCCAAGAAAAGGACGCCTTTGGGGCATTTGGGGTGCTTGGGCACTCCTCCTCTCCAAGAGGAGGGTGGAGGTTTTAATATAAGGTGCCTTATTTTTGGTTCCGACAATATTGCGACACACTTAAATAAGAAGCAGATTATGTCTACAAAAGAAGGCTAAATTGGAAGTACTACTTTTGTACTTTAACGGGATGCTCTCCAATAATGAACACCTTTATTAGCTCACTTTTAGATGAAGTAGTGAATAGCATGGGAGCTATGCAAGTCCCCATCCGTAAGGAGTAGTATAAGCTTCTAGTAGAATGTAATGTGCAAGTTTTCTAAATAAAAAATTTAAACACAATTGCCCCACAAAAGATTGGGAATGTACCACATACCATTAAAGAAAAAATAAATCAAGTAGTGAATAGCATGGGAGCTATGCAAGTCCCCATCCATAAGGGCTAGTATAAGCCTCTAGTAGAATGTAATGTGCAAGTTCTCTAAATAAATTGTACCATTCCAAACAAAAAGGATATTTAAAATCATATAATGTTTAGAGCTAAAGTATAATTCACAAATTTTTTTGCTACGTCCTAAACCTTTAAATACTCCTAGTCAGTAGTAACGTTGGTGAAAGGCTCGTTCAGTCCTTCTAAGCCTACCACGTGCTTGTGCCTTTTCGCTCGCGACTTGGACGTGGGTTCCGTCGGAGTCAGCATCTAAACTCGAGGTGTCAGTATCGTAGCTAGGTGTGTCGTCCATCACAGTCATGAACTTGCCCAATCCACCTTCCGGATACTTGCGCCATCCCATTGGAATTATTCCATATTCTGGGTGAGGAATTTTTATCTTCCCCGGCATCGACTTCAAAATGGACCAATCCACTCTCTTGCCCAACTTCACCTCCGCATGAACACCCCGCGCAATGAAGATATTTACTTCGTTGCGTTTGACGAATGGGACGTCATACAACACTTGGTAAACTTCGATGCATCGATTTTAAAACGCCTCGTCGACACAATGTTTCAAGTTTGCCTTGTGGAAGCGCCGGTGATAGTTGTGTCGCTCCTCTGGGAAAGCCTTGCCAATGTGGCACCACTTGATGTAGTTCGCGCAATCATCAAAACTCCATGGCTCCTGTACGTCCTCCCAACCTCGAAAAGCCAACTTCTCGGGATTACGAAGAACGTGCAACCGTTTCCGATGGGCATTCCCCGCTCGTGCACGGGTCTTGCCTCGCTCCTCCTTGGCCAATTGTCCGGGTGAAGACATGGTGTGCACGTGTTCTCGCAAAATTATGGCATAGATGGATGAATGAGACCTCGCACGACGCCAACATCCAGCTCAATGAAGAGATGGTGGATAGGAGTATGCGAGGCGGGGACAAATGAGGAGTTTCTCCATTAAAATAGTAATCCGGTAGGGGCGGAGACGTCTCCGTCCCACTAGGGCAGGGGCGGGGACGTTTGCTTGAAATTTTTTTGGGGGGGGGTCATCCCCACAAAACTCTTGAAGGAGGCGTTTGAGGCCATTGTTGCTTGGCCGAGGCACTCCTCATCTCCATGAGGCGGGTGCACAATTAAATATGGGGTGCATTATTTTTGGTTCCGACAAGATCCTAATGCACTTAAAATAACATGCAGATTATGTCTTTTCCTAGTTCTAGGGAGGAAGGCAAAATGGAAAGTACAACTTTGTACTTTGACGGCATCCTCTCCAATAAGGAACATCTTTATTAGCTCCCTATTAGTTTTGGAGCAAACATAAGAGTGTAGAAAATTATTTCCTTTCAAATTTTAAAAAAAAATTCTTGTCTTTAGAGGAAAATAATGCTTCAACTCAAGTCAAAGATTTTCACATATTGCCAAAAATAAAACGGGCAAGGTACCAAAAACAAAAACGTCTTACCACATAAAACTTAGAGATTTTAACTTTTTATACTTTTGATTTTTTCCACAACAATATGTGGTGTAGACCTTCATATTGACCGTTTGAATCATCAATCTAAAACATATCAAGTATCTAAAATCTAAAACGTTAATTGCCCATTTTTGAGCTTCCACTACTAGCATAGTTGACTTGAATAAGCTACACCCTTTTTCTACCTCTAACAATTGGTGTATAAGGAACTAACATCATCCTAAACTACCATTAGTAATGGATTTAGGCCTTATGTAGTGCAAAAATACGGTACCAAGTAGTGAATAGCATGGGAGCTATGCAAGTCTTTCAATCCGTGCGGTTAAAATTTATGAAATTTTGTGGGGACGTTAACAAAGAAGTATTTATTGAGATCCTACGGTTAGATGTAGAAATGAAAAGGTTTTGTCTCCCTTCTTAGGCATTATACTATAGTCGGGCAGTTTTGAAGTGTTTTTGGTGCAAAAATGCCTTGGTCCTTTAGGGATTAAAAATGCTTGGAGGTTTAAAAATTGGTCCATACCATTTTTGTTTATACAAACGCACAAATCCTTATGAGGCTTAAGTACATCCATAATCACACGACTACTATCAAGTAGAAAGTAGACACTACTATTCATATTTTTTTAGTATGCATAATGTAGTACGAAAATGGGAAAATACATTAAACGCTAAAAGATGAAGCATTGGTAGAAAAATGTCTCTTGGTACCGTAAAAACAAAAAATACACCTAGTCAATATTCATTGGGCTATTAGTAGTGCCACTCGCCCTGCCTTGTTGTCATGTGCTCCTACGTGCATAGGGAGGTCTTCATCTGAGTCCAATACAAGTCTACGAGACGCCGATCGTGTTCTCCTCGCTGGTCCACTTTCATCCAACACGGCCCTTAGGATTTGGGATTGCATCAGCTGGTCGAGCGCTTGCCGTGTCCATGGACTGTGCACGTCGAGCAAGAAGTCCATTCCGTCATTTCGGAAAATTTCTTTCCACTCTGATTTCAATAATTGTCTTAGTTCTTGCGGGTCCAGTTGGTCAACGTCGTGAGAAATGCGATCCCTGTTGTCGTCTGTGATGCGAACTCCGTCAACGGCCCACAACCATTGCCGTGGATGAGGTCCGAATCGAAATTGCTCCCCGTTCTCGTCCCAATGGCCATTAAAGCATTGGTAGAAGAAATTTTGTTTTCCTTGACCGTATTTGTCCTTTAACGGGATCAAATTCTTGCACACCCGGACAATCTGCTCCGGGTCCCTTTCCCAACCCCACTTGTTTGAGAGGTGCATTTTATCCAACGAGTGCATCTTCAGTTTCCAGCTCCACACCAAATCCTTTCCCCACATTTGTGATTGATCAAGGGCGTTCGTCACACTGAACTCCCAATGCGGGGGCATGTATGGAACTAATCCAAAAAGTTTGTACAATCGCTCGTGAAAAGGGGCCTTGCACAATGAGCACCGCCGGCATATAACCATCATGCTAATCAAGCAAAATGAATGGTACAAGTGCTCACAAGTGCCTAGATGCATCCCACCTTCTGGACCAAATGGGTTTAGACAAATTGAGCAAGTCGTACCGTCAGATACGAAGCTCGAAGGTTGTGGCCACAATATCATGGGGTTGCCCCGATGGTCGAGGGTGGATGAAACCTCCTTTTTGAAATCCCAATTGTAACGGGACCAATGATCAATCGATGGTTGTTTGCCCATCGGCGGTTTTCACCATCGCCATTTCATCCATCTTGAAAAGATCATCTACGAGGGCCCACGACGTCAAACCAAACACCCTCTCTTGGTTGTTTTCGGTATAATTGTTGTCGATTTTTTGGAATTCCGCCACCAATTGTCGGGACCGATCGACCGTGAAGACGTAGGCCAACTTCCATTGATAGTAATGTTCTACCAACACATCCAAGCAACTTTGTAGTCTTGAATTCTCTTCAAGCGCTTTAGCGAGCTCTTTGCCGCCATCACCCGCCGCACCCTCTTCTTTGTTGACCCTAGCTTTGTCTGCGTTGGTAGGGGCCTCATCAAACGACAATGAATCGTCTTGGGTTGACACGTGTACAAGCCCTTCCTCCTCCCGTCGTGGATTCCGATCTTCTGTGGTCATTGTACTAGCTTGTAGGGCAAGTTGGAGCTCCTCCATATCACGTCGTTGCTGGTCAATAACAATGTTTTTGTCATTGACTTCAACTCTCAACTTGCGAACCTCATCGTGCAATGACAATAGTTTTGTCGTCTTCCCTTCTAAATGGTTCATCAAGGTTTGGATAGTGCTCGCAAAAATAGCACCAGAAGAGGCTTCTAACGTTCGATCAACAACCGCGGGGGATTGCACCTGAGCTACAACTTCATTAATGGTATCATTAACGACTACGTTAACCGTCTGTTCCGCCCTCCTTCGTTTGGTGCGCGCTTGTGTCCTTTGGCTCCTTGTGATTGGAACGTGGGATCGGTCAGAGTCTGTATCCATGTTTGAGGGATCGGTCTCCTATATGTCGCCCGGTTCAGTCTTCGCCATCGATTTGCCCAATCCGCCTTCTGGATACCTCCGTGTCCCCATTGGAATCAATCCATTCGCCAGAGAAGGAACTCTTATGCTATCTCCCATGGCTTTCAAGGTGGACCAATCCACCCTCTTGCCCAACTTTACCTCCGCGTGGACACCTCGCACAAGGAAGAGATTTACTTCATTGCGTTTGATATAAAGGATGTCGTACATGACCTGGTATACTTCAATGCACCAATTTTTGAACGCCTCGTCGATGCACTTCCATAAATTTGCCTTGCAAAAGCGTCGGTGATAATTGTGTTGCTCCTCTAACAAAGCCTTGTCAATATGGCACCACTCGATGAAGTTTGCGCAATCCTCAAAACTCCATGGCTCCGGAACTTCTTCCCAACCTTTAAAAGCCAGTTTAACAGGATTTCGAAGCAAATGCAACCTCTTCCGCTATTTGTTTCCCTATCGTACTCGACTCTTGTCTCGTTCTTCTTTATTCATTTTTACCGGCGTGGCCATGGATGGAGAAAATCTGAATATAATGTATGTGATGCGAATGGATGAAGTCCTCACACGACGCCCACAACCAACTCAATTAAGAGGTGGATGAAGAGGGAGTATGTGAGGCGGGAACAATTAGGGGCGTGCACGATATTATATAGCCGATAGACAAAGCACTGGTCTAGGGTCCCCGAGCAGGGGCGGAGACGTCTCCATCCCATCGGGGCAGGGCCGGAGACGTCCCCGCCCCTGCCCGGATGGGGCGGGGACGTCTTCGCGGAAAGAACCCTAAACCACATAAATAGGGGACTTTTGTCCTTATTCTCTGCCAAGTCCACTCCCTAGGCCTCACGTGTCAGTTCGCTTTGCAGCCTGAAAATGAGTTTGGTGGGTGGTTGGGCTTGGCCCATTTATTGCACCCCGACTCTTTGCAGTTTTTTTTAAAACCATCAACTTGGAATTTCAACCACGGTAGGGAATTGACTATCACATATGGCGGGAGAAGGAAGTAGGTTGATGGAAAAGCGCCCCTAATTTATGGATTTGGATGATGTTGGTGAGACGGTGTTTCCGTCCACCAACACGGAGTTGACTTTGGGATCATTGAATCCGTTGTCATCGAGCGGGAAGAGGCGGAAGAAGTCACCAAATCCGGACATGCCCCCGCACGAATACATGGTTGAATGTAGAGGGATTGCCGTCGAGTTTTACAACCGCCGAACGAGAGGGGCGTTGATGAGGAGCTATTTGGCGCACAACGAAGAGGGATACCACAAGTTGACCATTGACATGCGACACGAATTAATGTCAAACCTTGATAAATCTGAGAAATTTAATAATTTCTCAGATTATTGGTTGCATTCGGAGTGGTTGGACACACAAGTGACCGCACTAACCACCAATATTGTTGCAAACTGGTGTTACGTCATGGGGAAGAAGGAGGATGGAGTAATTGGAACATGGAGGAGCACGCACTAGTGGCAAAGATGAGGATGATCCAAGGCTTCGTTCAACAGTACTCTTCTTCCCGTAAGAAGAAACTGGCTCATTGGAAAGCGACTATTGAGGAGCAAATTTTGGCTCACTACGTCGGTGGAACTTTCAAGTAGCTTGAAAGTTGCGCTATAATGATTCCAATGCCAGGACAGAAAGCGGTGGGTGGCTATGGGGCTGTCCGGAAGGTGATGATAACCAAATTGGAAAACATTCCAAGTTGGATTTACTTCGCCAGAAAGACTCTAACCAACACCAACAAGAGGGAGAAACGCCTAGACATCATCAACGAGGCTGGAGGGTGTCCGGTAGTGCATCCAGGGGTCATTAGACTTGCGTACATCCACCCGAAAACTATAGAAGGGTACACGCTCTGGTGGAATGGGGGATCTCTGGGTAGTTTTTGGTCCAAGTTTGACTCGAAAGTGGACGAAGCATTGCCGTTTGAACGGATTGAGATGCATCCAAATATCGGGTTATCGATCCAAGAGCTTCGGTGGGTAAAAACTTACCACCAAAATCGAGTGAACCTCGGGCTATTGTTGCTTGTCATTGTGGGGAAATGCCACGACGCGAATTATATACACAATAACATCTCTCCATCTAATGTTTTGTTCCACTTTGATGAGTGGAAATCCGATACGGTGTACATCGGAATTTGCGATTGGGGGCTTTCTAGTCGGGTTGTGGAGAATGAGCCATCAAGGTATGGTTACAAATTCAAGGAGCAGGTTCAACTTGAGAGAGAGCGGCGACGGTTTGTGGCACCAGAACTGTTCTATGTTTTTGGGCTGGGACTCCATCAATTCGCTTGAAGTCATGCAACGGTCACACCTCTACTCCAAGGCAACAGATGCATTTGCAGTGGATTGGATTTGTGAAAAAATTTGGGTAGAAGATTGGGACACTTCGTATTTCACCGCCAAAAATACGGAGCAATATGTAAACCTGAAGCTACAATTTGCAGCATTGCAAAAAGATGTGAACGACCTGGCTTCTGTGCCAGATGTTATAGACACATAAATGAAACCCCCCCACGGTTGGACTATGCCTCTATGTTGTTACCGACAATAGTTTTTTTGTTAATTAGCTGCATTAGTTTCGCATGCGATGGTTAAGTAGGCAATACGGCATCTTTGTAGAAGAGTATGTGTACTTGGCAATTGCCATACGTCTCATTTAATCAATTTTGGATACATCCAAATCTTAAATTTTCAGTCCGAGATTTGCATTTCTTCAAACACAAATAATTGGGTATAAATATTTTCTTCACATATAACATGTCAATGCGAGGCTATCAACCTAGTGCACATGTGAACCGCTCTAATTCAAAGTAAAAAAATTCTTGCAAGACTCTATTGATAGTTAAAGTTGTACACCCTCCAAATTTCACAGTTTTGACTACCAACATACTGTAACTTTAAACACTATAATATAACTCATGAAGGGGCGGGGACGTCCCCGCCCCACCTCCCTCTTCGCATTAGTCCCCGCCCCTACTCAAACATGTCCATGTCCTACGTGGCAATATATACTAGAGTGTTACCCATGTCCTCCGGATACAATATTTTTTTGTATTGAGTCCCCACCTCCCCGTCCCCTAGCTCTATCCCTCCAATCCATCGTCCCCCCCGTCCTTGTCCCCTTGTCCCCCGTCCCAGTCCCAGTCCCCGCCCCGTCCCCGTCCCCGTCCCCGTCCCCATCCTCGTCCCCGTCCCCATCCCCATCTCTTTCCCCATCCCCGCCCCGACCTTTTATCCAAAACCCTAACTTTTAGCTTTTATTTAGTTTTTAGCTTTTAACTTTTAACTTTCGCATCACTTTTTCATTCAAGCTCGACGCGTTCATCCATCGACGCGTTCATCCATTCAACGTGTTCTTCATCATGAATTCTTTTATAATAAGAGATATATCTATATATATAAAAGAATTCAGGATGACAAATGAACGTGCCAAATGGATGAACGCGCCGAATGGATGAAAATGAACGGATGAAAAATGATGAAAACGGATGAAACAGGTCGCAGTTAGAGTTTGCGCTGGGACGCGTCGCATGGCGGAGGTCGAGGAGGCCGGAATCAAGAAGGCCGAAGAATGCTATTTAGCGGTCAATGATGTATCAGTGGAAGTTTCCGTTCTAAACTTGAATTTGTTATAAAGATTCATAAGTACATCACTTTTCTTTTTATTCAACACATCGTGAACACTGAACTCAAGCATCTAATTTCGTTCCATTTATCTTCCAAATTTTTGCACTGTATGCTCCAAGATTATGAGGTATGAAGGGGATTGAATTCAGGTTGCATGACCACTGAGGACACATTCATTAAAAGAAAAATCAGCATTCATCTCCTGTTCTGTAACTCCAATCCCGAGTTTAATTCTGAGAACGACATTGGAGCTACATCAGATGGCCGGGGCAATCCAATTGATAAAAATTATGTTGAGTGGTGATCCTTCTGTTGCTTTCGATCCGGATTATACAGTTGAAGATATGCTTCAGGGTCTTCCTGATAATCTTAAGACCATGATTGACTTCCCTCACTGCTCTGCTGCGGAGACTCAAGCTGGAGATTCAAATCATGGATTTAAATTATTTTTAGGATGAGTAGATCAAACTTGTAATTTTGTTTAGTATCCAATGATATAATATAAAGAATGACATGAAAATGGTTGCATAAGGTGCAAGATGTATGAAGAACAATTGAAGAAATTGATGTTGTGTCTTACCTTAAATTAAACAATGGCTTTTATGAATGTGGTTAACAATGTCCTATATCTCCGCACTCCCAAAAAAAATCATTGTTACATTGATTTGGATGAGTGAACCATGTGCAACGAAGGAGTGAAGTAAAATCGACCAAGTGCATGTTTAGCAAATTCCATGTTTTAACATTTTTTAGAATGATAATCTAAATGGCCAAAAAGAAGGCTTACACCACAAATTTTTGTAGAAAAAATAATATGTAAAAAACGTGAAGATCTCCAAGTTTTTGTGTAAAAGAAGAAGTTTTTTTGGTACCTTGACAATGTGTGACAATGTGTGAAAATGTTTGACTTAGATTAATATATTAGTTTTCACTAAAGACAAGAATTGTTTTTGAACAATATGAAAGAAAATGATTTTACTTGCTAGTATTGAAAATCTCACATTTAATAGGGTATCCTAGCAAAAGATTTTTGGATTGCCCAACGTGCCTGCTCTTAGGATGTAGTTTTTTAAGATGACATAACTTTTTCATTGAATGTTGGATTTTTGAAAAATTAAATTCACACTTTTTTTTAATAATGTCCATCTACTATAAAACTTTCAAAGAAGAATGTTAATAATTGACACCTTAGGAACTTGCTCAAAAAGGCTGTTGGGAATTGAGAGGTTAAAAACCAAGAAAGCATGTCAACAAACTATAGTAACTATTATGTTCAATATAACCGCATTATGTGATTTATGAATGCATTAAGTTTCTACTCAAGATCCTTTCGTTTAGACAAAATCCCCCCCCCTCTAAGGGGGACACTTTGATTTTCAATTAAGTCGTTCAATCTCAGATTTTGGCATGATTTTTGTAGGATTTTTAATTGATTGGCCATTTTCAATTCATAGCTTTCGGTTGACATGATTTTTGTAAAAATCCGACTCACTACTCAAAAGTAACAAACATTTTTTAGTAACATATACAAATAGTGCAACAATTTAGCATGACAAATAGTATAGCAAAACTTTTATTAACTCTAAATTCAATAGAAATTCGAGTTTTTGTCCATTAAAAACAAATTCCTTGGAAAGGAAATGGAGATACTTGTGTCTACCATACGTATTTTTGAATTTCAACAATATCAGAAGGATACGGTATATGCAAAAATTGAAGTGTATTATTAATTCTCAGCACATAGTTGCATTGCAGGATTTTTGAGGACATTTTCTATCCCCCTTCTGCTTCTTTAATTTGATGAAAATGTGCCACACATGATCCTTTTTAACCCTTTAGTGCCCACGTCATGATTCTCCAAAAACAAAATATGTGCTAATTTTTTTTTGAACTAACTTTGATAGAGGTAGAATGTCTAATTTCAGTATCCAACCTTACAAAATTGAACTCAACCCATGATCTAAACTTTGGGAAAATTTGCACCACATCCAACGGTTGATGGAATAGATTATAATGTTTAAAACCACTAAATATTGGTTATGAAATTGTGGATTTTGGAGGGTATACTACTTTATCTATCAATAGATTCTTGCAAGAATTATTGTATTTTGAACAAAAGACGCTCACATGTGCACTAGGTCAAGAGCATCGCATTGACATATCATACATCAAGAAAACATTTATACATGATTATTGATGATTTTTTTTACTTTCGTCAACTTGATTGTATACAAAATTGTTCCAAACTTATACAAATTTGAATGGAAGTTTTCTATGCAATGAAAGAGATCAACAATCACAAAACAATGACAAATCTTTGAAAGACAAATTTCAATCAAATTTAAGACCAAAATCATTGTGCATGTATATGAAATACACCATAGTATGCGGCACGGTATTCATTGTAGTTTTGGGTACTTGTGTTTTTTGTATTGTATTCTTAGCTTTTCCATGAGTTCTATAACTCCAAATCATAATATGATTTTTGGATAGTGTTCACGTAATCTATGCATAAATCTAAACTTCAAATTTCACAACCTAATTCCACATGGATTTCATGCAAATTGAATCCTATTTTGGGTCTCCTAGGCACCACAAGGTTAAGTTAAAATTAGAAAATCATAGCCCATAGTGCAAAACTTTGCCATTGAAGGTGGTCAAAGTTTGTTGAAGGTGATTAGTATGACCTCAAGAAGAGTTACAGTTCTTTAGTTTGGATGCTAAAATGTCACTCCTTTAGGGGTTGATGAATATCTAATAATACCAACTATGTTGACAATAATCATTCTCTTTCAGTAGTATAGATAGTTGTGCTCTCATAATCAGTGTAGACATTTTTGCCTCACTTCACAAATAACTCCAAGACTCTATAAAATTTTAAAATTAAAATAGAAAAAAAAATACAAAATTGGACACGGTGAAAAAACATATCATCCCAGTCTAAGATGACCCTAATCTGCCCGGGTGAAGGTGGGTAATACCTAAAGTCTTGTATCTCCAAATGGAGTGGTCGCGGGTTCAATCCCTGGCTATAAAATCTTCACTCTACGTGTGAAATCTTCACTCCATAAATGAAATTCAATTTGACGGAATTGCCACAAGTTGCCGATGCAGCAACTTGTGTGTGCCCAAGAAAACAAAAACCAAGAAAAAAAAAAACAAACAAATGATCCAACCTGGCATTTCCAAAGTGATAAAAACTTGTCAAGGTCATCCTTCCCAAAAGTCCGTGAACATCAACAAAGACTCGGTCTCAATGATGAGGATCATTGACTGGGTGAAGTGCCGGAGCTCCTCCCGATCATCACTCACATCGCCAACATCGACCTGCCAAGTTCTTACACTTTCAATATGATGTCGTTTTCCTCTGCGTCGCTCTTTTTGCGGTGGTGCGTGTGATCGAATTTCACTGAGTGCTGACTGTTGTTTTGAGGCCGGCAATTCCTAGTCCAGTTCAGATGCAGGATATGGCAAGTTTAGGCCAAGATGTTGGACGAGGAACACATGCGATTGATACTTCACCTGATCCCTTGAACTAGAAATCTGGTATCAATTTCGGACAATTTGCTGTCGCTTGGAGCTGTTTCGATGGGAGCGACGTCTTTCAGTCGGTAAGAAATTCACCAGTTGCATCCTTTCGTTTGATGATGAGAGGAAGTTCGTAACTCCAGTTCAGGCTATGGTAAGTTCGGTTTACTGCTCTTCCTTTACTTCAGAGAAGTTTAGACTGTTTAACAGCGCATTCTAATGCACTCATGTGAAGGTCTTGGGGTTTAATGATTATTTTCCTGCAGAAAAAAACTAGATATCTTGTCGGTTAGATTGCTAGGCTCCTATCAAGCGAGTGAACGAAATAACATATGTAACAAGTGCAATTGGGGCTGTTTTCGACAATCTAATTTCGACAGTCCGTAGTGAAGCGTCGGAAACTTGTGAGTGTCGAAAACAGCCCCATTTGTTAGAGAGGTTGTACAATAATTGTAGACGCCGCGGAGGATGGAAGAAAAGTAGTAGGTCTGGAAACCATTAATATTACAGGGATTCATCACTTCATTAGATTCTATAGACGTCATCAGCTCAGAGTGCTGTTTTTGGTACTGCATGTTCACTTTTCAGCAATTTCTCAAGAAATTTCCGTGCGAGCGTTCGGTCACTTTCGATCATGTGAGTAGTACAAGATTTGAACCATAACAAGACTTTCCGGCAGATGAACCGACAAACATAACTGACTCAAGTCATGTTGGCTCATGGTGCAGACATGAATTCCTCCGATGAAACTTGAAACTACAGACGAGAAGACATATTATTCACGCAGTGATGATGGCCATTCTCGTGATGTCGCTGCTGGTGATCTTCCCCACGACTGTCTTTGCGAACTTCAGCATGCTGCAGACACCGCTGGTGCTTGGCGACATCTCTTGCATCGACCAGTGCCAGTTCTTCCCGGAGAATCAGACGATTGCGATCATCAACGTGACGGATCCGAAGGTAAACGTGAAAGGTGTGGCGTACTATAAGAGGCCCATCCGGATGAAGGACCCCGCGACGAAAACCATGGCGTCCTTCAACACGAGCTTCACATTCCGCGAGGAGCCCAAGAACTACAACAGCTCGCCGTGGGTGACGCTGCAGCAGTCCGAGCAGTGGGCGTGGGGCGACGGCTTCACCTTCGTGCTGTCGAGCTCCGTCGCGTGGAGTGGGTCGCCGGGCGGGCGCTTGGGGATCTTCGAGAGTGAACCGCTCAAGGACCGGAAAGTTGTGGCGGTCGAGTTCGACAACTTCGCCAACTCTGACGTTGACAAGCAGAAGTACGACGGGCCAGGCGCAAAGGCGAAGGTCGATGAGCACATGGGACTCGACATCGGGTCTGCGGTGTCAACTTGCACTGCGAATTTGAGTTACCAGGTCACAAATATTTCGTTTTGGCAGCGGAATGTGCTGCATGCGTGGATTGAGTACGACGGGAATTCAAGCGTTCTTGAGGTTCGAGTCGCGAAGACTTCGACCCGGCCTTCGGCGGCGCTATTTAAGTGCAGGAAGGATCTTTACGATGCAGTGGATGAGAGGATGTGGGTTGGATTCTCAGGGGCAATTGGGAATGAGTGGACGATTTACTACATGTACAATTGGAGTTTCGCTAGCTCCGGGATCTCGCCAGAATTTCCTGGTCGTCAATCTGATGTGAGCATGGGACTTATTGCTGGATTGAGCGCTGGTGGATTCTTCCTTCTGGTTCTGGGGGTCATCCTTGGTGCGTGCGTGTTCGTGCGGCGCCGGCGCGCGCAGCAGGAGTCGTGGGACAAGGAAGGGCTGCTGGACATGGCGGGCATGCCGGAGTTCATCAGCTACAAGCACCTGAGCGCGGCGACGAATCAGTTCAGCGCCGAGTCGAAGCTGGGGCATGGCGGATTCGGAAGCGTGTACAAGGGGGTGCTGCCCAAGACGGGCGCGCACGTAGCGGTGAAGAAGGTGAGTAGCGACTCGCGCCAGGGAGAGCGCGAGTTCCTCGCCGAGGTGCAGATCATCAGCCAGCTGCGCCACCGCAATGTGGTGGAGCTCATCGGGTTCTGTCGCGACCGCGGCAAGTTCCTGCTCGTGTACGAGCTCCTGCCACGGGGCAGCCTGGAGCAGGCCCTGTTCAAGCCGCGCGAGGAGGCGCTCTCCTGGCCCCTGCGATGGAAGATCGTGTCCGGCACGGCGGCCGCGCTGCACTACCTGCACGAAGGGTGGCGCCAGCAAGTGATCCACCGCGACGTCAAGTCCAGCAACATCATGCTGGACGAGGAGTGGAACGCCAAGCTGGGCGACTTCGGGCTGGCGCGTCTCGTGGACCACTCCAAGCATGCCGCCACCACGATTGTCGCGGGCACATACGGGTACATCGCTCCCGAGGCCGTGGGCGGACGCTTCACGGACAAGACGGACGTGTTCGCGTTCGGGGCCGTAGTTCTGGAGGTGGCATGCGGGAGGCGAGCATATGACGGGAGAGCTGACAACATGGAGGACCTAATCCTAGTGGAGAAGGTGTGGCGGCACTGGAAGGACGGCAAGCTGCTCGACATGGCGGATGCGCGCCTGGTCGGCCAGTTCGACGCCGACGAGATGTGCACCGTGTTGAAGCTCGGGCTTCTGTGCTCGCACCCTGAGGCGGCATCGCGGCCGTCGATGCGGCAGGTGGTGCAGGTGCTGGCCGGCGAGGCGGACGTCCCGGATGTGCCTGACGCCATGCCGGAGGTTACTCTCGAGGCCGACATGCCTATGATCTCAATCGATGATCTGTTAAACC
The DNA here is from genome assembly GCA_963971425.1 of Bryoerythrophyllum caledonicum. Classification (NCBI taxonomy): domain Eukaryota; kingdom Viridiplantae; phylum Streptophyta; class Bryopsida; order Pottiales; family Pottiaceae; genus Bryoerythrophyllum; species Bryoerythrophyllum caledonicum. The sequence continues at coordinate 21,099,772 of OZ020524.1, read as the reverse complement.
CGTCCAGTTCCGGGTCCAACTCGAGATCTGGACGTGGGAAGCGGCCCGTTTCGATCTCGTTGACGTCCATGTCGTCGTCCACAGGCCTGCAGTCTGGCTCCGGTAGTCGCTCATTTGGTGAGAGATTGAACCCCAGGTAATGGTCATGCCACTTCCATCGCTGGTGGAGAAGGAGAAGAGACGAATGGGATGCTATTGGTGTGCCACTATATGAAGAAGCGAGATGAAGTTCCTACAGGTTGTTAACCCTTTTAAAAGGTCTGAGAAGCCACATTTGGGTTGCAACATGATGTTTTGTGTGTATTTGACATACTTGGTGTAAGATTTGATGTATACAGTAGTTTCAGAAGTTTGTATTTGTGTTGAGCTTGATCCTATGACACATGACATTTCAAATTTGAATCATTATTGCATCTATCACGTGTTTGAGAACTTGTAAAATGGTCATGTATTCTGCATGTAAGGTGTCGTATTTGAATGACGTCTGTTTCAGTATCATTTTCCGGTAAACTTCGCTGGAGAGCTTCCGCTGGCATGAAGCAAGACACTGGATTTGAGCAACGCCGACGTTGTTGGCAGTGCGACAACTCCTTGAGCACTATTTTTCAGATCCTAGCTATGAAATATCATGACAGTTGGGGGATACAGTAAACACAAAACGGTCACGTATCTGTGGAGCAGCGCTCCAGTTCACAAACTAGAAGTGAACCAGTGAGAAGACGGCAATTATTGCCACACATGGCGTCCGATAAACATTGATAATTCACGGAGCTCGATAATATGTTTTCAGTGGGTTAATTGTGTGAGGGTCACGCTGTCATCTTTTCAATGGCGTTTTAGATGTTTAAAGGGTCCGGTCTCATGATCGAGAAGCCATCTTCACGTGAACAATGAGTCAAGAAGCCTTAAGGTCACACAACAGTATGTTCGAAACTGCACACGTTCCTACTCTAAACCAACACAAGGTTACAGGAAGTCACAAGTTTTATAACTTCATGCCATGCCGACAAGTGAAGCTCTGGATGGTGGCATTCGCAACGAACACAACCACTTCGCAGTGCGACGCGGTGACAGCATGGTGCTCAAAGACGCCCAAAACTCTCACCACGCCAGCAATCGTGGTGGTCGCCACCAATTGCACCAGCCCACTCACGAGATCCCCACGGCTCACCATCACGCGGCGCCCGCTCTCGACCTTCAACACGACCGCGAACTGCTCGTCGCCCCCGGCCTCGATGTTCCCCTCCGGCAGCGCGGCGCGCCCCACGGGATCCCCGTAGTAGAACAACCTGGAGACGCTCTCCGAGTGCCGGAAGCGCTCCCGGTTGGGGTTGTGCACCGCGATGGCGAGCGCCAGGGTCGCGTTCAGGGCGCTGGCGTGCACGGTAAAAGTGGGGAGCGCGATGGTGGTGATCTGCACAGCAGCGTCGCGCGCCTTGAAGACGGTCAGGAACGTGATTATCACTATGATGGTGACCACCATCACGACCCCCATGATCAGCAAGCATCTCCTCTTCCTCTCAACTTTGTGCTGCGCAGACTTCACTAGCACCGCGTCTCCTGCTCCTGGAAACACCATTGTGGTGATGACAAGCCTCCCTATGTTGTAGGAAAACTCACTGTAGTTTAGATCAATTCTAGTCGTGGATTAGAGTTAACAAGTCTCAGGATAACTCCCGATTCTGCTTCTGGAGTAGGATCATAAAGTGAGTTAGGATTGCGAATACAAGTGAAATTTACAATTCTAGGACCATTAAAGCTAAGTCTGTTGATCATGACAGTGCCTCAAGAATATTGTGTAATGCCACCATGTGAGGACTGACGAACACCAAGAGTACATGATCAAACTCACAACCGAACTCCCAGCTTCTTTAAAGATATCTCTCTTGGTCAAACACAGATATCTCTATGACGCATATTTTTAGAAAACTAAGAAGCGAATTCAACTCTGGCAGCCCCTCAAGAACTAGGTTGAGTTCATGCTGTGAAAGCGCAGGAAGAGGTCGCTTGAGTTGTGAGGGTTGTCTTGTTTTGTGAGCGGTGGGATGAGGTCTGGATTACACCTGGGAATACGTTAGAATTATGAGCATGGTGCTAGTGTAGGTGAGGTACGTGCATGATGATATTTCTGGCCCAGATCTCCACACTTGTAAGCTAGTACCTCGTGAGGGTTCCATGTGAAACGAGGTTGATAAATAGTACCTTTTTCTCTTGTCAAAACGTACCAGTATGATCTCACCACTCAAGCATTCATCATCATAGTTCCTGTCTTCCAGGGATACTTAATATCACTCGGAGGATCATGTATTTTACACCCAAGCCACATATTAGAGCTAGCAACTCAGCCACCAACCAAAATCCACATCAACTGTAACCATGGCAACACTTTGAATGCCTCCATTAATGTTGGTAATGCTTCTGGGATTGTAGAAACGAATTCCTCTACTTTTTGGCTGGATATTCTCGGGCGCCGAAGATGGTGGATCCAACTCTGACGTTTGTGCTACCCATTTCAATCTGAAACAACAGTTACAAGGAGGTTAATAGATGCAATTGGTTTGAAAGTGTAATAGACACCTACACTGTGATCTCTTTTACGTCAATATCACAAAATCTTAGATTCAAAGCATATATTTAAGTTGTGGTATTACGGTGGGTAAGAAACACTTCAATTAGAGTTGGTTCTGTATTATAACATCTTCTTAATAGAGACATGTGATGGTGGAGTCCTTGGGTCTTGAGGGGTTCTTAATGTGGAAAAGAAAAAAATAATGCATATTTTGACTTACAGCAAGTTCAAAGTCGCCGGACATGCCCATGGACAGCTCGCATTCCTCCACTGGAATGTCAAGGCCTTTGCATACCACATCCCTGCAACTTGCTAAGGCCTGAAAATTCATGACATCACTTATGAGTTATACCTCTGTCCCAAATGCAAAAGTAGCCAGGGAACGAACTAGAAAAATAAGGGCCCTACCGTTACCACAATAAACCGTGACCTTAAACAAATCACTCCTTGTACTTGACTTTAGTTTAAAATGACATATGATAGAAATAGAATCATGGAAAAGACTCAATTATGCCCTAGATTTGTCACCATCACAAAGGAGAAGGTTTGTCCAACTACTGAATGTTATGAGTCTCTTCAAACTACACTAATTATTGCTAACAGTGCCGGTAATTCCCAAAGCACACACTCAAGATTAATGAGGGCCGAATTGTTTACGGTCTCATGGAAGAAAACTTATAACCACCTTCGCTAACTATACTCCCTCTCTATCAAATCGTGAAATGAGCAGCCAACACGAATTCAACCCAAGCATTACCTTGAAATTTTCAGGAGTGGATGTGTAATCAGGCATGCCAATGGTCATCAGGCCTGAGAAGCGTAGATTTGGGCACTCTCGCTTGACGTGCTTTGCCAGCTCCAAACACTCGGCAGGCTCCACTCCTGATTTGGCTGCAATCACAAATCGGAAAAAGGAGTGCCGCCCACTGATCAGAAATTTCCTTCAACTTATGATACTGCTACAATCAAAAGCAGAAACTGGAACTTCGTCTGAAACAAGGTATCTGGCCATGAAAACCATCCAAAAGAAGGTCACAAGCATAGAGATCCGGGCCAATGGATGGTATCATATTGACCATCTGATCGTTGAATAAAACCTCCTCTAAAACAAGATCAAGAGTTCTTTCTGGGCATGAAAACCATCCAAACGAAACTCACAAGTGTAGAGATCTGGGTCAGATGCTCTTTTAGATGGGTATCATATTGACAATCCAAATGAAAACTGCATCAAAAACAAGATTAATATCTTTTAAAAAGGTGGCATTGCTTACATTCCTCTCCACTGGTATTTACTTGCACAAGTACTTTCAGTGGTTGCCTTCCTGACCCACCCACTGCTCGATCCAGATAACTTGCGACCTGATTCATTCGAAAGATCAATCAATTTACCTGAAAACCTAACAACCATCTGAATCGTTTCCAGGAATCATGAATTCTAAAGCTAAAAAGGAATCACCAGCTAGGTACCTCAACACGATACTAATCACATTATCAAGGAGATATAAACCAAAGCAGAAACATGAGGCAATGTTGCACCTTCTGGCTGTCGACACCTTCCACCATGTAAAGATTGGGAACACCAGCTGAAGTTCCAAAACCAACAAAACATTAAGATTAGTTGACTTTCCATGAGAGTGTTAAGCATCCAATTTTTGTAGAGAAGAAGAGGTCCTTACTGATAAGACCTTTGGCCTTGTTGCTCTGGAGATGGCCAATGAAGTGCCACTTGATGTCCTCCGGCAACTACAGTACAGCCCAATCACCCAACTAATACCTCAAAATTAATCCTCAAAATGAATACCCTCTTCAAACTTGACATGCACATAATGCTTGGTGTCAATTACTGTGGATAATCCACCAATCCACACTACATAAAGTGAACCTGAGCCATTTGAAAAACCCATGACAGGTACGATTCCTCAACTACACAAAACTACAAAAGGCTTGCATAATCCAGTTCATCCATCTCATAATCCAGAATCCATCTCATGATCCATTCCACATAGAACAAGTGTAAACCTAATCACCAGGAATTGCGGTAATTATAATCACCTGAGGGGCTTTGTCGATGAGCTCCTGCACGTAATTCTCTCCGAAGTGGCGGTGCCCGGCCTCGTAAACCTCCCGCGCCATCGCCACCGGCTTCGTCTTGCTCACGGCCACCACACGCACCTGTGAAACGACCCATCCAGTAAGTAAATCACCAAACATTGATGGCAATCGGACGTGATTGGAGACACCTGTGAGAGAGGGCGGTTCGCGCGCTCGCTGGCTTGTTGCACGCGCTGCATCACGTTGCGCAGCGCTTGCACTGCGGCGCTCTCCGCCGCTCTCGCCATGAAAGTGAGCGCAAATCTCGAAGGAACGGAATGGGATTTTGCTACAAGGACGGCTTCCGATTCTCCTTCATTGGTCTAGCTTGGATTGCCAAAAGGCGTAGTGATTTCGGTGCCGCGCTTCGCAGATCATGTGTGCTTGCGAAGCGCGCGCTTTTGAGATTGCGAGTGATTCTTCGCTTGTGATGTGGAAATGTTCATCCTTCTTTTGGATATAGATTGACTACTTTCATCCATTAGACACTTGATTATTAGTTGTGCGTTTGTCGGAAACGCAATACTCTATAAAATGATATTTAGTAGCAATAGAATCTAGATAGTTGCGCTCTCGGTAAAAACCTTCATAGAAAGTTTTAAAATCTATAGTACTTCCAAATCATATAGTGTGGGTACACTAAATATCATTTTTAGTGTAGTGAGGGAGCAAACTAAGGTAGGAGGACCTAGTACCGCTCCCTTTTATACCCTTCCTAGATTGAAGGGAGGAAATGTATTTATCTTTACATGAGTTATGCATTGGGTGATGGATTTATAGGTGATGTGATAGTTGCCAGCTACATTTCCACCCTAAAGGGTAAGGAAGGGAATGGTATTGGGTCACAGATCGGTTTTGAATCATCCTACCTTAGAAAAGCAAGAAGTAAGACAAGGGTTCTACCAAAAAGAGTAAATTGTGGAATTTGTTAGATCATCCCTTCATTTATTGAATTGTAGCTAAAGATGATTTTCATTGGAAATTATATCATGAGAACAAGGTCAATTATGTTCTAAATTTGCCACTATCACAAAGGAAAAGATTCATGTGTTACTGAATGTTGTTTTTTTGCCTAGGTTATTCTTTAAAATTACCTATATGGAAAGTCGCTTAGAGTTTGAACGTGTTATTTCTTTTTTTTTCCCATTCTCGAAAGTAAAAGTCAATTTAGTCATTAGAGAGCGCCACGGTAGGGCCTAATTTGGGGGCAAATTCAAATGAAGCAGATTTTGACCGATAGGATAGTTTCAATTTGTACTGGTTTTGATAGTGTCTATCTTCATAAGTGACCTGTCTCTTACGGGCATGGGCTCAAGTAGAAACGGAACCAACAAATATTCATGGTGATTAAGGGCTGCTTCACACCGGGCCGAGTCGAGAGTTCGTCCGTCAAAATTTCTGCCCAAACTATGGTGAGAGTCCAATCTTTTGGATTAAAAAAGACATTAGAAAATAGAAATCGAAGCGTAAGTTCATGTTATTTTGAAAGTGTCAAATTAACCCTTTAACCCTTTACCGCCCACGAAGCCCGAAATGGGATTCTGGAGGTGCTAAAACTCAATTTGCATGAAATCCATGAGGAATTAGGCTTTGACATGCAAGGTTAAGATTTGCGCACACATTACATGAACACTCTCCAACAAATAGATCATGATTTGGATTTATAGAACTCTTGGAAAAGCTAGGAAAACAACACAAAATACATCAAATACACTAAAATACAGTGAATACCATGCGACATACTATGTTGTATTTCACACACATGCACATTGATTTTGGTCATAAATTTTGATTGAACTTCGTCTTTAAGACATTCTTCATTGTTTTGTGATTGTCAATCTCTCTCTTCACATACTAAACTTCTGCTTTGATTCATATTAGGTTGGAACATTTTTATATACAATCAAGTAGAAAAAAGCAAAAAATCACCAATACTTGTGTATACATATTTTCTTCACATATGATATGTCAATGCAAAGCTATCAACCTAGTGCACATGTCAACTGCTCTAATTCAAAGTAAGAAAATTCTTGCAAGAATCTATTGATGGTTAAAGTAGTACACCCTCCAAATTCCACAGTTTTCACTACCAATATACGGTAAATTTAAACACTATAATCTATTCCACCAACAGTTGGATGTTGTGCAAAATTTCCTAAAGTTCATGTCATGGATTAGGTTCAATTTTGTAAGGCCAAATATTATTATTGGTCATTGCATTTCCATCAAATCTAGTTCAAAGAAAAAAATCAGCAAAAATCTTGGTTTTTCCATAAACATCCCTCGGTGGTAAAGGCTTAAGGATGAGCAAACTTTGAATGATGGGAGAATCTACGAATGTAATCTATAGTGGGGTGACACCCAAATTGACGTTTTTGCAATTTGAGGGATAGTGTCCACACTGCTCGAAACTTTGACACCCTCCTTAGATCTTAAAAATTGGTATTTTTCCATGAAATCTTAGAAACAAGATCACCTCTATGTTAAAAACATGTGTACCCAATTTCAAGGCCAGGAGGTTTATTAAGAAAAAGATATCCAAGATTTACCAACATGGGGTAGTTGTAAGAAAAGTTTCATATCTGCCAACTTTGACACCCTCCCAAGGATTGAGGTATTTTTATTTTCCCATGGAATTTTTGGAGTGAAACCACCTCTATGTTGATTACACGTGTGAAAATATTCAAGCCCTAAAGATCCAAAAGATAATATTTCAAATCTACCAACATGTATAGTTGTGAGAAACAAAGGAGAAGACCGTTTCACTAGCTACTTCCATCTTTGACACCCTCCCTAGGGCTGAAAATTTGTTATTTCAACACGAAATTTTGGTCATCAGATTATTTTTATGTTGATAACATGTGTGGAAATTTTCAAGGCCTAAAGATATATACCAAAATAGGTATTGAAAATCTACTAATGTATGTAACTATGATAAACAATTTAAGAACAGGGTGAAAATGTTGAAAATATCTTTGACACATCATGCTTCCTCATTGAACTTATCCATGTGACACAACGCCTAAATAAATTCTTCTAAAAAATATCAATATCATCTAAATGGAGAAGCGCGGAGTTGTCTCATCAAGGAGAATCCACTTGCATCTTATACGCATGACAAAGTTTTTCCCTCTGTATTATCAGTTGAACACTATTATGTAAAGGATATGTTGTGTGAGATTTGTGATAATTGAATGTTGGAGTAGTGGTGAGAGCAGAGAGAAAGAATGTGTTATGTGTAAGGCATGAAGTGAGTGATGTGATGCATGAGTGTTAGTTACATGGATAAAGACATGCCTGGATGGAGTGATGTGATTATGTGATTATGCCTAATGACGTGGTTATGCCCAAACTGATTATGTGGTTATGTTTGAACAAACTATTTTAAACTGATTATGCCTGAATTATTATGCACGGAGTGATTGTGTTTGAAATTGTTAATGAGAGTTTAAGATTTTATTAGCATTGTAAGAGAAAGTCCATGATGGTGATTTTAGATGAGATTTGTGCACGCTAAATAGCTATGAGTGAGGGAAGGAGTACTAGAGTTCACATTGCAGCCACCATCGGAGTTTCTATTGAAAGAGTTCAGAGGTTGGTGAAGAAGTTTAGAGAAGATGGAACTTACAAGTACAAACCTTGTGGTGGAAGTTACACTACAAAACTTAGTGATAGAGATGTTTGTAGTATTTTGCATTAGTCAAAAAATCATTGTTGAGCGTTAGTATCAGAGATTACCAATATATGCTCTACTCAAGTGTGTGGACGTACCATTCGAAGGCTCTTATGTAGAAGTGGCATTTTCAGTTGTATTGCAGTCAAAAAACTTTTTTTGACGCTTTGTCACATATTTCAAAGGATGCCTTTGCTTAGAAGTACCATGGATGGAGCATAGAAGAGTGAGAGCATATTGTTTGGGTAGATGAATTTAACTTTGAAATTGGAAAAATTCCAGACAAGTTCATGTTTGGAAAACTGGATATGAGCGTTATTCATTAAGTAATATAGTTCCTACTTTTAAAGGCGGTTGGACTTCCTTGGTGATTTGAGGCCCATATAGAGGAGGAAAAAAGTCAGAACTTGTTTTTATGCCTATAAATGATGTTCTGCAAAGGATTTTGTGGAAGTGGTTTACGGAGGGGAATTATTTCATTCTATGGGTAAAGTTCCCATGCAGTGCTCATGGAAGATGTCGCACCCGTCCACCGCAGCAAAATATGTGAAGAATGGAGACGAACGTGCCTTTTTGTGAATCTCAATTGGCCTGCAAACTCTTCCAATCTCAATTCAATCGAGAACCTCTAGAAGATTCTAAAAGATGTTGTGCAATATGGCAAGGCATGTCCTAGAAACATTGATGTGTTAAAGGTAGTTCTTGAAAGAGTGCGGAAGTCAGTCACTGAAACAAAGCTCCTTCATTTATGTCATTCTATGCCCTCTAGGTTACAAGTAGCGATTGATGCTAATGGAGGACATACTCATTGGTAGATTTTGAATACCTATTTTTGTATATATCTTTTGGCCTTAAAATTTTTCTTATATGTTATCAACATAAAATTAATCTTCTGACAAAAATTTCATGTTGAAATATAAATTCTCAACCCTAGGGAGGGTGTCAAAGTTGGAAGTAGTGAAAAGGTCTTTCCCTTTGTTTCTCACAACTACACGTGTTGGTAGATCTGAAATATTATTTTTGTGTGGATCTTCTGGACTTGAATTTTTTCACACGTGTAATCAAGATAGACACAACAGAGACATGACGACACAACACTCCATAAATAGAAGAGAGAGGGAAAGAGAGAGAGAAGAGAGTTCCAACATGGACAGAGAGAGGGAAGAGAGTTCCAATGAAGTGTCAGTTCAAATTGGTTGAGCTTAAGGATAATGCATTCAAGGGAAGGACAAATCTTTATAAAAATGAGACAAATCTTTATAAGGGAGGGACAAATCTTCATAACGAAGGGACAAATCTTCATAAGGGAGAGACAAATCATAAAATCCTTGAGGATGATGTGGCAATTTAAATCAGTGGAGGATTCGATTCAATTGAGCTTAAATGTAATGCTGTAATTATCTAAGCTCATCATCAATATCAATCTTGCCATCATCATTTATTGATGTCATTCATTCAAATCACTTGAACATCAAGGGGACTCCCAAAAATCAAGGAAGAGGGAGTCGAGAGACGGTGAAGGAGAAGGAGAGGGAAAAGAAGAGCCAGAGGGAGAGGGAGTCCCATTGACGTGGAGTGACGTGAAGAGAGGTAGCGGACATGGAGGAAGAAGGGTAGATGGGACTTCAAAGACCTTTCACATAGAACCAAATGCTACATACAAAGACAAATTAGACATCTACATAGCTATTGTTGCCAAAAATGGTCTTACATGATAATCATGGGGTCAAAAAGGAGCTTATAAGACTACTGATTTCAAGATTTAAGTAACCATATTTGAAAGGCTCTACCAACCATTATCCCCGAAAGGACCAGGCCTTGTGCTTCATCAAAACCACGGCAAAATTGCCACTTTGAGACGAGATATTATAAGACTTATTCAAACAACCATTTACTATTTTCAATTGTTGGATCTTCAAGCTAAATACTACAAAAAGACACCCCCATAATTTCGTAAAATTTGACCATACATATTGAAAATATATGCATTTGAAGAGTGCAAAATTGTTTTTTACTACTATGGCCACATGGCCAGCTTACTTTGACTCAAGATAATGGTATATTTTCCCACTACACATTGCATAAACTCAATAGATCTATGTTTTACCTTGTGTTATGTCATTGCATGCCAAAAATCACAAGTAATGGAGGTGTTTACAATAAGAAAAATGGACCTCCAACGACTAGGGGTATTTAAAATGGCCCTTTACCTAGGACAACAGTTTAATTTTTAAAATAGAGAAATAGTTGTTAGATCTCAAAACTAAATGTTGAATAGAATTATCATGACTTATTCTAAAAACAAAAAGGGTAATATCCTCAATTTTTATGCGTCCTTAAGTGAAAATAATGAAGGTTGCCAAGAACTTTCCTTCACTACTACCCGCCTCACAATAGTGCGATTGTCAACTCTACATTAGCACTATTCATCTCTATAGTACCATGTCCAGTTGTCAAAAGAATCAAGTTTTTAATGCTTGAAGCACCATAGCTTTTTTTTTGTAAGTCCAAAAAAAGAAAGAAGAAATTCCCTTCAAAGATAACCCGTATTCCTATTCCCATCAAAAACTTCAAAGAAGTTATCTTTGAAATGGATTTTTAGAAACCTGCCCAAAATTGATTTGTACCCCGCATGTACAAATGGTCCTTTAGGGATTTAGTTGCTTCTAACTAGTTGGTTGGTAGAACTAAACTTGAGTGCCATATGGATATTTTTAAGATACATACTTCCTAGAAAAAGCCTTCCATGAAATACTAGAATCAATGATTGAGCATTTAAGCATTTTTAAGAAAAAGAAAAACACCAAAACATCAATATATATTTAAAACATGAAGACATTAATAAAAAATAGAAAGACTATAAGAGAATATGAGAGGAAGATCAAATAAGAAGATTATTTTAGAAAAGGGATTTTTTTGTTCTCAAGAAACAAAAGGATGAATTTCATGTTTAAAATATTTTTATCCACAATAAAATGTCTTTTAAAAATAAAATAAGGAAAAAGGGATATTGGGAAAGGGAGAACAAGGGAGGGAAGGGTAGAAAGTGGAAGAGGGAGAGCAAATGGGAAGGAGAGAAATGGGATGGAAAGGAGGAGAGGGGGAAAGAGAGGGAGTGGGAGTGGGAGAGAGGGAGAGGCGAGAGAGGGGAGTTGAAGTGAGAGGAATGGAGAGGGAGATGGAGTGAGGAAGAGGGAGAGATTGAGGAATATTTTTTTGCCCATGGAATTTTGGGAATTTTGGGAAGTTTTTGCCCATTTGTACTTGTGATTAAGTGCCTACTATTCTTGTCCTAACCTACCCTATGCGTTGGTCAGTTTTGTACATTATTAATTCACAATAGAGACTATCCAAAAAAATTGGAAAATTCAAGGGATTTGTCTAAAGTGATACCCATGTAATGCCAAGGTCATGCGCATGTAACTTTACCATGTAATGCCAAGGTCATGCACATGTAATATCTAGGCGTTAATGATGTGACACCCAGTTGATACCCTTGTGTCCTAACCACTCTGAATTGGAAAAATAAATAACTCAGCAGGGAGTGTCTAAAACTGATCGATGGCTACGGGAACTTTCAAGTCAAGGAAAGCCTTGGTTAAAAGCATGAGTATAGTATTGTGTGTTTGTATCAAATGGTATGCAGATCATGCACTCCGACAATATTAGGTTATAAAGAGAGGTTAGTAAAAAGAGATATGAAGTTGCCTAACAAATGACTCATTAAGTTGTTTGAAACATGAATTTGCTGTTGATTTGATGTGATCATTTAGAAAATTTGGGTGTCAGCTAATTGCTGACATCTTTATAATAAAAGTGGTGGGTCTCGAATTTGGTGAAGCGGATACCATGGTGCCCTAGTGTTGTGCCCGCTGGGTATGGGGATCATGATATGGATGGGGCACCGGAGCATCAACACGGGCCGTTTGTTTCCGGCAGAGCATAGTTCCAAAGCATACCTCTACGCTTGTGTCATGGGTTATATAACACCTCGAAGGGGATTCAACAGTTGTGATGAGTTTGCTTTCGGGGCTCCCCACAGGGACAAAGGGACAGGGATGTGTCAAGGTCAAGGATGCTAATAATTTGGAAAGAAAGTTGCCTCGTTGCACTCTTGGGGACAATAAGGGTCCGTGCTAGTTTAATTACAATTAGAGGTGTCAAGCTCTACCAACCTTTGTTACCATACACTGTACAAAGTGGCCACTTTTGGATACTACATCAGGAAAATCCAAGACCCTCGCTGTAATGTAAAAAATATATATTCTTTATATGAGAAAAACCATATACAACTTGCATGTGATAATCACACACAACGTGTATAAAATCTAACTGAAAACGATATCATCTTGATACCCCTCGAATTCATATCATAAATTTGCAATATGAAATTTATATGTTTTGACTTTTGATACAAATTTTATATAAAATTGATATGATTGTGATATATCTAAAATCTTATACATATTTTATATGGAAAAAAAATTATATTGTAAATATATATTCTAAAATACGATATAGTGTACATAAAAATGTTATATAGTATTTGTATAAGTTAAACTTGATATGATATGCATTTAAAGTATTTCATATACAAAAACGATATAAATACTAAATAGAGTATTTTGTATACAAAAACAATATGGGAAATATATAGATTTCATATACAAGTACAATATTTACATAAGAATGGAACCATAATATGTTTCAATGTATTTTGAAGCCTTCAACGTCTTTGTCCACCAATAACATCATTTCTTTTTATGTGTGAAAAAGAAAATTATGTGGATCATAATCAATTGTGAGTAACTAATTTTTTCCTCACCATTTTACAAATTCTCAATCAACTTTTTTATCAGCTTTTTTACCAGATTTTACTGTCAAGAGTCCAAAACATCAAGAAAATCCTCAATGGGTAAATTGATGTAAAAACCATCTAGAGTTCATATAATCCTTATTGGCCCCTTTGATACAACTACCATACAAAGATTATGTCTTTAGTGAAAAGTATTTTTATCTTTAGTGAATAATAACATATGAACCGAAGACAAACATTTTCACACATTGGCATACATTGTTAGGCAAGGTACCAAAAAAACTTCTTTTCCACATAAAGTTTCATGAGTATTAACCCCAAAATGCAAAAAGTTCCAAGGTGGGCTTCTAGTGATTTTAAGTAGCTTACATGGGTGTCAATTTAGGTCATGAATCTTCAAAAAATTTATCATAGATGTGTTTAAGTAATAGCTTTGTGGAAAAACAAATTCTTGAAACAAATACACAAAACTAAAGTTATTGAGGTTCAAAGTTTGAAACGGGGAAGGTGGTCACGGCGGGCAAGGAGGGCAAGGTATTGTAGGGCTGAATAGTACTACTGTCGAGCTTGTATGGTACCAATAGAAAGTTGAATAGTGTATTTTTTGGTGGTGGGTAGCAATGAAGGAAAGTTCTTAGCAACCTTCATCGTTTTTATTTGAAAACGCATAGAAATTAAGGTTTCATTTTTCATGAAGAAATATTTTTTTTCTGTTGATGGAATTATGCATGATACTTCTATCCACCATTTGGATTTTAAAACATTTTTCTACTTAGAGAATAAACTTACTTTCCTAAGAAAATGGCTAGTTTCTATATCTTTGCCATTGCAAGTTTCTTTCCTTATCCAAAGACCTCCATTACTTGTGATTTTTTTGTGTGCAATGACCTAACACAAGGTAGAACATATATCCACATATTTTATGCAATGTGTATTGGAAAAGTATGCAAATATCTTGAGTCAAAGTATGTTGACCCTGTTCAAGCCGGGAAGAAAAAACCACACTGCACTTTTCAAATGCATGTATCTTACAATCCGTATGGTCAAAGTTTATGAAATTTTTTGAGTGTCACCTCGTAGCAGTTAAGTTGAGGATCCTATGGTTGAAAGTAGTAAAATTTTTTTTCAATCAGTCTTGCAATTGTGCATCTTATAGAGGAGTTTGATAAAGGTTTTGGTGTGAAATTGTCAAGGAATTTTAGGGGTTAGTTGAGATCTTATCATAAAAATTGGAAATGAAAAGATTTGTTTTCTTTCATACTCATTACACTAAATTCAGTGGCTTTGAAATATTTTTGGTGTAAAATTATGACGGTCCTTTAGGAGTTAACCCCTAAAAGCCCAAGTGTACCCACAGCGTACATTTTGGATTTTGGGCAGGTACCTAAAATTCGGAAAAAATCATTGTCTTACGAAAATTCTAGACTAGATTGTCCCTTGTAAGAGCTTCATGGGGGTATTTTTATAATTTTTTTGGATTCATGATTCAAAAGTTATCACCAATTAAAGGTCAATATGGGGAGTCCGGGAAGTTTGGGAAGTTTGCTAAAAGTTTCTATTGACATTGAGATTTTTTGTACATATAAAGAATAATACCTTATTTTAAGATTTAAAAAAAAATCTAGTCTCTAGTGTAAAAAGAGCATTTTTACTCATGTCAAACATTTTCACACATTTCGGGAAAGGGGGAAAAAAACATTATTTCTACATAAAACCTAGAGATCTTCAAATTTTCCACTTTTTATTTTTTTGACCACAGCATGTGGTGAAAACCTTCTTATCAATCGTTTGGATTATCATTCTAAAGTATATTGAGTTCACAAAAAAATAATTCGTGAAATAGAAACTTTCCAAAAAAATTCAACCTCCGCTTCTTGCACAAGTGTTTTGAATATGCTACACTCCTTTTCTATGCCTAAAAATTGGTGTGTAGGCAACTAACATCATATTAACCACAATTGTAAAAAATTTAGACCTTATGTAGTGCAAAAATTTGATACCAAGTGAAGTTAAAGCCTACTGATCCACTTAATGCAGGGAAAAGAATGAGCCATTTTTAAAATTTCAAACACGATAATGTCTCAATCCGTGCGGTGGGTTATAGCCTTAAAAATATGGTGACTTTATATAGATATCTAGTTTGAGATCCTAAGGTTAAATGACCAAAATTTTACTTCAAAATTAAATGTTCTTGCCACTTTTTGGTAGTGGTAGGTTTGGAGTGTTTCTTGAGGAAAAATGGATTGGGTTTTTAGGGGTTAAGTTGAGAATCCTCCGGCCTGGTAGCATGCGCAATCCCGATATCCCGATAGAGGATGGAAAGTGTGTGTGCGTATGCATGGATGGCGATGGCAGCTGACTAAAGTCCAGAATCAGAGACGGAGGTGATCTGAGTTCGAACCTGCTTGAGATAGAGTACGGCGCGTGTACCGAACATAGTGGGGTATCGTGTGCAGCGGGGTACAGTACGCAGTGGAGTACACAGTGGGATACGGTATGTATAGGGGTACCGTATACACAGTGGGGTATAAAGTGGGTTTCGGTATACATAGATATATCGTTTACACATGGGTATAGTATACACTGGGGATATCATATACTGTGGGGGTATGCTATAGAGTGCTGTGGCACTGAATACCGTTTAGAGATGGGTATAGTATACAATAGGAATACCAGAAGAAGAAGAACGCCGGTTTCCGAAGGGAACCGGCGTGAATAAAGTGTCTGTTCGTTCCATTACTAAGACCATGCCCACCGGACAAGGAATTAGCGAACTGGAACTACTTCCCCCTTTCGAGGGTAGACACTATGTAACGAGTAGCCAGAAACCAACCAACAACGACCAACCACGACCAAACTAACTAAACAACAAAAAACAAAACCAAACAGGCAGCCAATCAGGAAGAGACAGAGTGGCGAAGTTCCTAAGGGGGGTCTTGCCTATCAGGGAGGACTTGGTTATTTTCGATTTTGCGTTTATGCAGTAAAATAGACATGGCATGTTGAATAGCGATGGTGTTGATATTTTTAAAGGTAGTTTTAATTGTATCAATGGGTATCTTGAAGGTATCTTCGAGAGTTTTCATAGATGGGATAAAGGTGGTGGCACGAGCGCCGGATGTGATAACAATAAGGGGGTCCACATTCCAGCCGAGGGCAATGATGTCGTCTATGAGGGGTTGGTATTTATCTATTTTGTTTTGTATTGTTTCCGGGGAGAATCTATCGTTGCAATATGTAAATTCGATGAATTGAATGGTGTAGTCTTGGTTGATGTTCTCGGGTGGTGGGTCGTTGTATGGTAAACCTTTGACACAAAGAATGTCCGGTTTGAGCCTAGCGTTGCAATGACATCTTTGGGTCATACATGAGCATGGAAGTAGCCATGAGGGGACCGTGTTTTCTTGTGGATTGCTATTAAAAGTGCCGGCGTTCATTAATATGAAACATCTCGATTTATTGTAGGAGGTGATTAGTTTTCGGACTTCCCATACCGCTTTGTTATGTCTTTTAACAATTAGAGAGTGTATGTGGTGGTTTTGGCATTTGAGTAGCACATGAAGCCATGTGTCGGGGTCCGTTGAGGGGCATATGGGGCATGTTATGGATGGGAATCTTTCTATTCCAAAGAAGAGTTGTTTGCGAGCGTTTCCCATGTACTGACCCGTACGGAATTTGATGAGGCACGTTATTTGTGAGTCTGAGATGGTGGGATTTTTCCAAAAGTTTGTAGAGAGTTCATTGTCTATGTCGTTATTGTTAGTCCATTTTTCTATGTTAGGAATATTTTCTGAGATTGTATCCAGGTTGTTGTAGAGGTCTTGTTTTTTGAGATATTTGCCCAAAAATCTAATTGGGCCTTTGTCGGGGGTATCTTCTTTGGAAGGCCAATCTTCTTTTTCAAAGTAGTATGGGGTGGCATGGGCATGTTCGTGCGGGTCTTTGGCATTTTAGTGTTTTTTTTCTCGGCCTTCTTTTGCAAGTTTGTCTGCTTGTTCGTTGCCATCAATGTTGGCATGGGCTCTGACTTTGTGAAGAGTTGTGATTTGTGTGCGGTTTTGTAACATTTGTACCATTGATGTTAATATGGTTTGGTCGGGGTGACTGTTGTGAAGGGTTGGGTGTGTTATTTGAGTGTTTAGCAGGTAGAGTACATTTATACAATCGGTGAATATATGTGCAGGTTCATTTTTGTATTTTGTTGTGATCATTTGTAGTGTTTTGTGAATGGCCATAAGTTCTGCTCTGAGGATATTTTGTAGTCCATGGAGTCTTTTGGCTAGTTTAATTTCTTTGGTAGAATTATATATGCCATATCCAGCTTTTTCTCTGCGCCAAGAGCCCGGGCTAATTTGTTCCGGTGGTTTAAAGGAGCCGTCGGTGTAATAACTGTGTGCGGGGTTAAATTTTGGTGTGGTATGAGTTGGGTAGTCTGGGAGGGGGGGAGGTATGACGGAGTAGTTTAATGTGTTGTTGATATAATTTAATTTTGACCAATTTTTACTTTTGTTTACGAGGGTTTGTATGGGTGTTGGTTGGGCCGGTTTTGTGTATGGTCTTTGTATGTCTAGATTGTCTGCTATGGAGGTAAGTTCCGCAAGTTGTTCTAGAGAGCCAATGGTTTGATTTTGATGATGGACGCATAGTATTTGTAATGTAGATGGTTCAGTTCGGGGTTTTTTTAGCTCGGGTGGAATGTTAGGTTCTACGTATGTTATTGTGTCTGCTTCGAATACTGCAATGATGTGGGAATCTGGGAATGGATTTGAATGTTCGTTGTTGTTTTGATACCAATTGTTGTTCGGTGTGACGATGATTGTTTTTGTGTTATTTGGATCGTGTTTGGCGGCAAGTCTAGCCCAATGTATGGCTTGTTCCATGTCTTTCTCGTTGTGGGGGTGAGCTATGCCATTTCCGATCCATTTGTGGTCAAAGGCCTTGCCTAGGGATCCAAATATTTTGTCTCTTTCGTATGGTGAGTAGAATTTATTTAGTTTGGTAGGACATGTGATCAGGGAGGAAAAGTATGAGTGCTCGATGTTAAAGGATGAGATTAGTGAGTCTAAGATGGGGGTGGGTATTGTGTATTGTGCATTTTTGAGGGGGTCAGTTTTTGGTATTCGATATTTATACCTTTGGTAAAGCCATATTAGTTCGGTTTCAAAGGGTTGGGTTGTTGGTTCAATGTTTGTAGGGGTTTGTAATTTTGTATGATATTGTTTCCATAACCATTGGAGCCGGGTAATGGGTATGGTGTGTAAATGTCGGCCGTTTTCTTCGTATAGATGTGCTTGATTGTTATCTATTTGAATTGTGTTTGAGGATGTAAGGATATCATTTTCGGGGTTGGATTCTGTTGTGTAGATGTTTAAGAGTGGGATAATTATGGGTGGTGTTACGGATCTTGAGTCTGTGAATTGTTCTTGGGGGTGATGGGCTAGGATGATATCCGCGTATGTTTTGTTTTGAATTTTTTGGTAGTATTGTTTCAATTTTTCGGTGTTATGTGTAGAGGTATTGGTATCGTGTCGTGGAAAAAGGTCTCTTTGGGGGAGCCATTTATTATATGTATTATCATTGTGTTGCCATTGGCATAGATATTTTGTGTAGGTATTTTGTATGTTGTTTATGTCTGTGTGTTGGATATGTTTATGGTGTATGATGTTATTAATGGGATATGTGGTAGGGTTTTTGGGGATGTATGTTGGGGGGTGGGGGCGGGGGTGATATGTATGTGGTGGGTTAGCGGAATTGATTGGTGTGGGGATATTTCTTGGGTTGATGTTATTGTTGAGGGTGATGAATGAATCTTTAAGTAATATAGAGTATAAATGTATGTTACAAGGAATACGACATATATTGAGGCATGTTTGGTGGCAAAATAGTTGTTTAGCAATATTTAAGGCACTTTTTAATAGTTTGGATGGGGTGAAGTGGTAGGTTTTGAAGTCCTCGTTGTTCATGATATGTGTGCCGTTGGGTAGCGTAATTTGTGCTAATTCAAAAATATTTTTTGAGAGGAGTTTTTGTAGAAGCTTTTGAGAGAGTTGGGCATTGAGTGTGTTGTGGTTTAGTGTTTCTTGTCGCCATAGTGTTTCAAGTGTTGTAGGATTAATGAGGAAGTTTGGGAGTGTGCTTTTAAGGTGGACTTTGGCTATATGTTTTAATAAGAAGAATGTCCGTGTTATTGGTGATCTTATACAATCGCTTTTTTTAATTCTGGGTATGTTTTCGGCGCCCGCGTATTGGGCGAGGATGTAATGAGTTAATCCATTATAAATTTTTCCAAGTCTACCTTTATCGTTTAAGGCATTTTGTAGTTGTTCTCCTATACATCGGAGATATGCGTTTTTTAGGGAGAAAGCTTCAAGACGAAATAGGTTTTGTGGTAATTGTGTTATTGCGTTTGACATACATTTTGGTAGTCCACATATGGTTTTTTGTATGGCGATTCTTTTTTGATCAAGTTTTTTTATGGCTGGCATAGAGTATGGTACCCCATAAAAACTGTATGCCACACCTGGGCGTAGTACCGTATCAACCATTTTTATTTTTTGTTTCATAGTGGCCGGACATGTTGTTAGTTCTTTGCATTGTTTGATGAGCTTTGTGGTTGAAGTGTGGATTTGGATTTTCCATTTTAGTGAGGGAACAAGGTTTGTACCTAAGTATACGTATGGTTCGTTTTGGTGTAGTATAGGGATTGGTTGGTTGCGGTAGTTGATGTTAGAGGTTTGCATTAGGGCTTTGAAAGTGGTAGGGTTCAATTTAGATTTGTTTGGGCATCCGGTAGCGGCACATTTTGGAACTCCCACCTCCATGCCAGCCCATTTACAATATCTATCAATTTTATGGAGTTGTATTTGGATTGATTTGATTTTGTTAGTTATGGTGGCTAGGTCATCTGCGTATGCGGCGGAGTTTATTGTGACTTGTGATGTGCCGAAAGTATATCCATTATTGCCTCTTTCTAGCCATCTAAGTAGTGGTTCTAAAAATATAATAAATAGGTATGGGCTGAGGGTGTCCCCTTGTATAGTTCCTCTTTGGATGGGTATAGGTTTTGTTTTCCCAAAGTGTTCGCCGATATAGCAAGTAGATGATTGGGAATAGATGTTTCCAACAAGTGTAGTTGTCTCTTTTGGGTAGCCAAGGTCTGACATTATTGCTAGAAGTCTGGATGATCAATTGAGCCAAAGGCATTTTTGAAGTCCACGTATAGTATGTATATATCTTGGTTAGTAAATTTTGCGTCTTCTAATGCGGCTATTATGGTTTGTATTTGCCGTGCGGTACTTCTCTCCGCTCTAAATCCTTCTTGACTATCATGTAGGATTTTGAATTTTTCGCTGTATGAGGATAGTATGTGGGTGAGTGTACTGGTAAAAAGCTTATATATTGTGTTAGCTAGTGCAATTGGTCTATGATTGGGTAGCATGGATGGATCGCCTTTTTTGTATAGTAGAATTGTTCTACTTGTTTTCCATGAATTTGGTATTTGTTTTTGTTTATAGCAGTGAGAAAAGAATAGGAATAGTAGTTTATGAAATCTTGGAGGCATGTTTTTGAGTATTGAGTTTGGTATGCGGTCTGGGCCTGGGGCTTTGTTATTTCCAAGATTTTGGAGGCATGTATCGTATGTGGCTCTGTTGAGGTATTTATGTAGTGGAATTTCTGGTTCGCCCCGTTTGTCAAGGGTATATCCGTCCAGGTCGTGCCAAGGGTATTGGCGTATTGCACATGTGCATTCTATTGTATGTTGTGGCTGGTAATTACATGTTGGTACTGTTGGTCTATTGGTTTTTGTTTGTTGGTTAAATATTTCATTCGCAATGTCTTCGGGGCTAGTTAGAATATTATATTGATCTTTGATACAATCCATTGGTGGGGATTCAAGGTTTTTAAAGACTTTTTTGTTAATTTTTTTGGGGCTGATTTCGTATAGTTGTCTGTATTTTGAGATGGCTTTTTTAATGTTTTCTTTTGTGTATTTTGTGATTATTTTCCGGGCTTGTATGTTGGCATTTTTTGCAATTATCGCGATATCTTTTATCCATGTATCGTGGGGAAGGTCCGGAGGCGGTGGGGTAGGGATTTGGATGTGTTGTATAGTTAGTAGTTCGTTGTGTATGGGGTGGTTACGCCATTGAGGGTTGTTTTTTACAATTCTAATGGTTTTACGTATGGTATGGTATGTGGTTAAGTGTTGTTTCCAAGTTTTAGAAAGTTTGCGGGGTAGATACCCGCCTTGTTGAGAGGTTCTGTTTGTCATTTGGAGTATTGGGTGTGCTCTACAAGTTTGTTCTAGTGTATCAGAGATTTTATTGATGAGTTTGTCTAGAGAGTGGCATGCTTCTTGCCATTGAGCTTGTGTTAATTGGCTATTGTTTTCAAGAGTGTTTATGAGGGAGTCTATTTGTACGGAGTTTTCTTCGAAGAATTTTGTGTTGAATTTTTCTATGTTGGTTTTTGGGATGGGGTTGAGTATGCGTATAGTGTCTTTGCTTGGGATTGTAGGAGTTCTACTAATTAGTGTGTTATTTGGGATGTGCAGTTGTACGGGTGAGTGGTCCGAATTGAGAATAATATCTTTGTTTGTTGTGGAGGTGTATTGTGTGTTATTGTTTGTATTTATATAGAAACCATCTATTAGACTCCAATCACTATAATTGTAGCCACCTTGTCTAGAGAATTGTGTATCGGTATTGATGTAAGTGAAGTTTAAGCTTTCTGTGAAGCGGCGCCATTGGTAATCAATGTTTTGAGGGGGGGTGTGATGGTTTCCATTTTGGCGGCCAATTAGCGCTATGTCTCTATTGAAGTCTCCACATAATAGGTATGTATGATTGGGATGATTATTAATATGGGTTGTAATAGTGTTTTGTATATCTAAGAGAAATCTAGTATCTTCGGGATGGGATGGCATATACATGTGAAAGATTAACCACGATTGTAGTGGGTGATTAGTGATTTTAATTATTTGAATGTATGGTGATATGTGCATTGGGGTAGGGATTTTGTTGATGTTGCCGGGGAATGTATATTTTTTGTGTATTAATGTAAGGAGGCCACCGCGGCCCGGTGTGTATGGTCTCCTTTGTTGCATGCATCTTGTAAGTGCATGTGTATTGTTAAAGATGAGTTTATAATCTTGAAATATATTTTGTATGTATTTTGTAGATTTTGTGGCGGTTAGTTTTGTTTCTTGTATAACTATAAGAGCCGGTGGTGTGTCTGTGTTTGCGACTAGAGTTTGTAAGCTAGGAAGGGCAGTGTTTAATGAGGAGGCATTCCATGTGATTATGTATGTATTTTCTTGGTTTGGTCTAATGTTTTGATTTTGATTTTGAGGAAGGATGTAGGGAAGAGGTGGGGGTGGGTGGGTGTATTCTGGTATAGGGTCTAGACATTTTAGTGATTCACTTATGAGGTTGTTAGGGAGGTAAGGGAATTTTAGTTTTATTATATCATTTGACGGTGGTATGTCTTGACTATGTAAGAAGTCGTATAGTCTTTTATGTATTGAGTTCTCATGGTTTATAATATTTTGGTTGTCTACTAGGAATTCAGTATAGGGGTGTGCAGTGTAAATGTGTCGTTCTGGTGGGTTTTGTAAGGTTAGTAAGGTTTGTAGGAGTGTATTAGTCCATGTAATTGTGTTTAAATTTTGTGGATTTAGAAGTTGGTTACATTCATCTATGTTTGGATGAGTAGTGATTATTAGTGCATATAAGATGTGGGGTGGTGGATGCGTATTTTTTTGTTGTATGTATTGGGCAATGTTTGGGAGGGAAGTGTTGTGTATGTGGTGTAATGTATGTGTGTTTTTTAGAAATGGTGCGAACGGTTTTGCAATGTGTTCATATTCTGGTTGGAGTTTTATGGTATTAGGTATAAAGTAGATTTTGGCATTTTTCTTATGTGATGTAGGATGTCTTTTTAGTATATTGGGCATGGGTCCCGGGTTGGTTTCAATGTCTCCTCCTAGAAGTAGTAGAAGTTTGTGGTATATATGTTTAGTGGTGTATTTTAAAGGCTTTGTTGTGTTATTAATGACTTGTTGTTTTGGGGGTAGGTGGATGTTTGTATTTTGTGTGTGAGTTGTGGGTTTATTTATTTTTATAGTAGGTAAAATTGTTTTCGTCTTTAGTTTATTTTTTGTCCATGTGTTTTTTGTGGTTGTTTTTGTTTTAGTAGTGTATGGATGTATGTATGATTGGTTGTATTTTATCTTGGTTGTTTTTGTCCGTGTGCATATGTAACTATTATGTTTAAGACTATTTGTATGTGGGTTTATGTTGGTTTTTAAAGTGGCTTTTAAGTCCTTTTTTTCATATGCGGTGTTATTATATACTTTGTGGTTTGTACAATTGTTTGTTTTGGTGTTTGTATTAGTATTCGGTATGAAATATGTTTTGGCATTCTTTTTGTGCGAAGCGGGGTGTCTTTTTAATATGTTCGGCATGGGTCTTGGGTTAGTCTCCATGTCTCCTCCAATTAATATTAGTAGTTTGTAGTAGATGGGTTTTTTGTTTTCTTTTAGAATTTTTTGTTTTTGAATGTGGCTTTGATATTTGTGTTTTTTTGATTGTATGTGTTTATCTTTGTATGCGTGTATGTATATGTATGTGTTTCGTTGATGGTGTGTGATTGTCTTTGTGTGTGTGTATGTAGTTTTATGTGGTATTATATTAGTATTCTTTTGTATGTTTGTATTAGTGTATGTCACGGTTTTTGACTTGGTATTTGTATCAGTATCTTTGTTAGTATTTGTGTTAGTATTCGTATGAGTACACGTACCAATATTTGTATTGGTATTTGCATTTGTATAAGTATAAGTAGTTGTATTTATATACATACCAGTATGTGTATCAGTATACATATCAGTATGTGTATCCGTATACGTACCAGTATTTGTATCAGTATATGTATCAGTATTTGTATAAGTATATTTATAAGTATACTCATCGGTGTATGTATCAGTATAAGTATCAGTATACGTATCAGTATATGTACCCGTATATTGAAATAGTGAGTTTTCTAAAAGATTTCTTTCTAAACATATTTTGTCTAAAACTATGATTTCTAAAAACAGATTGATATTTATTTCAATCAGATTCGTATATACTCTTACTATTATTAAAATTTCTATTTTTAGTAATTCTATTTTTGGCACCTTCGTCGCCCTACCAGCCGGCGAAACAAAAAACCCCCCATGTATTTTTATTATACTACATACTCTCAACAAATTTCTACTATTTAATAGCAAGTTCTTCTCATCTTTATATATAGCAATTTTAATGTTACTATTAACTTTCCTTTTATCCCTATAATTGATATTCCAAATTCTATTTCTAATATGTACTATTTTATTATTCCTCTCTTGTCTACATATTTTTCCTCTACAAATTTTGTTTCTCATTACAAGTTTGGTTAATGTTTCATACGATGTTTTTGAATTTCTTAGGAGGCATATTCTATTTTTAGTACTTCTGTTTATAGCTATTTCCTTCATATTTGTATTCTTATTATACTTATTTCTTATTACTAATTTCGTCAACTTTCCATCCCTTATTTCTGATTTTCTTAGGATGCATATTCTATTTTTAGTACTTCTGTTTCTAGCTATTTCCTTCCTATTTGTATTCTTATTATACTTATTTCTTATTACTAATTTCGTCAACTTTCCATCCCTTATTTCTGATTTTCTTAGGATGCATATTCTATTTTTAGTACTTCTGTTTCTAGCTATTTCCTTCATATTTGTATTCTTATTATACTTATTTCTTATTACTAATTTCGTCAACTTTCCGTCCCTTATTTCTGATTTTCTTAGGATGCATATTCTATTTTTAGTACTTCTGTTTCTAGCTATTTCCTTCATATTTGTATTCTTATTATACTTATTTCTAATTACTATTTTCGTCAAGTTTCCGTCCCATATTTCTGCTTTTCTTAGGATGCATATTTTATTTTTAGTACTGCTGTTTATAGCTATTTTCTTTCTATTTGTATTCTTATTATAATTATTTCTGCTTACTAATTTGGTCAATTTTCCATCCCTTATTTCTGATTTTCTTATATAGTAAATTCTATTTTTAGTACTGTTGTTTATAGTTATGTTATCAATATTTGTACTCTTATTATAATTTATTCCCATTACTAATTCTGTTTTTTTACCATCCCTTGTTTTGGATTTTCTTAAGAGGCATATACTATTTTTAGTGCTGTTCTTTGTTGCTATGTTCTTATTATTTGTATTCTTATGATAATTATTTCTCATTACTAATTTGGTTAATTTTCCATCCTTTATTCCAAATCTTCTTAGGAAGCATATTCTATTTTTAGAACTACTCTTTGTTGCTATGTTCTTATATGTTTTCTTATGAAATTGGTTTCCTGCTTTACCCTTTATTTTCTTCTTATATATCCTTTCCGATTCTTTCCTTTTATTTTTAATATTACTTGCTCTATTTGAAACCTTTGAAATTTTATAAATATCTATCTTCTTCCTATTTAATTTATAATATCTCTTCCTTCTCTCCTTTATTTTCCTATTTTTAGACATTTTGATATTCCTTGTCTTTTGATTGTTATTGGGTTTAGATTCCCTTCTACCCTTATGTATTTTTTTTACAAAATATACATTCTTGTTTGCATTATTATTGTTTCCTTTTTTGTTATATGTAGTTATGATCTTTATTTTCTCTTTCCTTTTATTGTTTTTTCTAATTTCATCTCTTCTCTTATTCCTTTTATTTTCTATTATTGTTTTGATACTTTCGTTTTTTGTTTGTATATTTAGTCTATTCCTTGGGTTAATTTTATCCTTTTCATTTATTTTGAGTTTAGGAATATTGTCCGCATTCATATTTGTATCGGTGTTCATCACCTTTCTTGTATTTGTATTCACATACATGTTTATAATTCTTCTGGCATATGTATTCTTTCCTCTATTCATATCTGTGTTTGTAACTGTTTCTATATATGTATTCATCTCTTTTCTTATGTATGTATTTGTATCTATAGTCGTATGTGTTTCTGTATTCGTGATCGTATATGTATGTATATCGGTATCTGGGTCTATGCTCGTATCTGTAGCCGTATCTGTATTTGTATACGTATTCCAGTGTGTATATACGTATGTGTTTTTGTATTCAGTTTTGAGGAAAATACAGTATGTGTAGTAAGTATCTAGTATGTATCCAACGTCGTATAGTGTGTAGCTACTAACTTGAGATACTATTTTATCAGGGTTTGTATGAGAATACGAGCTAGTTGGTCTATAGTCCCTGAGATTGGTTACCTTCACATGTTTGACGGTCCTTCACCAAGTAGGTTAGGTGTTATGGTCCCCGTAATGCCTTGCATCATGCTGAAGGTCACGGCCACCGTTTCTTGGATCTTCATCATTTGAAGTCTTAGTTCTTTGAGCTCTTGTGCCTTCTCTTCAGCAAGTGCTTTTGCCTCCTCTCTTAGAACCTTGTTGTTAGCTTCAAAGGCTTCTACCAGGTCTTTTTTGGTGATTACATCGGTGGGAGCTTGGAGTTGGAAGGTCTCTACTGTGTTTACTATAGCCTTGTTCACATCACTAAATCCGTATTCCACTAGTTGTGCTTGAGATGGGGGGTTAGCTCCATCGATGCTTCTAATATGGGGTGCAAATAACACAAAGTGCCCATCTACCGGGATGGTCTTGTTGACGAAGGCTCTGTAGACTATTGGATTACTGCACACCACGTTGGCACTACCGTTGTGGCACGTTCCTACCTCTTTATGGAACCAAATGGAGCTGACTCCATTGGCTCCTAGAATCTTGAAGATGGCGCTTGTGGTGTCATGAGTAGATAGGAGTAGAGGAAGATGGGAGAGGGTGAGGGTAAGTGCATCTTTCTTCGCCTTCTGTTCCTTGTTCATAGGCATTCTTCCTTGTGTAAACTTTGGTTGGAAGATTTCTTGGTGCGTTGTCACTTGCTGGCTCTCAATCTTCTGTGCTTGCTGTGGAGTTGTTGACATGATGAAGGCGAAAGCTTCATCTCGTTTTTTCTGCACACTCGTGATTTCAAACTCGTGTCCCCTCTTGAAGCTGGACACGAGGATTTCCTTGAAAAGGTTGTTAGCTGAGATGCCACATAGCGAGGGAGATTGAATTTTAACTGATAGACTGGAGTTGCAAGCAATACTGTTGTAAGATTTACATACCTTGCCTACCACGTCGATTTCGTCAATCTTCAGTATGAAGGGTCGGAGTCCCTTGAGAAGAATTAGACCATCCAGCTCAGGTCGCATGAGATGGAGTTTGATCAGTCCAGACCAAATGTGTTTCCGCCCACCTCCTGCTTTGAAACTCAAGCACTGGATAGAGATAGGTTCTATGATTTTCTTACCTGTTGGGATGTTCATTTTTTGAAGGCGAGCAGCAACCATTGCTTTGACGTCGTCGTGCATCATGGGGTGAGTAGGTAATTCAAATTGGATTGCTATGTGAAAATCTAATGCTAGTCCGGTGTTTTCATTTACCTTGATGTTTGCAGGAACTTGAGTCAAGTTGAAATGCTGACCTCCAATACCTCCAGCAGCTCTTGATTGTGGGTAAAGAGTTTGAGGGATGCGCGGAAATGCTATTCTGGCGTTTTTAACTTCCCATGCTTCTTCCTCTTCAATACCTCTAGTCATCATGTCTTCAATAGATTCTCCAGAGAAGAGTACTTCAAGTCCATCTGCTACTGCCAGCTCTTCCATTACCTGAAAACCAAGCCAAAAATTGAAGGAGGTGAAGTCAGGTACACTAATGGGGTTCTTACCTGTTTCCTCCATGACTTCTTCGATCACAGCTCCTTTAATTTTCTTGCTGGAGGTTGAGTCGGTGTCGCTTAATTTGTCCACTCGTTCAGCTTGGAGGCATTTATGGGTGTCTGGCGACGGGTCAGTGTCCATTCTATCTCTGAAGGTGAGGGTTTTTCTAGCACTCCTATGTTCCATTGCTGCTGTTTTAAGGTTAGAGCTAGTCTCTTGTGTCTTGTTTGTTTGTCCGAGGTAGCAGTTTCGGGAGGTATCAATGATAGGGTCGTTGGGTAATATATGGAGGTCGATGTGTAATATAGGAAGGTCGCTGGGCGCTATAGGAAGGTCACTGGGCGCTATAGGAAGGTCGCTGGGCGCTACAGGAAGGTCGCTGGGCGCTACAGGAAGGTCGCTGGGCGCTACAGGAAGGTCGCTAGGCAGTATAGGTAGGTCGCTGGGTAATGTAGGAAGGTCACTAGGTAATGTAGGAAGGTCGCAGAGTGAGGGGAAGAGGTCTATGGGTAGTAGGGGGAGGTCGTTGAGTGGTAGAGGGGGTTTACTACTAACAGGTTTGGGTTGCAGTTGGCTGGAGGGGAGTGGCCAGTGGTATGGAGTCCGTGTAGTAGAGGAGGGCTGGGGAAGGTGGTAAGGTCTTCCTGGGAGGTCCAGTCGCAGTTGGTGTTGGGGTTTACTTTTGCTTGTGCTTCTTCGGTGTTTGCTGACGTCACAGTTGTTGTGGTCTTGAGTTCGACGCTCTGTATTGTTGGTGTAGGCTGGTGCTGTTGTGTTGGGACTGGCTGCAGTTTCGGTGGAGGTGGTGTCTCCGAAATCTAGGTGTTCTGAGGACAGCCGTCTTCTTCCGTTTCTGGAGGCGAAGATTCCGATGCAGTGGCTGATGTTGTTCAGAGCGGTGCTGTAGGCTTGGTATGTATTGATCTTGTTCTGCTGCACCTTCTTGTATGCGTTGTTGCTTGTAGTTACTGACTGTAGTGTGTTGTGATGTAGAAGGCGTCGCTTCTGTTCGAGGTTGACGATGCTCGGTTTTCTGCAGCTAGGTCCTTTAGTTAGTGTGCAGTTTTTAATGCATGAGTTGACTTGAACCTTTTTTGATCTTGTATTTGTCCTAGTTAGGCATGCATTTGTTAAACTGTTGTGACTAGGGATTGTAACGTCAAAGGGAGGGAGTGTGCATATGTATTGGAATAAGTAGTGCAATGAAGCTTTATATTGGAAAAGATGGGAGGAGTTAGAAGTGACAATATCTGTTGTTTTTGTTGTTCCGATGCTGAGAGTTGTGGATGGCTCTTGCTCCTCGGCCCTTGTTCTCTCGCTTCCAGTGTTGTGGTTCTTCCGAATCTGAAGCTTATGTATGCAGCATGGGCGGTGTTGACGTAGGCTTCTTTCTCCTAGGTTGTACTCGTGGGTGTCTCCTGTACCTGTAAGGAAGATCTTCAATAGTTTCGTTAATTTTTTGTTTTTGTGCGCGGGGGTAATCTGTGATCTCCTAGTTAGTTGGTTTTTTCTGTGTGCGTGGGTTCTACAGTGATTTCGGCTGCTCTGTCTTGTTTGCTTTGGGTGAGTGGTTTCCTGATTGCTATCAGTGATGGATGCGTGCTCAATGTGTTCGTAGTGATCTTTTCTAGTCTGGTTTCGGTAGCACTTTTGCTTTCTAGGTATTGTGTTGGATCTAAGTTTTCTACGTGTGCATGTGGTGTTTTTGCTAACTGTGAGTGTGTGAGGGTAGGTTCTAATGATGTCTGCCGTCAGCAAATCATGAACCGAACAGGAAGTAAAACATGGATCAAAGCAAAGCACGATATATACATGACAAAGCAAATGCAGTGACAGATTTTGCAAGAGCGGGAAAGAACAATTAGATGTAAATACGACAGATGGGTTAGAGATAGCCTGTTCTGTGTTGTCGTGGGTTGGCCTTGATGTCGATTCGATCTGCGCTCCTTCCTGATGTTGCTGTGAGTAGGGTTGTTGTTGGCAAGCTGAAGTTGTCGTGTTGATCTTGCGCACTGTGTGTGCTGTCCTTGGAGCTGGCTTGGTGGTATGAGTGCTCGAGTCTCGATGTTTGTCGCTGATTCCTGTCCGCCTATTTGCTAGGTCTGTCGCTGACGTATCTAGGTCGGCAGGACTTGTGTACTTGTCTCCTTGTGTGCTGTTGTCTTCAGTGAGTCTAGAGCGCTTGCTGCTGGTGATTCTGTGTCGGGGTGTCTCTCTCTCGTGCTCTCTAGTTGCTATGCAGTGGTTGCTAGATCTCTCAATTTTGACTGATGTGGACTGGGTTAGAGTTCGCAGAGGAGTTTGTGTGAGCTTTGACGTTTCTCATGCTACCAACTATTAGATCTGGATCCGATCTAGAGTTATACTCGTAAGGATAGATCTGTAACCAACACTAAAATCCCAACGCTTTCAGCACATTTTCTTGCAGATCTGCGCCTCTACTAGTATTTCTCTATCACATTGATCCAGATCTAAGCTTCCAAGTCCTTTCCAACACACGCTCTCCCTAGCTCACACGTTTGATCACAGATCCTAGTGTATGTGGACTCTCAACAAGGCCAGCCTTCTCTTGTTGCCATACACTTCTCTCTGAGACTAACTCCTTTGCAGCCCTCCTCACCAGAAAACGTGGAGCTCTCTTAGTTCATCTTTTGACCAACACATAGGGATACCATATACTGTGGGGGTATGCTATAGAGTGATGTCGAGCTGAACATCTCATCTTCATTTCATGTGCTGTAACCAATCTTTTGTAATTTCATTGATTTTAATTGTGCCTTCAAAAATTTCATATCAGATTTCTATGAAATTATTTTCATAAGGATTTGAGATACCATTTGTTTAAATCTCACATTGAAACTTTGTGATACAAATTTTACATAATAATGATATAATTTTTTTCAAAAGATGCAAACAATATCGTTTCGACATACAAAATATATTAGACCCAGGAGCCCTTGGAATGATATGATTTTCACATGCGAACGATATCATTCAAAGACCCTCGGATTTTTGTGATGTACCCACCAAATGAATTATCTTTTTAGATTGTAGTGGTTTGGACACAATGGGTATCACATGGGCATCACAAGGGCATCACCTTGACATTACATGTGTATCACCTAGACAAATCTCTTGAAATTTTCAATAACTTTGGACATTCTCTATTTTGAATAGTTATGTACGAAACTAACCACTGGGTAGGGTACATCCATGAATGAAACAGAACCCAAAAAATTTCAGAATTGTGAAACTAAAATTCTAATTGTACGGTCACAATAAAAGAATTTAATGTGTGTTTAGTTCAATATCATGATTTATGTCTATTCCAACAACCATCAACTAACTCGATCTTCGTAACTGAGGTTGCACAGAAGATTTAAATTATGTGAAACATTTCTTTTCAAGTGCTTAATTCTTGGCGTGAAGGCTTCTCGTGATATTAAATGCATGAAGGCAAAGCTCAAGTGCATTTAACCCTTTCACCCTCAAATGACGGAGCCTATGACCGTGGCATCAATCTAAATTTTCAATCAACTATATGCTCTAGTTTCTCATCAAATATAAGTGGAATTTTTAATTTTTTTTTTCAGAGATGAGATCATATGTCTCAATTATGTTACAAAAATCACAGATTTTTTTGTGGAAATTTGAATTTATTGTGATTTTCTGAAGAAAAAGTGAAGAAAATTCATATTAAATACAAATTATGCTAAAAAATTCTGAAAATTTCACCAAAGGTGGACATTATAGTGCCGAAACTTGTGGTGTAAATGAAAGTTATGTGTTTGGCTAAAATTAGAACCACGGTTATAGGTCCAAGTTTAAATTGCAATAACTTATTCAATTTTACGTATTTTTTTAATTTTCAAAATGGTATGGAAACCAAACATCATTAGCTTCATTTCATTAGTTGGACTCAAATTCAAAAAAATATCATTTTGATGGCTTGAATTCAGATCTAGAGCTAAAGCTAGAAGTTTTTCAATTTTACTGTATTGAGATCCGTGTCACAAGCATTTTCTTTCTTAGATAAAACATGAATACCTCAATGAGGCCAGTTTCATCATCATCTAATGCTTGTACATACAAGGAGCTCTCCTAAATTTTTTTGATGAAAAACAATTGTTTACGTTGATTATCATTCAACAATGTCATCCGAGAAGCCAATTTCTCGCTGCTTCTACGTTTAAGGGTTAACGACAGCAACGGACACAGCAGCACGCACAAGGCTCAAATTTTTTTACAATTTAATAGATTGTGCACAACAGCATATACCCAATGAGTACACTTCCTTGTTCACTTTTTTCACATAAATTATTTGTAGTTTGTTGTTGCCTCAACCGATTGGAGATCATAAAGATGGGTTAGATGGAGGAAAGCAAAGCACAGGTCTGGTCCGTCTAATGAAAATCAATCCAGCGGTTCAATCAATTAGTCGTGACTCCCCAAAAATTGGTCTCATTCTGGTTCCTTCTTCGTTAAAAGGTTGACATAAAATGGATGCGGGAGATCATGAAAAGTCACGTAAACATTGGATTGTGAACTACGAAATATGACTAAGATTAGGTTGATTTTCTGTGGCACAAGTTTAATACAGTTAAAAATATTCTTAGATTCAAAATTGGATGAAAATGATATTTCCTTCACAAACATAACATTTGCAAAAAGTACCTATTCGGCACCTTGACGAAGAGAGCTCCTTCCTTGGCACAGAAATTCTTCAATTTATATTCAATCATTCCCATGATCTCGAAGCGCTGTAATGTTGATCTACTGCCACCAAAACCCTAATCCAACCAACACGAACAGAAGCAAATTTGCCAAGATTTATGGTGAGAATACATTCTCCGAAACCTCAGAAAGGCGGCCAAATACACATCGCTTGTCATCAAAGAGTGAAACAAAAGTTAAATTCATGTACTGGATACTGTTTTCTAGACTGTTTTCTGCAACGAACCCTAGCAGATTCTCCAAAACCAGAGAAGGCAGCCAAACACACAACGCTTCTCATCAAGACAAAAACGATACAGTTTTCTAGAAACGAACAAAAGCAGATTCTCCACAAGCTGAGAAGGCACATGGTTTAATATCAAGAGTAGACGAAAGTCGTTTCAATGTAACCCATGCTGATTTCTACAAACGAACAGAAGCAGATTGTCCAAAACCAAAGAAGGCAGCCAAATACACACTGCTTGTCATCAAGAGTAGAGTTGACTTAATGTGACTGATACTGTTTCCTAGACTTTTATCTAGAAACGAACAGAAGCAGATTTTTGAAGATTGATGGTGAGGATACATTTAAAGCCTTTTCCAAAACCTGAGAAGGCAGCGTAGCGGCCAATTCACATTGTTTGTCATCAAGAGAGTTTATGAATCAATGTAACCGATACTGATTACTCGACTTCGAGAAACAAAAATAATCAACCACTGGGGCATTGCGTCGTCGCGCACTGAATTAGCGGACGAGGTCTTATTCAGTCAAGAATCGAGTAGTCTAGCTCTACAAAACTGATCACGACTACTCGCACTCGCGCTGCTGCATCGGCGGCCACTAACAGCCGCTCGTATGTCAGCCACGACGGCCACGACGGAGGAACCAATCACGAGAGACGACGACGAAGGACGACGATCGATCTCTACTGCAAGGCGCACTTCTTCTTGGAGAGATCGTACATGAACGGCACGAGGAACTGCTTCCCGTTGGCGCCGTTCACGTTGTAGCTCGCGCCGCTGCGCGACTTGAGCAGCTTGCCAGAGTAGCCGGGGTACGCGCCGGGGCCGAAGATACCTCCGCACGCCGCGCACGCCTCATAGCCAGCACCCGCCACTCCCTCAAAGTATCCGCTGTCTCTCGTGTTAGTCGCCGCGCCGACCATCATCCCGGAGAGCGTGACAATCATGCCTTCCACGCCCGGGTCGCCATTGGGCGCTTTCAATGGAGGCGAGTTCGGCCCAGCGCCGTAGTCCGCCTTGGCGTACGGCCACGCGCAGTGCCCGGGGCAATACTTGGACGGGTTGCCCACCCAGACGAAGGGGAGCACCTTGCGCTGCGTGGTGAAGTACGAGTGCGCGCCGCACAGAGAGCTGCAGAACCCTTGAACGCGGACATCCGGGGACGTGAGCACAACGTAAAGCGCGGAGGGATCCACGAACTTCGAGTCGATAGTTTTGAGCGCCTTCGCAACCACGGCCTCGACGTCCGCCTCGCGGAGCGTCTTCTGGAAGCTGTAATTGTCGTCAACGGTTGTCCCGAGCACCACCTTCTGCGCCGCGGGCGTCTTCTTCTTGTTCTTGTAGTGACGCGTGATGCGCCACCATCCCGCGACGGTGGGATATCCTGTCTTCGGTTCCGGCCCGGCGAACGACTTGAGAAAGTTCGTCACGGTTGCCTTCTGGGTTGCGGACCACCAGCCGTAGAAGATCACGTGCACCTTGATGGTTCCCGTCAAGAGCGGCCCGCCGTGGTACTTCATGTTGATGGTCGGGTCCTGCACGAGGAACTTCTGCGCGCCGACGAGACTGCGGTGCACGAACTCCTTGTACGTCGCCGCGTGCCCACCATGCGACCACTTGGAGGTCATCACCGGGTCCATCTCATACGCCGGGATCGCATCCGGCGCAAGTGTGTGCCAGGAAACCGCGAGGATCAGAAGCGTGGAGAGGAGCCCAATCGCGATGTTCCGGTTGCGGATGCCAACGCTGGTGGCGTCCTTAGGAGTGGAAAAGGACGGAGACGGCCGCAACTTCCCTTCAGAGCTCGCCAGAATCGGCGTGGTCGCGAGGTCCATCTTCACAGAGGAAGCAGAGCGTTGAATCGCCGCCACACTTGCATCGCGCACACTCGACGCGGTACGCTCCAACTGTTTCCCAGCCATAACAACCCCCCAACAAATCTCCCACAAATCTATACAACAATGCAAGGAGACGCACTCCGAACCCTTTTCTCCAGCATCAACAGATGCAAACTCACTCTACCTTCTACGTTTGCATCAAGAGATACAGAATGCCTCTGTCAATCCCAGATCAGATGCGTCTTAAGGTATCTCCCAGACGCGTTGTTCATGAGCTGGATTCAGCTCATATGAGAAAGAGACTAGATTTCTCTGAGTCTGAGATCAATGAGCTGGTTCCACCGATATAAACCTTGCTGGCGATGCAAGAGGAGGGAGCCCTGTAGCGCTCCGGATTCAAGGGGGGTGCACATGAAAGGGTCCAAATCACAAGAACGTTTTCTCCGTTACTTCGATCGGTACCCAAAAAAAGAAAGAAAGTTTCGTCTAACATTGCGATGATTGCTACCGCGGCGAGTAATCAGGGCTGGATTTAGCAACTGCTAATATGTCAGAATGCGCGGCCCGGAACTAGCTGCGTAATTTAGTACGTTAGCTTTCACGTCGAGTAGACGCCGATGTTGAGGTGGCGGACACTTATATGAGTAATTTCCAAATATCCTTCACAGGATCACTTGGCAGCAGATTCTTGGAGTGCAAGCGGCTTTTTTACCGGTAAGTTAGTGATCGGCGTCGCCCTGAGACTTCGCCGAACCGAGAAAATTACGTTGTGTAAGCTAGTCTGGATCGTTGATTAGATTAACACATTTGAATTAGTCTAGATCGCTGACTAGCGGATTACTGCGACCTCTGTCTAATCTTCCAGGAATATCATCGATTTGTGCACACAAGACTTCGTAACTGAACAATAATTGAGCCATTTTCTCTTGATTTCCAGTACATTACGAATGGATTAAATTGATTCCACCACAACTGGTTCTGCAAAACTTCATAACCAGAGCTGAGGAATTTACTTTGAAGTTACCGGTGTTTTCATTCTATGATGGGCCTAGTATTTACAGCCCTATGAATAATATTACACTATTAACAAACTACAATTTAGTGTACACTATGGGACTTATCAATTCAGAGATCGAAGCTGACGGAATGGTAGCTGAAGGCCACTTTGTGGAGCTTGTAGTCGACTGTGTTGAAGCTGCGGCATGTCTCTGCAATGCTCGTCTGGAGACTCTCCGGACCGCATATCAACACACCCACGTTTGTGCCGGGACTCTGCCTCTTCGCACATCCCTCGAAAAGCTCTGCATGAAGTAGGAATTACACATGTTAGGGTTTGATAAAAAAAAAGTGTGCTATAGGTTTAGGGTTAAGGAACTTGGGTTACGTTAGCTTATCTAGAAATGAACCACATGATACCATGGTAAAGAAGTTGCAGGTTATTTCAGTACTGGCATTAACACGGTGTGAGGCTAGTGTGGTCAGGGTTTAGGGTTTGGGGTCTAGTGTGCTCGGGGTTTAACGTATAGTTAAACAAAACGAACTTAGGCTACAATAGAGCATCCTGAAATGATGCCCATGATATCACGGTGATGAAGTTACAAGCTAGATCTCACAAGCTAGACAAGCATAAGACCAAGAATACAGTGTAAGGTCAAGTGCGGATTGGATTTTAGGTTTAGGGTTTGGAGTACAGTTAACTGATGCTTCATTAGATCATACTGAAATGGAGCCCATGACATCATGGTAGTTAAGACCAAGAAAACAACTGTGGAATGTCAGGTGTGCTATGGGTTAGGGTTTAAGGTACAATTAGAAAACCTGCACTTTGGTTGCATTAGAACATCCTGAAATGAAGAGAGGGAATAAAGATTACCTCTTAGGTTAGGCCGGTGCCCAAACTCTGTGTTGGAAGGGACCACCAACCGCTCCCCACTCTCATTAGCAAGAGCGGCATCATCATCATCAGAATACCCTACCAACCCCTCCTCACCAACAGCTCCTCCTCTGCCGCCCCAGACGCTCCACAACGCCATAACCGCGCCTCCGAACACCACCACTCCCAACACCATGTTCAAGAAGTTGAAGAAGCCCTTAGCCCAGAAAGGCACACCAGTGCCAAACTCAGGCGACGCTTCAAAACCCCTCTTTTCTCGTGGCTCCACAACGTAACGACTCACCAGGATGGAAGAAAGGATGTAACCAAGGAATGAAGAGAGCAGACCTGCACTGATCCAGAGGTTGCTACCGGTGCCCACTAGAATGGATAGAGGTCGTTTCGAAGCGGATACGTTGGTGAGAGAGGAAAGAATCCTGGACTTTTTGAAGTGGTCACTCAGGTTGGAATCTGGAGTTTCTGGTGATTTTTCTAGGGTTTGGGGGGCGGTTTCTCGCGTGACGAAGGCGTGGATGTGGAGGTTGAGTTTTTGGTTGTACCCTGGGCAGATGGTGGAGGGTGAAACGAGGTCCAGAAGCTGAAGCTCCTCGGATTTCTGAACGGCCCAGATGAGCGTCACGTCCTGGGGAAGGTTGGGTTGGTTTCGGTGGTGCCTGTGGAGAATGTCGCGCAGGATGGCCACAAAGGGCGACACTCCAATTCCTCCTGCCACTAGAATAAGCGCCTCATAGCTGCAACGAAAATGAACAAATGAGTACCTGTTTCTGAGGTAAACCATGAAGTTTGTGAAGTCACCTGTGGTTGAACAAGATACCCTCACTTTTTGAGTAACTGGAATAGCTCTCAAAGGAGAGAAAGATGGCTAAGATTCATAATTGATCTCGTGCAAACTCTTTCCTCACTCTGAGAGATGGCTACAACTACTTTGAATTGAGTTTAAAGAGGATGAGACCACCAAGCTCTAACAACTATTCAGAGTCAGGAAAGAGAAGTGAGAGGAGGGTAACTTACTAAAACTGCGGGTGCCATTACATACTTCAATAGACATTTTTAATGAAATGAATGGTGATGGTGATGGTGATGGAAGTTAACTGGAGGAAGTAGTCGGATTCGTGGCCATAAGGCCCTTCCACAGCGGCTTTGATGGCGAAGGGGCACGGCCCTGGCTTCACAGCGGCAACGACCTCGTCCTGCAGCTGATGCGTCCACTCCCCATATGGCTTGATCAGCACCTTCAACCTGTCGTCTCCGTCGTATGGACTCGAGGACACGCTGAAGGGGTGCCATTGCAGCGCAGAGATTCCGGGAACATTCAGAAAGATGAAGCTCAACGCGTGGTACTTCATACCTGATATCCAACGCTCAATGAGTACCATGCACAGACTATAGAGAATCAAACCTGGATAGCGACAGAGACTCTAGTGTCATACCTTGTGGTTTCGCGATCACTAATTCGTATGTTCCACAGGGCAAGAGTTTGGTCGAGATGATCCCGGCGCTGCTCCGGGACTGGCAGAAGCGCAGGAAGCGGTCGAAGGTGAAGAGGAAGAGCCCGGCGAAGCACATGTTGAAGATGAAGTCGCCGACGTGGAAGGCCATGAAGATCACGAACACGATGTAGAGCTGGTGCGTGTAAAAGAAGAGCTCAAAGTTGTACTTGTTGCGCACCCAGGCGAAGGACGTCACCCACATGGCTATGCCGGAGAGCAGGGAAATCAGCCCGGGGAGATTGGCTATCGTGTGAGCGGGCCACTCCAAAACCTGCAAAAGTTGTGAAGATACCTCTTTTCTCATTAGAATCAGTCCTGAGTATCTATAATCAGCTCAAGATTGACCTCTCCTTCAATCTCAAAGGTGGCTAAAACTACTGAAGTTTAGCTTGAGTTTACTGACCCGTTCGATGAGATGGCCTTCGAAGTACCACGCAACCATGTAAAAGACGCCGTGCAAAGTGAAGACGGCCATCATGAAGTGGCCCAGCCACACATGGTACTTGGCAGCATGCTCAAAGGGGATGTCGATGGCGCGCAGCAGAACGGATCCCCGCGCCACTGGAAGAAAGAGAAGATTTAAACACACTATGCCTACGAAACCTAGCCGCAAACCGGTCAGCTTCAGCTTCACTCCCCAACTGCATCCCAAAAAGGATCACACCATCAATTTCATCACGTAAATGTAATCAAGAGCAGCTGTCTTTTCCATGTTAGATGATAGCTTACACTGATTCATAGGGCTCCAGCTTCTCAAATTCTGCTCTCTTGAAGTCGTTCACCATGTAATTCGCCATCATCCACACGAACATGGCCAGGAACAAGACGATCCACAGAAACTCTGCCACGGAAACCATGCCCAGCAAGCTCTCCGTCACCATGGGCTGCTCCTGCAAACCAGCCCTTCCTCTCTTCTTCTTCCTGCATCTGAAAACGAAAACATCCCAAGTTCAATCACTCACCAAAAATGATTCAAACTCTACGTAAATCATTCCAAATCTCATCTCATGACGTACGCAATGCGTGAGTTGAGCTCCAAGGTCAAGATCGCGAAGATGGTGAGAAGCAGAAACGGCGCTCCGAACAGGATGAGAATCCCACCTGCAAGGCGGAAGAACACTATGAGCTCATCATGTCCACAACGTCACATGATCAGAAAGGTAGGTGTGAGTCGAAGTTCCTACCATCGATGCCGAACTTCTCGACGGCGGCGAACAAGAGCACGGTTCTGATCTTGTCCAGCGACGCCATGGGCCACACCACGAGAAACGCTAAGTAAACGCCCACGGACAAGCACATGGGCAGCCATATCGTCCACCTCGCTGCAGCCATAGCCATGCCTCCGGCGCCACTATCCTCGTTCTTGGGCAGAAGCTCCACCCTCAACTCACCGCCTGATGTCGCCATAGCTGAGGAGCCTGCAAACTCACTCACAGGCAAAACCTGGCAGAGGAAAGAGAGAATTTCAGGAGAATGAGCTACTCAGCCACGAAGCTTGCAAGTTCGCCAAACTCCATGAGATGCGTGTACGACACATGACGAGCTTCCACGCAACTCTTTCCTTTTCTCGCAGCTCGGCTGGGCTTTAAGTAAGCAAATTCATCTCAGATAATCAATCTTCAGACACAGTACAGAAACTTCCACTCGCAGGAAGGTCGACAATGTGGAAGGGACTGAAAACCCTCACTCTACCCTCACCGATAACTTTTCTTTGAGGAGAGAATTTACCTGCTCGTGGAGGAGGAGGTTTGGCATGCAAATCCGACCACCGTCGATGGAGCACTGTCCAAACCACAGCCTAAAGAAGATGATGGCGTGAAGAGAGATTCAAGGTGCGATGGGGTGTGATCGCAGCCGCTGCTTTTGCGTAAGCGGTGCTACGAGATTCGAGGGCGAGAGCGCTCCTGGCCGAAGCTTTTGCAAAGCCAAAGCGGCGCATCATCACCATCTGCATGCAATACGAGTGGCGAACACGACGTCGTCGGATTCTGAGATCCTCGCTCGTTGGGGCGTCACTTTCGTAGCGTCAGACTTTTGGCAGACTCGTAGAAATGCTTAACACGGAATCAAAGGTACCCTTCATCATCGTCGCTACTTTGTCAGCCATGGCCACAATGTAGCATCAGCAGATTGACGGACCATCAGCAGCAGCATCATCAGCAGGCTTTGAGGACCGAATTAGGGTGTACATTCTTCCATTTAGATCCTGTAACCGTATAATAGGCCCAAATGCGCTGCTTCGGGTGGGTTTGCTCTAATTTTTCAGGACGATTCTGAAGCATCGTCTCCGGCGATGTATTACAAGCGGAGGATCTCTTTCTAAGCGCGCAGACAGTGGTTTAGGGTTTGAGGTGGGCGTTCTCTCCCTCATGATCTTATGGCAGCTTCCACCATCTCAGTCCTTTATGCTGCATTGAAGATCGAGCCTGTGACGATTTGTGTGCAGATTACAGGATCATTACGCAGCTTGCCAGTTATAGCATAATCTGCACATAATCGTCACAGCTTCATAATTTGTAATCGTCACACCTTCATAAACCATACTACAGCTGCATTATGATCCTGTAATATGATTATGCAGCGCTAAAGATCGAAGGTGTGACGATTTGTCATGTGCAGATTACAGGATCACAGTGCAGCTTACCAGTTATAGCATGCACACAGCTCCATCCTTTGTAATCGTCACAGCTTCGTAAATCATGTTACAGCTGCATCATGATCCTGTAATATGATTTATGCAGCGTTGAAGATCGAACCTCGAATTTGAAGCGCTTTGGCAATGGAGCTGCTGCAACACAGACGGTATTCCCAATCTGTTCCGCCATTTTTTCAGCATAGACTTGTGCGATGTGAGATTCTAGCTGAATCTTACACAGTTTCATACCAATGCTTGAGGGTCTGTGTGGATTGTCTCATCTCCGATTCTCTGTTTGCCATACTTGTCATGTGTGTGGTTTCCATACTTCACGGTGGATGTTGTCAAATCATATTACAGGATCATAATGCAGCTCTGCATATATCAGGCAAGGATTATGATGGTGAAGACGTGATTCTCCGGACAATTCAGCTCTCCTTTGACAGGCACTTCTTTCACCCCACATTCAACTCTTGGTTGTTATTTGTAAAGTGACGCAAAGACACCCTGAGTTTCGACCTGTTTTCTCAAGCTGAGATATAAAAATCAGCCCTAAATAGCTCTAGAGTATTCTATAATCAGCTCAAAGAGGACAAAAACAATACAACATGACCTCTCCTTCTTCTACCTTGAGTTTGGAGACCACCAAGCTCGTCCATGCTTTTCCACCAAGGTCTACGAGTGAAAAAATAGTAGTATTATAATAATTTGTGATCACAAGATACTGCATATGTATGACTTTTTGCTTATTTTTTCAATGAATGCTGAACATGGATCATGTTCATTGCTTCCATGACTTCACCATGCATGTTCAATGAAAACTCCAACTGGTGATGGGAAATGGCCACCAACTCTTTAAAGAGCATTAGACACACAATGAAGATCCAACTCAAACTACGGCTTCACACCACGTCTTTGACCAGAGGCCCATGCATTTCATACAAAGTGTTTGCTTCCATGGAACCACAATCTTTGGACACTTGTGGAATTCAACCCTTCTTTAGTAGTAGCGGAAGAAAACTCGTTGTGTGATGACATGAGAGCAAGAGCATGTTTTGTGAAGAACTCATGCACATGCACACTTTCTACGTACCAACCGAAAGGCATTGAATTTTCAAAGATGTATCCCCAATCCATGGAGGAAAGCTCTCAAGAAAGAGATCTCTGATAGGCGCCGTGAGTTGAATCTCTCTGTCGGGCCACGTTTCCTCGGATTTTATAGTTGGCACCAACTACCTCAATTAATGTAAAGATCTAACGTATGTTTCATGTACAAATCCAATGTGTGTTTTTCGGATTCATTCATGAGGGAAGAGAAAATGAAGAGTACCTTTTCTTTTTCATAAAATAATTGTGGACGGTGAACTGCTTTTTTTGATAGCTGAGCACTTATGAATGAGATTGGTGACCAATTTTCTGGAACAAATAGCTTTAAAATTACTAGTCTCACCAAACAAGTGGTCTTGAAAATGAAATTAATTTCTAAAATAAAATAAAAACTTGTGTATTGTTTGTTGTTTTGAAACCACCATGTGACATTAAATCATATTATGTACAGTACAATGCTCCTTCATTTAGGACAAAAATGTAGATTCAGGCTGCGTGGCTCCTGTTTTTAAGTTACAAAACATACGACATTTACTTTTGAGCTATATTTCATGAAGGGAGGTTGTACATTACATGGTTTTATGTCATGTGGTGATTTCTCATCAACCAACTTCATGCATAATAGTGCTTTCAATGTCCATGAATTGTGCCTCAGATGCAAGATAATTACATCTAAGCCAATTCTCATTATTTTTTTGAGACATGAAACCCGAAGACGACAATATTGAACATGTGTAAATTTTACAAATTTCTACATGCCAAACTTCACAAAATGTCGTCAAAATTACAATTGCCTTGTTAATGTGTTTTGTAGTCATCCTCTTGGGACAACATTTTGGGAAGCCCTTAAATCCACAAAGAGCACTACCAAAAATTTACCTTTTGCTCTGTTTTTGCACTGGTATATATGAAATTGTGTACTTGTACTTCTTCCTAAAAACCATGGATGTTTTATGCAGATTCCCGAGCTCTCTCCGGGGAAGAAGTGCCTGTGTAGTACGTTTAGATGATCCTTCATAATGAATCACAAAATCGCACATGACAGGAAAGAGGGGGAACTTCATCAAGGAAAGTGTTGTGCGCTGATGTTTGATGAATCCCACTTGAATGGAACTGTTGTGTAAAGTGGACGTACCAGATTCAATTGCGTATGTATCACGCATCCAAGACTTATCGTTGGTTGTTGTATTTTGCACATTTCCCGGAAGTGAGCTACGGTGTCATAATTGTCAAGTTCATCGCACACCAAAATTTCACTACAGTTCATAAGAAACTGTCAT
Source organism: Bryoerythrophyllum caledonicum (assembly GCA_963971425.1). NCBI lineage: Eukaryota > Viridiplantae > Streptophyta > Bryopsida > Pottiales > Pottiaceae > Bryoerythrophyllum > Bryoerythrophyllum caledonicum. Next base: position 21,056,627 of record OZ020524.1, on the reverse strand, counting down.
TGTTTGCTCTAGACTCTTTTTGTTCCGGTATTGAGTAGAGGTGTTCAAAGAGATTACAACCACGTAGTAGTTGTCAAGTTTGGATGTGCATTCATCATACTTGATGGTTGATAAGATTACACATCATTCTAGGCGCTATTCATATCTTTGATGGTTCTTAAATAATAAAATTTGGAAACTTTCACCAAGTAACACGTAACCTTTATGGATGTCCTGATTATGATAATAAGAAAAAAACTCTACTACACACTAGTAACTATGGCTTCCGTGAGCTTAGTCAAAAAATCTCCAAAACTCGTGCATACGGCTACAGAAAGTTTGTAATTATTTTGTGTACGAGCATGTACTTGCAAGTCACGTCTTTACATTGTGTGGTATCAGCATCCACGTTTTCTGCTTTGACGTCATTGTTGGCCCTTCATTGCAACTCAAGTACAAAAATTGCCCAACGTCGGCCGATTGCTACATGAAGTTACTAGTGGGTCGTGTGTGTCATGGCATGATTTTGGTGTGGCCACCCCCAAAAACTATGCATGTAGTAAGGTAAGCCCCCCTATAACCGACAAGTTAAGGAATGTGCATATATGGAGAGAGCAGATAATTATACTATTATTTTTCAGTGATAGCCAATAGAATTGCAATTCCAACCCAAGTGATTTCATATTTTTCCGATAAAAACTGAATTAGTTATGAATTTTCAAATTATGCAGCCATGTTTAGTGGGTGGCCAGCAGTAGGTACCCCCATAACCAACGACCAAAAGTAAGGGTCTTGACTAATAGCAAACCTCCATTTGGGGCTGAGTTGGTGGTAATGGGACAGAAGAGGGTTGGATATACCCCAATTTTATAGGCGTTGGCTATGGATTTTTGTTGGTTATGGAGAGGCTTACCTTATATAGCCTATAGTCGTAAGTCAATCCACGATCAAACATGGTGGTGGAGGACAATAAAGACAAGCCATTTGTTGTGATTTCCTTGTTTTGTTCTTCCTTTGAATGCAGATGCCTGAGCATGAAAAATTTCTCTAAGTGCCTTCCATAAAGTCAAATAGTTTATTGCGTTTGTCTTGGCTTCTACAAGCAATGTTGTATGTCTTACCAATCATGCAGTAAATCGTCATTAAGTATCATATGGGGACTTTAATAACCCCTTCTAATTTCTTTCTCATAAAAATATCAACATCTAGTTGGTTGTTACAAACAAAATAAGTGGATAATATTGGCAATATTAGCAAAGACTCCAAGGATCTTCGCTAGTTATTTCTTGCCACATGTAAACTATACATATGAATGAAACCATTTTGACTTTCATTTCTTGTATTTTTTGTAAATAGATATCATATTGATATTGATATCTACTGGGATTTTCAAAAAATCAAAAATATAAATATAGACTAATAAATAAATCATAGAGATACTATTTTATCGTTACGAACTTTACAGTTAGTTTACACATCACTTAAGAAGTTATTAAAGCTCTCTTCAAACCAATCAAATATATCCCAATTTTTGATAAAATTCATTAACTCTTCATCAACTATTCATTTGTTACCTAAGCTCAATATGTTTAAAATTTAAAAACCTTCCAAAATGGATAACATTACCTTATACCAAATTATGGCATTCCAAATTTTTCATGGCACAAAAAATAAAAAATAAAACTATTATTTTCAAAGTACATTATCTTTTTAAACACTTTAGCAACGACCCAGGCGATCATTTTTGGAGGCCGTGCTTGCTAATAGGGCTGGTTTGCATGATAGAAGTTAACGAATCGGGCCGGGAAAGGCAGAGCAGGTGTGCTTTTCTTTTCAAAGAGTCGCTTGAATCTAAAAATTTTGTTGTTATGCCAGCCAATGGTTCGCTGCAAATAAAATTGAACACATGCACAATTGAGCCTAGGTACGCTGGAAAGATATGTACAGTAATATGTACGAGGAAAGATTATGCTAAGATATCCTCCTGCCAGACTGTGAGCAATACATCACGTGGAATGATACTCAAATTGGTCCAAAAAAACTTGATGGTTTGTAGAAAGACGCGCAGTTCTTGGAAAGAGAATACCAAGCCGTCGCCTAAAACCTTGGTGCATGATACACGCGCTTGATCACCATTAAAACACTGAATTGCAGCCAAGCTTCCTTGATCATTGTTGTGTCTGCTTCCTGTGCAACCTAGTCGTTTGGAGAGTAGCGCAAATGCAAAACATAGAGGATAGATGCTCTAAATTTTGGGAGTAAGTGGTTGTATATTAAAGAAACAAGTTCACCAAACTTCCCTTTATCGTTGCTAAAGGGTTAAACCCTGAAGTTCTCCCATTGTCGTCCTCAAATACATTCATTTAACCAAAGCAACTCCTTTTTATTTTTTTAAAAAAAAACTTACATATTTTACAAAAACATTGCACGTAATACTCTTAATTAATACATACAACAGAAAGTTGAAAAAATCCCAAAATTTGTAGAGCTCAATATGTAAATATAAACTTTTGATATGTATAAAATTAACCCATATTATATGACATCATTATAGTAAAAATGGTTATACATCTTCTTAGAAGAAGTTATTCACAATCCATTTGAGGTTACAACAATAAACACTCAGGAAATAAAATTTACACAAATCAAAACACTAAAAAATCTTTGAAATTCATTCACACCAAGAACCTTTAATATTCCTAACACAAAACGTCTCTTGAGATAAAGAACCCTAACATACATACTCAAAACAACAAACAAACAGTCTAGCCAAAATAGAAAGAGAAAAAGAACATAGGGCAACCAAAGACACATGCAAGCATGCCCACACAACACCATACTACTTTCAAAAAAATGAATGGCCATCCATGGAAGACACCCCTGATAAAGGTTCCATAAGGTTATTATCTAAATACCTTAAAAAACATTATCTAAATAAAAACCTAACAAAATAAGCTGAAATTTTTTCAGACATAGAAAAATGGACAGGCAATAAAGATATTGACAATGAACTTTCTAATGAATTTTGGAAAAACCCCCTCATCACATACTCACAAAAAACATGTATCATAAAATTTATGCCTAGGCAATATATGGAAAATGCTAGAAAATAACTCTTCTTTGGTCTCGAAAGATTCCCTTCCATCTCATGTCCCATTTGCAACTCCACCAAACCACCAAACCAGATACCTTGTTACATGTACCACTTAAATGCCAACAACGCCACATACATTTCCTAATAGTCGAAAGACACAACAAGGTAGTATAGGAAATAAAAAAAGTACTTATATTCCATAGTAAAATCCATTGCCTTATTTAGATGAACGCCAATATCTCTCACAACAATCCATCAGAAAACACAATCCCACCATGATTGCTTCCGTGTACTTGTGGAGCACAAAGATGCCACAGTAACGCTAGGTTTGAACATGATTTAATATGCGTCCACGGCATACCATTTAATTATCCCCCACCAGAAGCTTCCACCTTAAACATCACCACACAATACATAGAGTTCACCTATTGCAATGACAAATTTTCACCTGACACAATTGAACAAAAGATAATCAAATATCAACCCCTTCTAGAATGAAATTAGCCCACTGGACTAGAAAGTTGCCCCACTGATAGTAATTGCGGCCGGTGCCGGAGCCACTACCTATAACCCTTCCATGAAATCCATTGCAAACACATTCAACATCCCAAATACCTCCATTAAAAACACGTTAAAAAATATCAACACCATCGCTATCCAATACGCCATGTCTATTCCTCTCCATAAAAGAAGACTGGAAAACAACCAACCCCTGCCCGAGCCGCATAATTCATAATTACTAATCAGTCCACACCCAAACAAAATTTGCAAACTAATATTGCTTTACCTCCAACTCCATACACACTACACTTCCTTGTCAAACTTAAAAGGCTCTTTTGAGCTTCTTCTTCTATAGTGTTTATCCTTGAAAGGGGGAGGTAGTTCCATACTACTAATCCTCTATCCACTGGGCATCGTTTTTTGTGGTAAAACAAACACACACAAGTTTATTCACGCCGGTCTCCTTTAGAAACCAATGTTCTCCTTCTTCTATTCAAAACAAAATGAAAAATTGATATATAATTAAAAAAAACACGCTCATAAACTAATGGATCACTCCACATAAAAGAAAACAACTTGTAGAATTGGATGGATGAAAACAATGTCCTTCAACAAGAACGGTTTTCATCCGCAGATGCTCAGTTAAAAAATACATGTACTGACGTGGATGATGACGCAAGAGAAAATCATACCTGCCTTCTTTTAATCTCCCCAGGAAACACTAAAAGAATCCCAAAACAACTTTAAAACTCACTGAAAGATGACTAAAGAAATTCCTCCACGAAATAAAATGGCGAAGGCTTTGACTTGACGCTCATTCTCTTACTCACCACTCCCCCAGTCCGGACGAGAATCACTACTCTCGTGAGCCAGAGCGACGATCGTCGCCAGTGGCGACGGAGGCAGACCGATTTCCGTTTCGAGTTCGTCGGCCGCTGGTTTTACGTTGGTTCGGGGGAGAGCAGACGAAACAGAGCAAAGAGAGAGAAGCGAGAGAGACGAAGTGACATTTGTTGTTTCGATTGCGCGAGTGCGATTGCGAAGTGCGCGTTGATCGTAACTGGGGATTGAGGCAGAGCGCGGACTGTGGCGGAAGAACGAGCTAGATTTTCCCGGGAACGGTCGTGAATTCGGTTACTTTTGTTTTGATTCTTGGGGGAACTCGGAGAGCGGTGCGCGCGAGGTCTGCCAAGATTAGGGAGGTTTAGGAGGCCAATGGCGACTGCGGGAGGCGCGGTCGCGTGCATTGCGACGTTCTTGCGCGCCCGGGGAGCTCTTGCAGTTGCGCGGGGTTGTTAATGAGGGGGGAGCGTCGCGGAGGCGAGGATTGAACAATTCTTGGCGGAGTAACGTCTTGATTTTGAGTGGTTTTGAGGCTTGTTCTGGTTTCGGAGGAGAATTTTCAACGTTTCGCGATCAGTCAGGAGGCCGGTGGTGGCGTTTCTTGATTTCTGTTGCGGAGGCTCTGTATTTCGGCATTGGAATGCATGCCTTCGCGCTTAGGATTTCTTTAGTGATCAGTCCCGGTTCGTGTTCGTCTGCATTTTTGGTTACAAGTGTGGACGATATAGTTAGTTCTTGGTAGCATATTATTATCCCAATCCTCTCGGTCTATGTTGAATTCTGTTTCTAACGTATCCAATTGCTGCACTTCTTTAATTCTCCTTCCCGCTCCAGTTCGTTGCGGAATTGGAGAAATTGTGCGGTTCTGAGAGTGTAGTTACAGGCTGTGATCAAGTTTTTCGGAGAGGTGTTTATTAGTGGAACAAGTACCGTTGCGGTTCGCAGTACAGTGTGGTATCCATGGCAGTGGAGCCAGACCTGAGCAGCGAGATTTACCGGGAGTTTGACGTGCGCGTGGTGGAGAATGAGGAGCGCTACTTCTGCCTGCTGTCGCCCTGCGTGGACAAGAACAAGTCGCTGTCCAATCGGCAGCACTGGATCACGCACAGGAAGTTCGTGCACAAGGAGAAGGACAACGTGAACCTGCCGAGCGGGCGCGTGATTCGGAAATGGCTAACGGAGAGGGCCGGGTACCAGCAGCCGCTGGGACGCGTGAGCGCGTCGATAGATAGACGGATGGTGGCGGCTCCGAGCCTGGAAGAGGGCAATATGAAGACGTACAGTCTTGTGGTCCACATCTCGGGGCTGATGGCGCAACTCGGGAGCGCGTGGCAGGAGCTGGCTCGGGCTGTGCAAGACACAAACCATTGTAAGTGTTTCAAGTCCTGAGTATATTCTTTAGAGCAGCAGGCTGTGTCTGGTTTCACGATGAGAGAAGGACTTGAAGTTTGGCATGCAGACCGCGTCCAGCCTATGGACGTGGGTGATCTCACCCTTCGCTCTTCGAGTCTGTAAGAGTGAGATCGTTTTGGCAGTGGTTGTTGCTTTGGAAGCCCGAGGTTGTGTGAAGAGCCAAAAAATTGTTTCTACGTAGCTCCTTTCATAAGGTTGGGTTTTCGTTGGAGAAATTGGAGTGATACCATCATCCGACAGGCTGGTGAATTATATGTAGAGGAGTAAAGTCGTTGCGGGGGTTGATCTCTATGCAGCTCTTGTCTTCTTATTGCTGAAACGGCCATTGGTTCTTACCTGCTATATATTACCTGCTTTATATCAGTTTCTTCCCCCTTTCTTTTTGTTTCAGCCCTACCGCAAGCAGCTGTACCACGGATTGTTACAGAGAAGGTGAAGGAGATGTACCTGAATCTAGAGAGAGGGACTGCAATAGGCAGTGACATGCCCAGAAAACCGGATGATATCAAAGGAAGGAAGCGAAGAAGAAAGATGGACCAAAATGACGTGGAAGGGGACCCAAGGGAATGGGGGTCTATGGGTAAGGCATTGGCTGATGGAGGGATGCAGTTTCCTAAGTTGCTGAAGCCCCTGGACATCAGGGAAGGGCATCAAATGTATCATGCTCCTCATGATCACGAGCATGCAATGGAAGAAGGTGTTGTGGTGAGTAACTCAGTAATGCTAATTGACTGTCAAGGATGTGTAGAGTCTTTGAGAATTCGTGGATGGTTTACTTGAAAAGCTCTGGAAGATCAGGATTTCTCTTCTCCTGCTTGTTGCATATTAGGCTCTGCATTTCGAAGCCAATGACCTGAATGCATTTCAGACTCGTGAGTGATGTGCTTGGGGGTGTGGAGTTGGTCCAGATGGATGTACATGCCTCTGAACATACCGAATGTTGGATGCAGGAAGATGGCCATGAGATGCATGCGATGGGAGCAAGAGTGAGCGATCATGTGGGGTGGAGCCTGGCAGCACTAACACCAGGATTGAGACCCGATGGGTCTGTGATGGCAGATCATGTGGATGGAGGGGATGGAGGCATGGGAGGAGGCATGCACGTAGACCGCAGCGACGCCGTGTCTCGTATGGAGCACCTCGTTCCGGTGGTGGGGATTGGGGTGGGGTAATGAATGAGGTGTACATCCAGAACTGCATGTGAGGTGGTATTTGCACAACTTACCAGCTGAGGCACAGAGAACTTCTCATGGAGAGCAATGGTAGAGAACTAGGTATGCTTTGCTGAACTCCCTGCTATCTGGTTTTTTGCATTCTAGTAGTGAATATGTATTTTTATTTTCTCATGTGGTTGGGAAAGCGTCACAGACTCACCCTTTTTTTCCAACTACAGAAGTTATCTGACAATGTTTGAATTCATCATCCTCATATGTAGAGTTGTTTTGGCAAAATACATGAGGTTTAGCAATGGTCATGTCTCCAAATTCTTGGTTCTCCCATATCTCCTCACATCATGTCGAGAGAACTGATTGTGGGCTTGCACTGGCAGTTACTGAGAAGGAATGTGTGACCGTACCGCTGAGTGCAAAAGAAGATGATTTTCACCACTGCAGTTTTGGAGATGCTTCTACACATTGCAGGTTTTTGAGTTCTCTTGGATTTGCAAGTGCCTCCTGACCTTCATCAACAACCTGGCTTTAGAGAGATTCTGCAGCTGGGGAGACGTATCAGTCGGTGGCTGAAGTAGGAGATTCCACTTCTCCACCATCATCAGCATCAGAATTATACAAAGAGATAAAATTGACATCATCATTTTTTTTGTATTTAATGGTTTTTCCGGTTCTAATCAGAGCCTTGATACCACCTCATGCATTGTGTTCATTCCTTTTCTCATGTTTTTTTCACTTACTATGAATTGTTGCTCTCCCTCTTTGGAAGTGCTTCTCACAATACAAAATGTCTCTTTTTGGAATTTCTTACAAGTTGGGCCGTGCTTGTTTCCACTCTAAAGAAACAAGCCATTGATGGATAAGGACCTGTTTGTATGCAAATCACCGGTTCCCAATAGGATTATGTGTAAACTCATCCAAAGTTACCCCACTTTTTAACTCGATGGCGTATTGGTATCCAAAACACCTCTCTTTGAAAACCATCAATGGTCCGATGTGGGATCCCTCCTATGGGTCGCATCCACGCATATCGCATGCGAATGGCCCACCTGCAAAAGTCAACAACCACAAATAGAAAGATTGCTTTCTATGTGGAAGTACGGTAGAAATATCGTGCGGCCCACACCGAATCTTCTTTCCGGAAAATCCGTTAGAATGCACCTTAGTGTCTCACTGCATTCGTTGAAAGCACAAAGATACCTTGAAAGCGCAAAGATCCACGCAAATTATTGCAATTCGCAGATTAGTTTGAATTGTAGGTAAAGCTATTCTAGATTACTTCAAAAGTGACCACCTATTAATTTGTTGTCCTTGAAGGGTTAATGCATTATAATCTTCTCTTCTTAGAACTATAGATAATAATTAGTATAAAATCAAGAAAAGAGTTTGGTGGTTTCTACACTTAAGCCAAATAAGGTGACCCCTCCCTCGTAACCAAACAAAACCCATAATTGACACTTATGGAATTGGGGTTAATCAACCTACTTCCATCCCATTACCACCAATTCACCTCCAAATGGAGGTTTGTCATTAGGCATGACCTCTTACTTTGGTCGGCGCTAATACTTATTGGCGGCCACGGGCTAAACATGGCAACACACTTTGAAAATTCATAAATGATTCACATTTCATTGGAAAAATATGAAATCACTTGGGTTAAAACTGTACTTCTATTGACTACCACTAAAAAAAACAATGGTATTTGAATATTTTTTCCATGTATACACATCGCTTAACTTGTCGGTTATAGGGTAGTTTACCTTAGTCCCGTTCAGCAAAAGAATTTGCATGAAATACCATGAATATTAGTTTTTCTTTCCCTTAGAGTTGTTTAGAATTGATTTTAGTTATTCAAAATGAAAAAAAAGGAGGTATTGTGTTCAAACTTGCCATGACACAACAAACAACTTGACCATAGCCACGATGTGTGAAAGCATCGGATCAATGGAACATTTCATGCCACATGTCAAACCATTCATGTAGAAAGATCACTATTTTCAAATTAAATAAAATTTAATATAAAAAATTTAAAAAAAGTCCGACTGTGAGTACTACAACTACATTGCAAGAACATGGTGTGGAGATAAGCACCCCCCATGCATCCATGCATATCGTCAAGCTCAATCACCACCCACCGGACAAAAGGTATATGTTTTTTCTTCAAATGCTGCTAAGAAAGAGACGTTCGATGGTGCTGCGTGTTGAATCAGTCATGTGCATTTAATTCTATCCACCTGCCTCAATTGACATCCCGGACCACCTAAAAATTGCAGAGTTTCTCATTGGAATGTTCGTTTAACTTACTATCCTCAAAATGCAAGGATTGGACATCATTTGTATAAAAATATCTACATTTTTTTAAAGAATTCTAAAATTATCTTTTATATGAAACTTTTACTTTTTTGTTGTTGAAAGAACCGGAAAGATGAAATTGTGAGGTTTGTTGCAGAAATGTTTAAAGTGTGGGATGCTGGTGAATGGCCCTCTTTGAACGCCGGGGATCAATAAATGAGCTTGGTGACGGACTTTTAGAATTTTGCCACTTTCACCAAACATGAAGACATGAAAGAAAACCCATGTTCTATTTGAGATTTTTGAAAATAGTTTTTCTAAGTGCAAATTACATGTGAAAGTGAATAAAATGTTCCAAAAACTCCTATTAGTTTATTTTTTTTTGAAGTGTGAATATTTATTTTTAATATAACCATTTCGGGGTTCATAAATTCCAAACAACTGCACTTCCCAAGTAGTAAATATAAGCCATGCCCGGTGTTCTTCGGAAGATGGTTTGAAGTAGTTGTAACAGTTGTGTTCTCATTTCAGCCAAAGATGCATGTACAAAGTGAACCCGGATTCAAGGCATGTATTTCACGCATCAAAGACTTCTAGGACCTCAAGGTAGTTTGCATTAAATACTCCACTTTTGTGAAAGTGAATTCAAACTTACGAGATTGAAGGATGGATGGGATAACAATGAACATCACATTCTTGTGCATACTAATTGGGACCTTAGAGGCATTTAAAAGAAGCTCACATACGGCTCTCTACACCTAGAGAAAATTAAATGAAAAATTTGAAATATCAGAAAATGAAAATGAAGTTTTCTACTGCACTGAATCTTGCTGACAAAAAGGGTGGGTTTATAGTGAGATTGAGAGAATAACTAGTGAAGGTGATATTAAATTTCCTTTTACTTTTCATTTATGCAAGGCTCTAGCATACTATTCAAATTGAATGTTTTTAATCCTAAGTGTAGTAAGTTAATTGCACCAACAAACCTTGGCGTAATGTTTTGTTTTATTATATTTACCCCTCTCCAAAAGCTTGTTGTGCCAAAATTTGCCCAGGGAGAATTGACCCCCTCATTGGTACTTACCCGAGGGGGCCACGAGGTGGTGGGGCCAAATCTCACCCCTATTTTGTCTAGGGATGGGACCCTATTTTTAACAAAGGAGGGTACTGGAAGGTAAACAATGGCCATAGGCCCCAAATTTGACTTAAAAATCCAAAAAAAGCCTTGGGACCCCCCGAAATAAGAGGGCCAGAAAAGTGACCCCACACAATTAAGACGGGGCCCACTTCGGGTAAGTACCAACCAGGGGTCAATTCACCCTGGGCCCAAAATTTTGCGTCTTCATATCACAGTACATTGACCATGTGAATGCAACAATGGCCACATACTAAAGACCTCCAGCTCAAACTTTATCATGCCATGATTTTACTTTGAGTGAATAATTTATCCACGTTCGAACATGTTGGGTCAGTGAAATTTGTATGACAATAAAGACCATGGCAGGGGCCCCACTGGATGTTTTAGTTTTACATTTCTAGGTACGAGGAGAAGCTCTTTATTTTTATTATTGTCTGATATAAAATAAATTTGAATTAATCCAAGAAAAGCTAAACTATGAGCTTTTGATTGAGGTCTTGTGCTTTTGGATTGTGTTAATAATATTTATTAAATACCCAAATACATTGATAATTGTGAAATGTCATTCATAGCAGTGAATGACTTTATATTATTGTTTGAAATATTCCTTAGCACATGACACTTTGGGCCCGGTCACTACAGTCAATCCGGGTTCGCGGTGTCAGGGCCCGGTTTTAGGCCTCACACCGCGAAGAGCGGCCCTTCTCCCCGCGCGCCTTTTCGCCTCCATGCGCCCTTCTTCCCACGATAACGTCCACTTTCGCCCACATTTTTTTCACGCTGCCCGTATCCCTTATCGGCATTCTCGCCGATAGCCCCTTCTTCCCCCGCCTTCTTCGGATCACCGAAAGGCCCTTCTTGCCCCGACACGTGTACTCCAGAATGACCCGTCCTTCTCGGCGGCTGCCGGCGCGAAGTGTCATCCACATCGTTTGCGGTTGGCGCTGTCTTTGGCACGATCCATTGTGCAGTGTAGTACCCTGCCAGAAGGGGAGTGCTTGTCTCCGCGTGAATGGAGCTCCTCGATCTCAATCTCCCCATATAGGACAGGCCGAATGGGAATTCTGGCGAGGCGGCGCCACCAACCGTTGCCGATAACGGGGCAACAGGGAGGAAATGGAGGCGTGAACGGAGAAAGAAAGCGGTTGGCGTGTGTGAGAAGGGGGTGGAGGACCTTGATGCCGTGTTCCGGGAAGGCCCGCATGCAGACTACCTGAAGAATCACGGTGACAAGGTTCTTCGGATGCGCGATTCATTACAGAACCCTCCTTCAGGAATTTTGACATGGAAATGTCTTAGGTGGAACATGGAGGCCGAGAATGATACGAGGTTCGTAGAGGACCCGCAATCATCGAAGAGGAAGCAGTCTAAGCTTATCGCCTGCATTCCCTGGGATAGGATCTTGGATTTCGTGGAGGGTGAACAGTCTCGTCGAAAGGATGTAGAGACTACTTTCGTCCGCGACAAGAACGACCCCACAATCGTCGGCGAGAAGACGCACTATCGGTGGAACTGCCACATCGAGTACCAGCGGTAAGTGAATCTCGACAGAGTATATCACGATATGCACGGTAGATCTGCTTATCGGCTATGCCATAATATCTCTTTAGTACTGCACATATCTCTAATGGTCATAACCGATTGCAGATGGCGATGTCAATATGGTCCCGAAGACAACAGGGACAAGATCCAAGCAATCACGCCCGAAATGACACCAATGCCATCGAAATACAATCACAAAGGGAAGCAAGTTACTTCCGGCGCTGGCCAGAAAGGCCCTCGTGCCACTGATGCGAAGGAGGGGGGGTCTATGAAGGTGGGCTGCCAATGTCGATTCTACGTAAAGAGGTACTATTTCCTCCCATATATCGCCGAGATAGGGTACTTTTGCTCGGAACATGTCGACACACAGGGCCTTATCGTCCACGATAAGGACAATGTACAGAGGGGAAAGCTCTGCTTTCGGAAGTACATGTTAGAGGAAGTAAGGCTTTGGGTTCTCAGGCAATTTGAGGAGCAAGTTCCGGTGGCAGCTATAATACAGAAGCACCAGAAGCTGGTACTGAAGGCATGTGATGAGGGCACTCTTACGCCTTCTCGGGATTGTTTCCTTAGCATGGAGGACATCCGCAACATATGCGGCGTCCGTGTGCAGGAACCATACAAGAAACACAACAACGACGCTGAGAATGTAAGAATGTGGGTAAGAGAATACCGAGGTACGGTTTTTTACTACCAAGACCCGGGCAGCAAGGTTAACGGAGTACTGAATGCCGATAACATATCATTCGTAATTGGGATTCAAACCCCATTTCAGACGTACATGATGCTGAAATACAGTCACGAAAGCATTATTGCTATAGACGGGACATTTGCAACGAACAATAAAAAGGTACTCATAGCTATACCGTGGTCCATTTAGGGTCCGTCCAGAATTTAGGAGCACTCACTGCCCTACCGATTAATTTCTTGCTTGCGTGTCCAGTATCCGCTCTTCACGATGATGGTATTCGACGAGTGGAGAAACGAGGTTCCAGTGGCTTTCGTGATCATTGTGAAATCCAAACAAACAGATCTCATGCCTTAGATGCGCACTCTCAAGCAGAAGTTGGTGCAGATAAGGCCGGACTGGAGACCCACTGCCTTTGTTCTTGACGACGCCGATAATGAGATCAACTCTCTTCGGTAAGCGATTTAGCATTCTTACGTTATCGGGTGACGGGCCTTCGGAAGAATTGTACTTATCGGGATGTCGGGTTATCATAGGGAGGTTTGGCCGCACTCACATCTATTTCTATGTCTCTGGCATGTTTGTCGAGCGTGGCAGAAGAATGCATGTGCTAATTTGAAAGACATGGAGACAAGGGCCAGAGCCTTGCAAATTGTGGGCTCACTTATATACGTATCGGAGACACCAAGTGACTTCCAAGACCCTTTGACGAGAGCTCCCGGCGATAAGGTGTGGAATTTGGTAGAGTGGGTGCAACACGTCTACGGCGAAGCCAAGGCTCTCTTGCCAGCCGCTGATGCATATTGGAAGTACTTCGACTAGGAATGGCTCCCAAAAATCAAAATGTGGGTTGTGGGAGACCGGAAAATCCCCCATGTTGGCCAGAACACCACTGCAACAATCGAATCATATCATTCTAACATAAAAGCAGTGCTCCGGCAATCCAAAAGGAAGCTTATCGGCCGAAGGATGGACTGGCTTATTTATGAGCTCACTGGAAATGTCATCGAGAAGTATGATTACAGTCACTGGTGTAAGCTGAACGGTTTTATAAAGAACAAGAGGCAACGGCAGATCATGGTCAATGCAATCAACCAAGCAAATACAATTTCCGATAATGTGGTCACCTTGCTCGAGTGGTCGGGAGGTCCTGCATACGTTAAATCCTCGAATAGGGGACACCTTACGTATGCAGTATACAACCCATGCACCGAATGGGCCGTTTGCCAATGTGTTCATTCCCACAAAGGAAATATCTGTAAGCACCAGGTTAAGGTCCTGAAAATGACAAGACCTGACCTGGCGGAGGGAAAAATTGCTAGATATCTGGGCTTCCTTTGTGGCACAATCCAAGGTGGAATGACGAATCTTCTCCGCCAAGACAATGGTCGACACCCGAATACCGAGGGCTTCCCCGATAATGGTGTCCCCTCCGATACGGAAACCGGAGATGAAATCCCAGTCGCTTCCAACCTTTGAGAACTAGGCAAGACGTAGGTATGCGACTTTGATCGTATGCATCAGCTTGTCCTGAAGCTACTCGACAAGGCTTATCGGCAACCGTTGCTGGCAAGGCACTTGGATGCAGCTTTGCGCAATACCGACGCCACCCTCTCAAGGTTGGAGGCTGAAATTGAAGCCGGAATGCTTCATCCACTCCAGGAGATAGCTGCACCGCTCTCCACAAATGAAGACGGTCTTGGAATGAGGCTGCGAAGATTGCATGACTTCTTGGATTGCAGAGGTTTTCGGGTGAGGTCCGTTCTAGATAGCAAAAGACAAACTCAAGAAACGGCTTAGGTTATCGGTTTTGATGTGGTTGAGGATAAAGGGCAGAGGATTTTTGGTGGTTACTTGCGCCGATAACCATTAGTAATCTCCTGAAAGAATACCGCCGATAAGATGCCCCTAGATTAAGTTCCATGCAGCTCCTGATATTTCCAGTGAAGATGTATATCGGCTAAGTCTTTAGTTATGAAGTTAAAACTCAACCTTCAATATAATCGGCAAAGACTAGATTTTAAGTTCCGCTCATAGGCCTCAAGTGGATCTCAAATTCCGTTCGAGTATATTATCGAAATTTTTTTCATTTACAATGAATGAAATGTACAACCTCGGCATCATATTAATCTGTACAAATTCCTCGAGTCTATCGGCTGTGTAAAGCAGCCCCCCCCTTATCGCCTACTTCTTCGTCTTGGTGGTGCCCTTCGGTTTTCTCGGTTTTTCGCCCCTTCTTGCGCTATTTCCTTCTTCCGCCTTCCTCGAGTCACTGGTGGGTTTGTGAGCACGTTGAAGCCCTGAAGTTCACGTTTATCCACTGTCTCCGAAATACCGAGAACTGGGACTTCTTTCTTCTTCGCCGTCCCTGTACCGGCTTCCACAAAAACAATGTCCGGACTTTCGCTTCCGAACTCCACCGTATCCTATCCACATAGATTGAGAGCATCGTGGAACGGAAGCGGTGCGACAATTTCCGTGTATAGCGCTTGCATGAACCATCGGTATGCCTTCTTCCTGCCCCAGTCCAAATATTGTGTCCCCATTGTCACGGTCTTCTCCTCCGCCTCTTTACGCCCACCACGTGCGATAATGTACTGCTAGAAGCCCAAGCATGCCATGAAACCACACTTCCAATTTTCTCGTTGATTAGGCAGAGGCAACCTTATCGGCTCTCGACTCTGCCATTCTCGCCAACTTTTGGATCCGACCTTCACGCCCTTCCCATTCGCCCATCCCATGTGCACAAGGAATAGAAAGTGGTCCACTTCCCGAAACTTGTGCATACCCTTTGCTGGGTCCAGGTGATACGTTCGCCTTTGCTCCAGGACAAAAATGCTCCAGTGACCCTTATCGTGGTAAGGGACGATAAGGGTATCGGGCGACTTGGTGGTGGTACGAACTGAGCGGCTGAGAAAGCTCACAATGTCATCCTAGTCCTTCTCAAAGTCCGCCAAATAGCATTGCAACGTCGTCAATAACCACTTGTGAGTGTGATGATAAATTGATTCAAACATGCTCCTTCGCATTGTAGACGACATGTCTAAGGAGGAAATCCAAAAATGTCCCTTCCATTTCCCGCTTGTCCTTTAGCACACAATGCCAGTCCTGTAGAGCAAGCGAGACATCCACAGCTTGCCAAAGGTCTGGACCGAAAAACCTCATACCTCCAGTTAGGTCCTTCGGGTGAATATAACGAGGCCTGCAATTCAGAAGAAAGGGGATGTTAGACAACGGTGCCGATAAACAACAGGTGTCGGAGAACACGATAACATAGACGACGACACTCACATGAGTTTTAAGACCTCCATAATAATACCGAGGTTCTTCTCTATCGTGGATGTGTCATGCTCCTCGGCTTTGTAACAGAGCGAGGGCTCTTTCTCCCAAGACACACAGTCTGACATACATACTCCGCGATTCTCCGACAACATGCACGTATACGCCGCCTTCTGTCCTTCTCTTCCGTTCTGAACACGCTCTTCGAGTCCAGGATAAACCCAAATACTGGTCAAGCGAGATTCATGTGCTTCCTTGATAAAGCGCAAAGCCACTCTGATATCATTGGGGTCCATCCCCTTTGGAGCAGGGCTTTCGGGCTCTGGCGAAGGAGCAAGCTTAACGAGTTCTGGTGGAGGAGCAGGGTTATCGGGCTCTGGCGGCACAACAGGGCTATCGGGCTCTAGCGGAGGAGCACTCTTAACGGGCTCTGGCGGAGGAGCAGGCTTAACGGGTTCTGGCAGAGGAGCAGGGTTATCGGATTCTGGCAGAGGAGCAGGGTTATTAGGCTTTGGCGGAGAAGCGTTATCGGACTCCAAAGAAGGAGGATTCTCGGGGATTGGATGATCCTCCAAGGGTGCGACGCAAGGCTCCTCAGGAACAATCGGGGGACTGTCAGTAGAGTCCAGGTTTTCAATATCTTGATCTGATAGAGGGAACGATAGACGTTGGGGTTTGATGCTACGTTCCGTCTCCCCTGTACCCCCAAACACAACATGATGACGAGGGGTCTCGAATTGAGATAGCCCCACCGGCCACTGTGAAGACTCCGCAATGCCGAGGATAGGGTCATTCATTGCTTGTATCCAAGAAAACTCCATGTGAGTTGGATTATCGGCGGGACTCACCGGTGACTTCACCGCTGTAGTAGCGGGCTCTTCCTTGGGCAATTCGGGAACACCTCCCTGAGGTATTTCATCGCAAGTTCCCTCTTGTGCTTCCTCCGTAACTTCATCCAGCAACTTATCGGAGAATCCTTCGTCGTCGTTACTCCTCGGGTACCGATTCTAGACGCGGAATTCATTTGAAGTTCCCTCGTCCATGTGAAGAAGGGCATTTGCATCCTCGAGGTCCCTTGTTCGGATAGATGTCTCCCGCCGAATTTCGTCATATGAAGTCACTGGATGCCCTTCTCGTCAATCCCACTCTGTTTTCACCAGACGCGACACAGCGTTCTTGCAATCTGCCTCTACAAGTTCCCTTTCGCGTGCCCCGGTAGGATCTACAGTGCCTGCACAAGGCTTATCGTTTAGTCACAGGGAAATAACGGAGATACCAAGAATGAGGAAGAAAACAGTTAGATGAATGACAGAATTATCGAATAAATCTTACGTGGAACGAAATAGGGTTGTTCGGCCATCCGTCCGTCCGATAGTGTTCGTCCGTCCGGTAGAGGCTGTTGTCCGTCCGATAAGGGTCAACCTTGGTTTGACCATGACTCGAGGTAAATCAATTTATCCACTGCCACGAAGGCGACTACGTGGCTGACACGTTGTCAATAGGGTCGCGCGCGTGCAGACATGGGGCGGGCGCGTGCGGAGATGGGCCGGGCGCGCATTGAAGGGGCCGGGCGCATACAAGGGAGGACTGGGCGCGTACCGTGTTGGGTCGGGCTCGTATAGAGGTGGACTGAGCGGGTACCGTGAGGGGCCGGGCGCGTGCAGGGAGGACCGCGCGCCTATCGCAAGGGGCCGGGCGCGCACGGTGAAGGGCTAGGCGCATACTTGGAGGGGCTCACACATCTGACCAAGGTCGCGCGCGTTCGTGGGGGAGGGTTGGGCGCGTTCGTGGAGGGGGCAGGGCCAGGCCCGTGGCCTTTGGAGTCGCGCGCATACGGGTATTGAATTCAGGGGTCGCGCGCGCTATCTCACTTCTTAACATGCATGAGCTTCATGTCGCAATGTGTATGAAAAATATTAATCTTTTATTTATCACGAGATGGGCAAAAAGCACCGTTACATCACAATGCTAGTACATATTTGTCGTAGTCTAGTGGTTCGTTATTCTCAAAATTAACTGAAATTAACCTTAAACAAGCCCACCTTACCAGATCGTTTCCAGGGATTTTTATCGTGCATCAAACTCTTTAAATCTTAACAACAAATCACACATAATACCTCGGCACATCCCGGAGGATGGCTTCCCCGGTACCTTAGTAACCGGTAACAAGTAACCATATGTGTTTCAGTTAAACTCTGTTGAGCGTCAGAGTAGATTTCCGGTAAGTTTTTATAGTGCCCGGAAAGTCACTGCCCTCCGTTCTCGCAGTCCAGAGGCCACAATATCCACAATCTAACCCTACACCTTGAAAGAGTTAAAAAGGTCGCAGCCGGTTAACCGGTCTTCACAATCCACCGGGACCTTGTCCCGGTAAACCGGACACGCAAGTCCGGGTTCCAACTACAACCACACCCAATGAATCAAACCAAGAAGATACAAGACTCACAACAAGTTAGTACTAAGCAAATCATATGAGCAAAACAACCTTCCACGGGGATCGTCGGAACTCATCCACTACAAGGATAATAATCCCGGTATTCTTCGGATTCAAGCTTAGCCGGGATGTCTCCCGGTGTACCGAGAGAAGGGAGATGTCACCCCCTACTTCCGACCAATCCGAACACTTCCCACTTAAAGGAGGCTATCATAAATAGCCGTGGGCTTCCCGGATCCCATCCGGTAAAGCAACTGTTTCCGGTCCCACCGGTGAAAAGTCTAGAACACAAGTCCCGGACCTCACTCTACCTATCTAACCCGGATATCCTAGCCCCTTGGGATGTCTCTACTCACACTCAATCACTTATCACACAACAAGTCACAACCTTACACCTAGCAAAGACACACTAGGAGGACTCAATCCTCTCCCGGTCTACTCACGCAAGCTCAAAAAAGACTCTAGACACAAGTAATGAAGGCAAGACACGAGGAGATCAACAAAGAGAGGAGTACATAACACAAGAGCCCAAGGCCCTTAAGTACACAAAAGCCACTAGCTACCCTCCAAAACTAGATCCCCAAAAGGTGGAAATGACATCTAAAGAGTGCACTAAAGTCAATAGCTACGCTCCAAAACTAGATCGCAAAAGGACAAAATGGCATCTAGGAGATGCACTAAAGTCAATAGCTACCCTCCAAAAGTAGCTCCATTACAGGACAAAATGGCATTTAGATCCTAAAATCAAGGGTAGCCTAGTCACCGGCGGATTACCGGTAGACCGGTAAACTGGAAGACCGGTAAACTGGAAGACTCCCGGTCCCGGGACCGGTGAACCTTTCCCTAACAAAAGTAAGTAGCCGGAGAAACCACTCAAGTGGTAGTGACCGGGTGCGCAATGGGGCCCCATCGACATCACTACTCTCACCCTAGTGTGTAATTCTAGGAACTTAAAACGACATCTCACCAACCGATGAGGTAAATCAACACATAACATATAACAAAGACTCAACCGAAAGACTCTTCCGGTTGAGACATATAGAGATTGTCACCACGTTTGGAAGTACCAACATGGTCGAGAGAATCCCCCGGGAGACCGGATGTCTCAACCGGGAGCTCTACCGGTGGATTGGCGGTATCCATCGGAAGGTTGGATGTATCTATAGATACATGCGGAGTCTCTTTAAGCTCGATTAGTATAGCGGCAGAGGACTCCACCAAGGACTCCGGGGTTGAGGAAGGGAGGTCTACCGGTTCCTTCTCGGTAGAAGCTACCGGGAGGCTTACTTTTTTTTCTCATAGACCTTCAAGTCCCAGTCCTTGGAGGATGGGAAATCCACCCGACTCACCGGAGAGCCATGTAGTCCCGGGCGGACAAATCCTTCAAAATGCATGTACTTCCACCAATCTCCCTATTAACTTGTCACAAACTCCGGTCCGGCCCGGAAACACAAGTCTACCGGTCAGCCGGTAGACAACTCCGGAACACTTTGCTAGAGTATGTGGATATGGGTGTCTCACACATCAAGCAACATACTTACAACACAAGGTCACATATAATGATAACGAGGAGAAGACTTTGGAGACAAGGACCTAGAAAGAGGTTTTTCTCGGTTGACCGGGAAGACCGGGAAAAAAATAGGAATTGGGGGCAAGACCTAAAATGATAGGAGGAGGGAGACAATTTAAAATAACAACTTGCCACAGGGCTAGGACAATCGACAACAACTACACACGTAAACAATAAAATCTAGATGAAGTTCCCCGGGGACTTTTCTCTAGACCGGGGAGGATATTACCGGGGAGTCACCCCGGTAGACAAGAGAGGAAAAGACTCACAAACAAGAAATTCTCACAAACAAAAGAAACCCAACATGGGCAAGAGCCAGGGTTGTCTATTGTGTCGTGACGGTGTCAAAATCCGTCACAATGTCACAATGTCACAATGTCACGACACAATGTCATGCCGTCATTATGACGGTTCGTGACATAATCCTGACGGAGCTATTTTTACTTCCAGATAATCAATATTTACATTTACCTCAAAAGAGACACGTCGGAATTTGTGTGCCACATGTGCGGACATGTCATCAACCAAATTAATTACATGCTCGGTAATTTATCACATTGTCCGCAGTCCCCGTCCGCCCCGTCCAAGCATTCTGCTCTCAATCCGCTCCTCATCCGGGCTCCATTCGCACAGCATCCGCGGCCCATCTACGCACGTATCCGCACCGTATCGAATTTCCATCCCCGTAAACCGTCCGATCTTCGCCCGCTCCCCATCCGCGCCTTCATCCGTGCCATCCGCGTGCCATCCGTAGTTCCCACCCGCCCCATCTGCTCCCCATCCACAGTCCCCACCCGCCCTTCCGCTCGCCATCCGCAGTCCCCACCCGCCCCCATCCGCCCTTCCGCTCCCCATCCGCAGTCTCCATCCACTCCCTTCCGCACCCCATCTGCAGTCCCCATCCGCCTCCATCCGCTCCCCACCCGCCCCCATCCGTAATTCCCATCAAGCCCTGTCCGCCCCCATCCACCCAAGGTCCTTCGCCCGTCCGCTGGCTGGACCCTGCCTCATCCGCGCCCAGCCGTCCGCATGCTCCGTACGAGGTCCAGTATAAATTCCTATCTTCCTAGGGTGACCTTACTTATTCTCGCTTAGTGCGTTTCAAGACTTTGGATTCTTTATACAAGAATGCATTGCATGAGACCCCACTGCTGAGGAAGGTTTGAGGAGCCCTTAGTGGCACTTTCATTCTTGGGACACCATGCCGCGTCAGAATTCTGTATGGGATCTAAGGTACGAAGATATGGGTCTCACTTCTTCAAGATCGGCACGACAAGTGAAATGTCGATTTTGTTCTCACACCATGTCCTATAGAGCGGACAGGATGTTGTCACACATGGGGTACCGTCCTCGTAAGGAGGCAGGACGTGATGTTCAAGTGTGTAGGATGGTGCCTCCACATGTGCGTGTGTTGTTTCAAGAATGTGATGGGGGTGTCCCGGATCGTCCTGATGTTGCCAACAATATATCCTTTCACAGAGCTGGCGAGGATGAAGTTCGGGTGGAACCTTTATTATCATTGTCTCAGAACAATGTCTTGGAGCAAGTTCAAAATTTGCAAAGCACTGGTGACGTGGAACCGACACGGATAGAGACTGAACCTAGAGAGCTACGACAATTTTCTTTGACCAAGGGGTTCAACTCTTCTGCAAAACAACTTTTGGATAGGGTTTGGTCTAGTGCTTTTTACAAAGCAAACATTCCATTTAATATCATTAGGCACCCTGCTTTTTTAAAAGCGGTTCGTGAAACTGCACGCGTACAAATGCCGGCATACAACCCACCGTCCTACAACGCTGTTCGTACGAAGTTGTTGACAAACAAGCGAGCAGATCTAGAAAGGGGGATCAAAGAGAAAATGGGTGACTCTATATCAAAGTATGGAGTAACAATATGTAGTGATGGTTGAGACAACGTTCAGAATCGGCCATTGCTAAATGTTGTTCAGTCAAGCACGAAAGGGGATGTTTTCCTGGGCACCATCTATACATCGGGGAATTATAAGGACCACTTCTACGTTGCTTCTCAAATCCAACCATTTTTGCAAACAGTTGGGCCCCAAAATGTTGTCTAGGTATGCACCGATAACGCTCCAGTCATGGCGTCTGCTTGCCGTGACATCATGCAAGTGATTCCCCATTTCTATGTTCAGGGATGCGCTGCTCATTGCTTGGATCTTTTACTGGAGGATTGGGGCAAAGAAAATTGGGTGAAAAGGACTGTGAGGAAGGCTAGGGTTATTTGTTTATTCACCAAGAACCACCACGCTCCACAAGCAATCTTCCGAAGGCTATCACCAGATCTTGCTATTCGTATGCCCAATGAGACACGATTTGCAACCAACTTGATCATGATTGAATACCTCCTCCAAGTTCGCCAAACCCTAGAGAGAATGGTGGTTGATGACGCATGGCATGCTTTCATGGCGGAGTTGCGGACAAAAGCCCCAGCTACACATATTAAAGGCTTGTTTGCACGGCAGGTGATACGCTCCGACGGGTTTTGGGATACATGTGTGAATTTTTAGTACATGGTGTTGCCTGTGGTACGTACCCTTCGTGTATTTGACGGCAATGCTCCTGCTATGGACGTTGCATGGAAGGTTATGCATGATTTGGAAATCCATGTTCAAGGGTTTGTCAGGGCTCCTTTCCAATTGGGACAAGAATTGGCAACATGGGCACTAGATGCCTTTAACGCGAGGTGGGGGCTTATGATAACTGACCTTCATTGGGCGGGAGCTATGTTAAACCCTTCTTTACGAAGATGGGCCCCTTTGCATGAGAATGAGCATTCAAGACCAATCTTAAATCAAGTCCTTCGAAAGCTAGTTTTGAGTGAGGAAGATTTTGGAAGGGTCCTCAACCAATACCAAGACTTCATTGAAAATAGAGGATCATTTGTAGATTTGATGGATACAAATGTGCTTAATGTATTGCCCCATGAATGGTGGGATGCAATGGGAGGTGGCGCAAAGGCATTGCAGATAATTGCAAGATGCATACTTGCTCAAGTGTGTTCCTCATCAGCATGCAAACACAATTGGAGCATGTACTCCTATGTACACAACAAGTCCCGCAATCGCCTTAAACATAGCCGAGCGGAGGACCTCGTGTACATTTACACAAATTCTAGGCTCCTAAGGCATCGAAGGGGGACAAGGGTTGGTCAGTGGCTTGAGTTAAATGGTGTGCATTCCGATGATGAAAGCAACGGAGAAGATCCAGACGATGCAAATGAGGAAGGACGTTATCCTAACGAGAATGACGAAGAAGGTAATCTTGACATAGACGAAGATAATTTGGATTTGGATAGTGGAGATTCCGATGATGGCAGTGGTGGTGGTCATCGTGTGGGCGAGGACGTGTGGGACTCGGATGGACAAAACTCTGATGGTGATGGTGGAGGTGGAGGCATTGGGGTTTTTGATTTCAACGAAGTCGAGGCAGCACAACAACATGTTCAAGGTCCATTGAACCCGAGTGGAGATGTTGATGGGCCGTCGTTTGGACAACTTTGTGCTGGTCAGGGACTTTGGCGTGACCACGAAGGGGGGCTACAGAACTTGGGGATCCCTGCAATTGTTGACTTGCCTTCCCAACCTCAAAGTGATTCGCTATCATTTGGTGATGAAGGGCAACATATCTTAAATCATCAAGAAGTAGAGGTCCCTACAACGGCTGGTCGTATCTCCTTAACGCCGTCGAGGTCGGTTCGCAATTGCAATTCAAGTCCACAATGTAATCCGACTTCAATCATAGGAAGGGTAACCGTGCCCCTTGATGAAGTTATGGGGAATGCTGGAACCACAGAGATCGAAGTGTCTTCCCAAGTTGGAATACCACATCGGCCGGTGACCCGTAGTCATGTAATTGCGGGTAGAACCGGTGCAACAACTACACGTGGGATTGGTGCTTCATTGGTAGCCCTTCATAATGATCGTCCCAACAATGGAATGGGACAAAATCGTCGTCAAGCCAACAGGCTTAGTAGCGTTCAACTTCCTTGCGTGCGAAGGCAACCTCTTGCTCGTCAAAATCAACAAGGCGATGTCGTTCAAAGTGGTGGGAAGAGGTCTGGAATAGTATTAAGAGGAATGGCTTCATCCTCGGATGTAGACCTCAATGTGGTTGTCCACGTACCTATAGTTCTTCCACATTGCGGAGTAGCTTCCACTAGCACCGTAAGCAATAATAGGCGGCGGAGAACTACACGAGGAACGAAGAGACGTCGAAGGAATCAAGGTAGTACAATTCCATTTACTGGTGAAGATTACGACCCATCAGACGGAAGACCCAATTTGGATGATGATGGGTTACTTGACGCCGAGGGATCTCGTCCAACAAGGAGGTTGGTCATTACTAGGGACGACAACTTACAACTGAGAAGTGGTACTCTTCAATCCGATGACGAAGAGAGCACTGACGAGTCTGATGTGGATCCACGGTGCATAGAAGAAAACGACCCCACAGTTCGAGTGCGAACTTAAATCCTAGTGGGATGTCTAAATTTCCCAATACACGTAAGACGAGGTCTATTTATAATATTTTTAATTTATATCTACTATGGTTCTTAGCAATTTATTAGTATAGATGTTTAAGGTGTACGTTGCTAGATTATGTGGTAGTATATTTTAATGATTCAAAGATGTTTTAACCATTTAGATTTGCATTGTTACTTCCTATTTTTCAGCTTTGTATGATTACAAAGCTTTATCTACGTGTGTTTTTAGAGACATTTGTAATTCCCGTTTTTTTTTTTAAATCATACAAAATGTCGGTTAACTAGTCTTTTTAACCATTCGGATTATCCTTCATAATTTCTTATTTTTGCAAATTTGTATTCCCTATGAGCTTTGAGCTCAATTTTTTTGGGGAGGTATTCAAAATTGTATAATTGTTACAGTTTGACACATTTGTCAAATTGACATACTCTATCCAACCAATACCAACAAAACCTCTCCCCACTTCCATATAAAACTCCAAGATCTTCATGTGTTTTTTTAATTTATTTTTCCTAAATTGTGCAAGTTCTTCTTTGTATTGGCCATTTGGATTTTTATTCTTGGACCTCGAGTTTATGCACCATTGTTTTGAACTATTGTAATGACATGTTATCCTCAATGCGCTAACATTACAAGAATAAACAAGAACAACTTCTTCATGAGGCGGTCCGAGGCCTCGCATACGACGCGGTCCTTGCACGTGTGAGGGACCGTCACAAACGCAGGCACTTGCTCAAGGATCTCGCATGGGATCAAGCTCCACATGGCAACCTCCATGTCCATGTTTACAGTTTTATTAACACCGAAATCACCATATTGTCAATCCAACCTCATCCCTCTACTTTCTAAGAGTATACATCGTACGTGGTGATAATTGAACCAGGAACCGAATGTTCCGACAATGGAGTTAGAAAGGTAGAAGCTTTGGAAGTCAGAGCATTAGAGACCTTTACACACATGAGCACGACTCTTGGATCATGGCAATATATTGGAAGATGAAAAAAGCTTCGTGCATTCAACAATTGAGATAGTCAAGAGGGGGTGGTCACAAAACGAACCTGAGCAATTTGAACACATGCCTAATGAGGTGGAATTAGTTTGCCAAAATTACTGCCTAGATATGGTTGCTTGTTAAATATATATATATATATATGTGGATTCTTCAAGTGATTAACAATTTCACATGTGGTTTGGGGAGGAGGAGTACGATGTTTAAGGTGCGTTGATGGGGTGTGAGGAACTTCATGTGCTCGTCGGCAAGCTCTTGGCGGTGGTATTTACCCATTCGTGTATTCGGCGGCAATTCTCATGCTATGTGCATTGCCTAGAAGATTATACAATATTTGTTGATTAATGAATTAGTCTTGTTCTCAACCATTCGGTGTTGACTTTGTTACTTCCTAATTTGCCATCTTTGTATGATGGAAGAGCTTTATTTGCGTATGTTTAGGGAGATGTTAAAAATTCAAACTGTACATATGCTATTCATACTAAGGTACTGGATAAGCGGTCTTTTTACCATTCGGGTTTTCAGTCTTCATTTCTTATTTTCCATCCTCGTATAATCTTTAAGCACCGAGCTTTGAATTGTTTTTGGAGATCTTCAGAATTGCCAATTTCTAAAATTGCGACACATTGTCAATGCAAGCACATACCAAAACAAAACTATTCTTGCCCACAAATACTTAGAAGTGGAAGCGGATGGGCAGCGGACGGGAGCGGATGGGAGTGGATGGGGAGCGGACTGGGTTGCATACTCGAAAGCGGATGCGGCGCGGATGGGCAGCAGATGGGCAGCGGATGGGTACGGATGGGAGGGGGACGGGGAAGCGAACGGGGCACGGATGCGCGCGGATGGGCGCGGATGGGCCACGAACGGGGGGCGGATGGAGGGCGGATGAGGGAAACTAGGAAGCTGACAAGGCGCGGATGGGGAGCGGACTAGGATATGCGGACGAGACGCGGATGGGCAGCGGACGAGAGCAGGTGGGGAGCGGGTGGCAAGCGGATGTGCAGCGGATGGGGAGCGGACTGGGAGATGCGGACGACACACGGATGGGCAGCGGACGGGAGCGGGTGGGGAGCGGGTGGGGAGCGGATGGGGAGT
Source organism: Bryoerythrophyllum caledonicum (assembly GCA_963971425.1). Classification (NCBI taxonomy): domain Eukaryota; kingdom Viridiplantae; phylum Streptophyta; class Bryopsida; order Pottiales; family Pottiaceae; genus Bryoerythrophyllum; species Bryoerythrophyllum caledonicum. The sequence goes on along the minus strand of OZ020524.1, from coordinate 21,030,074 downwards.
GGGTGGGAGCAGGTGGGTGGCGGATGGGGAGCGGGTGGGGAGCTGGTGGGGAGCGGATGGGCAGCGAACGGGCGCGGATGGGGAGCGGGTGGGTGGCAGATGGGGCGTGTACGGTTTGGGACGGGCCGCGGATGGGCCGAATGGACCGGTGCGGACAGGTCGCGGATGGTGGGCCGCGGCTACGGTATAAAAAGGAGGGTGAAGTAAAACAAGGTTACTCTTTCCCACTTTCTTGGGCGCTCTGACACACTTGCCTCCTTGTTGACGACGGGTGTGCGGGGTTTCCAGGTGGGAAAGTGGTCCATTTGAGGACATTGATTCCCTCAAGGGAGAATTTGTCCTCAAAGGCAACAGAATAGGTACCAAAGACGTCAGAGATCTATTGAAGGCCGGTTTTTTCTAAATATTTGTATGCACTCCTACACAACACTATTTTGAAGTGCATGCTTGGGGTTATTTTAGCACTATTTTGAAGTGCAGTTAGTTTTAGGGTGTTTATGGGAGTTTAGTTACAGCTAGGATTTTCATATTAGAATAGTTAGTTTACCGGCTTAGTCAATCAGTATAGGATAGCCACTTGACGTTATTTCGTGGTGGTGGTGATTTTAGAGGAAAGAAATGGCTATGCAAGGCGGTGGTGGAGATGATGCGGGCCGGAGGAGACCAAATGCTCCAAGTGCGGAAGTTGGTTCCTCAAAGAAACCGAAGAAAGGGGTGCCTTTGGAGATGGATATTTTTAGAAACACCAAACTATTGGCGTATGATGGATGGGAAGATGTGCCAGAGCCATGGACATGTCACCAGGCCTTCAACCTTGTTGGTTTTGCGCATCTCGATCGGTGGTACCCGGACGAATCTCACAAAGAGCATTGCCGCAACAGACAACTCTCGTGGAATGCCATTACCGACGTGGATTCGAAGTGGAGGTTCTTGGAGATTTTACGAGCCATCTCTCACCAAGGACGTTGGCCCAAAAATAGCATTCCGAGGAGGATAGGAGCCATGGTGTATGCGGAGTGTGTGTTGCACAACCGGGTTGATTGGTCAACAATTCACCAACCGATAACCGCGGGTGGCAATGTTGGGAAGTTTCTTGGCCCGCTACTTTCCGCGAAGCAACCCATCATTGACATTCCAAGGAACCCGGTTCCAGAATGGTTCCGCACCAACAATAGCTTGGTTGATCCACCGGTCCAACCGTTGCCACCGGATCGAGAATTGCCAAAGAGACGAGCTACTGCAACAAGAGTTCGAGAGGTGGCGGATTTACCATTAGAGTTATATGATGAACTTGCCATTCTCAACACCGATGCAATGGATGTGGAGTCGAACACGCCAATTAGCGGTGGAAGTGAACTTCCCGGGCTTGGACAAACCGAGGTAGTGGGACATGGTATCGAGCGCATCAATATCACAGATGGCACATCGCAACGATACCAAGAATTAAATGCTGAATTTTCTGCGTACAAGGCGTTGATGGAGGAGCGTGCAAGAGAAGCGGCGATGAAAACATTGACGTTGGAAGCAGAGAAGAACGATCTGGTTGCCAACATGGCCCATTTGCGCATCGAGTTACAAGAAGCAAACATTCAAAAATCGAAATACGAGGCGGATGTTACTAAATTGCAACGCGATGTTAGCAAACTCCACAACGAGCGGGACACCATGATGCTAGGCACGGTGTTAGCCTGGACAAAGGCGAAGCAGTACGAGGCAGAGTTGGCAAAGATTTCTGCTGAGTGGACAACCAACGGTAGGCTGAGAACATTGTTACTCACGTCTTGGCCAACGTTAGATGATATGTATCCAAGCAATTGGGATGACATAGATCCACTAGTGTTTAAGGCCAACCGTAGCATTGACTGGGGGCATATTGTCGAAGAAGATCACCGATGGAATATTCACGAGACGGTTGGTGGCCTCGGAGATGTCCGTAAAATATGGGGCCACGTGGATGAGAAGACCAATGATGGATCGCGGTGTGCCATTTGCCAAAATCCGTGGGGCCCAGAAGGGTGCTTCACACTTGGATCATGTGGTCATTCGTACCACCCTCAATGTCTAATCGAGGATATGATACGAAAGCGTACGTGCACGGTTTGCAAATCGCCTTATCATGCCCGCTTGTATCTTCAATTTGGCCTTCGGGATTTCATGCCAAGACATTGGGTGTATCGCCAAGAAGACTTCCTAGATTTTGACATTGGCGCTGATGTCGGACAACCTGTCACGTGGAATTGGAGATACAACGTCTCATCCGCACAACTTATTGCCGCAAATGAAGAAGCTGGCACATTAAATGATCTAGAGAATTTAATGAAGGCGGCAGAGGGCATGTATCCAAATCAACCACCGGATTTCGGCTTGAAGATGTTTTTCTACAACGTAATGGGGTGGCATTACGATCGAGAGAGCATGACGTTATTGCCGGGAATGGGAATCGGACCGCATTACAACTCTAGGGGAGTAGAGGCGCTCACCACTGCAGGATTCAACCGATTATATCGGCGTGTGCAAGATATTCAAGAAGCTCGAAGTGCAGAAGAGTATCTGCTTGAAGAAAGAACATACCATCACGCACGACTGAGGGCCGCGGCACTAGACGTTATATTAAACGATATTTCCCTAGAAGTCAAGGCTTGGCTAGAACGTGAGAGAAACCTACAAAGACGGGGAATGGAAGTGCCTCATGCTTCTCATGGAAACCAAATGCGCGATACTGATGCATTGTCGTCGCAACCAAGATAAATAATGCGGCAATTCTTGAGATGCTGCGGAAGTGAATCTCAATGCGGATAGCAAACAATAGAGCGCCTATAGTCTCAACATCGATTAAATATTTAGGAAAAACATTAGATGATATTTTCTATTTTTTTTTGTGTACAGCGTTGTTATGAATATATCTACCTGTCATATTCTATGAAAAATCATGTGTCCTTTGGTGTGTAGAAGGTATTGATTCAAAGGCTTCTTTTGGTGCATTAATCTCATAGGTGCATTAATTTGGTGCATTAATCTCATAGGTGCATTAATTTGTATTGCAAAGAAATGTATGTCATGTGCATAACTAGAACTACCTTCATTAGATTCAACATAGCAAAAGTACTTTTGTATATTCAGAATAAATTCGTCCTTCTCTTCTTCTTTATTTGTGTTTTTTGTTTAAAAGAGCATAATATTTAATTTCCCTCACTCTCCCTCTCCCTCTCCCTCGTCATTGGAATTCATTGTCCATGTCACCGGGATTCCATGTCCTTGTCATTGGAACAAGAATTGAGGATGGGTGGAAAGAAGAGTTTTTTGGGATTCCTTGCCAGACAATGTGTGGCAATGTGCAAATTTTTTGACTAGGAATGAAATGCAATTTTCCACTAAAGACAAATAGTTTGTACGATGTGAAAAGAAATAATATTACTAGTTTTGACCTTAGGATCTCAATTAAGACTTATTAAGCAACATACTCTCAAAATTTGCAATAAACTTTGACCGCACGGATTGATAGATTATAGTGTTTGAAGTCAAGCAAATGGTTCATTTTATTCCCTACATTCAGTGGATCAGCGCGGATGACTTCACTTGGTGTCAACTTTTTTCACTATTCAAGGTCCAAATCCATTACCATCATATTAAGCATGATATTAGTTCCTTATTCACCAATTTTGTGAGGCAAAAGAGTGTAGCATATTCAAATCAATTGTGCAAGGATTGAGGTTCAAAATTTGCCAATTCATGCTTTAATTTTTTTGTGAAGTAAACATGTTTTAAATTGATAATCCGAATGTTAAATAGGAAGGCTTACACCATATATTGTTGTAGAAAAAATGAAAATTTGAATATGAAAAGATCTCTAAGATTTATGTAGAAAAGTAGATCCTTTATCAAACATCATTAGAAATATTATGGCATCAAGAAACACTAAACCATAACACACTCAACGCCCAACTCTCTGAAAACCTCTTACAAAAAATCCTCTCATTTCTTATTTTCAAACTAAAACAAATTACTTTACCAAACGGCACACACATCATGAATAATGAGGACTTCAAAACCTTCCACTTCACCCCATCCAAACTAATAACAAATGCCTTACATATTGCCAAAAAACTTTTTTGTCATCGAACATGCCCCACCACATGCACTACAGTCGACCCTCTTTAAATGTTACTCCTTGGAAGCGGCCAAAAGCATAACACTTATCGAGGTCTAACACATTGAAAATAACACTTATAAATTTTGGAAAAAAATAATTATAACACATATCGAGAATAACACTTATAAGCCATGAGAAATTAATTTATAACATTTATCAAGGTATCAAACTTATAATACTTAAAAAAAGAATGAACAATACATATGAAAAAACACATTTCTAAGACTTCAAACACTAGGTTTTAAAAAATTTATAATACTTAAAAAATGAATGTGTAACAAATATTAAAAACCACAAGTTCTCTAAGACTTCAAATATAGTTTTAAAACTTTTATAATACTTAGAAAATAATTGCATATAAATATCAAAGATTCAATTTGTAAGACGTCAAACATAGATTCAAAAATTTTATAAAACTAAATAACGAAAGTACAAAAAAATATGAATAATAAATCAACTACGTTGATTCAAAATAAGAATCTATTGTGGTTTTCCGAGATTCTTTCATGGCAAAAAATGGGCAAAACTAAACTACATCAACAGTACATTAGATTACCTTGTAACACCTCCACCCCTTCCAAACTACCAAACCTTAACCTCACCAAATTTTGACCCGGCATACAGTTATAATACCGATGACTCTCTCAAACCACCTGAACAAGTTAGTCCGGGAAACTAGCGCAAAGAAAAAGCTGGCTGTGGCATATACAATTCTATTAAAGAAATTAATGGTCATGGTCTTAGTAGTGGACATGGTCTTAGCAGTGGATCGAACAGACACTTTATTCACGCCGGCCTCCTTCCGAGATCGGTGTTCTTCTTCTTCTTCTAGAAAAGTAGATGTTTTTTTGGTACCTTGCCAGACAATGTGTGAAAAACTCACATTCAATAGAGTGTCCTATTAAAACTTTTTTTAGTTGCCCGAAGTGTCCGCTCTCCCATTTGAAATTGGAAACCCTATTAAATTTTTCATTAACCCCTAAAAGACCAGAGTTTCCTTTGGGGGGATTTTTGATTTTGGGCAGTTCCTAAAATTCGGAATTTTTTTTTTCTCCGACATTTTTATTCTAGATTGCCTCTGAAAAGAGCTTTGTGGACATTTTTTTTTTTTTTTTTTTTGGATTTGTGGTTTGAAAGTTAGTACCACTTAAAGCCAAAAGTGGGGACACCGGGTACCTCCAAATTTTTTGACAAAAGTTTCTATTGACATTGAGATTTTTCACACATATAAAGAATATTTCCTTTTCTGGAAATTTTCAGAAAAAATTCCTGTCTTTAGTGTAAAAAGGCATTTTATTACAAGTCAAACATTTTCACACATAGTCCGGCAACGGGGGAAAAAAATTCATCTTTTGTACATAAAACCTAGAGATCTTCATATTTTTCACTTTTTATTCTTTCAACAACAATATGTGGTGAAAAAATTATTATTGACTGTTTGGATTATCATTTGAATACATACGTAGTTCACAAAAAAATAAAACGTGAAATGGCAATTTTTGAACCTCCACTCCTTGCACACTTGTTTTGAATATGCTACACCCCTTTTTTACTTCTAAAAATTGGTGTGTCGGGAAATAACATCATGCTTAAGACAATGGTAAAATATTTCGACCTTGTACAATGAAATTTTTTGATACAAAGTGAAGTCAAAGTCTGCTGATCTGCTCAACCCAGGAAAGAAAATGAACCATTGTTTAGACTTTAAACACTAAAATCTATCAATCCGTGCAGCGGATTGCAACCAAAATTGAACAACATGTTTCTATAGAAGTATATTTTAAGATCTTACGGTTGGAAATCCGAAATTCACTTTAAATTGTGATTTTCATGTCTCTTTTTTGCAGTGGCAGTTTTGGACTGGTTTTAGAACACAAGTGGTCGTGGTCATTTAGGGGTTAAATGGCGGATTTAGGGAAAAATTGTTATCCTATGAAGGTCTTAGTAATGTCCTTCTACAATAAAAATTTGAAAGTGGAATGTTGGAAATTTAAACCCGAGGAACTTGACCAAACTTTCAAAAAGGCCATTGTTGACAATTGGTCCTCAAGGGGTTAATAAATTCAAAACAGGGAAAAAAATCCCTTCATAAATTATTGTACCTATATGGCTATGTCCATAATGGCAACAACATGGACGAGGATTTTTGAAGATACTAATTGAAGGGGGAATCTATTGCCGATCATATTACCCGGTTTCCTTGCCTAAACCTTGGCAAATTATTGTTGCGGTCTTGAAGGGTTGGAGGAGTCACCGCCTTGTGCACGAACAGTACTCCGTGTCCCATATCCATGGCGTTCATGGCGAATCACCATTTCCGAATATCGAGGTATGTCCCCACCATTGAGCCATTCCTTTACCTCCGGGGCAACTTCATCCAATATGGCATCGAGCGCCGCCACCAGTAGTCGTTTACGATGGTAGCATTCTTCCCAAAACAAGTCCTCTGTACCGGTGTTCATAGCTAGAGGAGTTCCACGATAGGATCTACGTAGTTCCAGGGTCTCTACCGCTCGCTCACCAGATGAGTTGTAATATGGTTTTGGTCCTAAACCGTGCACCAACTCCTTCCTCTGAGGATTCCAATGCCATCCCATAGTTTGATAAAAAAACATCTTCATGCCGTACCCAAGCGGGTTGTCAGGATACATCTCATTCGCAGCTTGAATTAGTTTCTCTGCATCATCTTCCAAGTTCCCCCCCCAAACTTATGCCACACCTCTGCCTTTGACATATTGTGCGTCCAGCTCCACTCAACAGGGTGCCCATTGAAGTCGCCAAGTTCAAAATCATAATCATCTTGGCGATACACCCAATGGTTAGGCATGAAATCCCGGATGCCAAATTGCAGATATAAACGTGGATGTAATGGCGCTCTACAGATACTGCACATACGTGAGCGAATCATACTCTTGATTAGACATTGTGGATGGAACGAATGGCCACATGATCCAATCGTAAAACACCCTTCTGGGCCCCAAGCATTTCCGCAAATAGGACATGACGATCCGTCGGATGTCATTGGATGTGGTTTTAGCCACAACGGCTTCCCCATCATATCTAGCGGATAGTCATGCACATCCTCAATGTTCCAATGATGATTGTCTTCTGTGACGTGCTTCCAATCAATGCTATTGTTATTCGTCTGTATTGACGGCTCCTTGTTGTCCCAACTTTTCAAATACATAGTTTCCTCTAGAGGCCACGATGTGAGCAAGAGGGTCCTCAATTTATTATCCAACATCCATTCAGCAACAATGCTCTTGAATTTCGCCTCATACTGCCGTGCTCGTGCCACCGCAAACACCGTTATAACCATCATCTCTTCCCGCTCGGCAACGGTTTCTAAAACTAAGGCTGTCAATTTATTTATCTTCGATTCGTCGTTTGCACTAATTTCCTTTCATTCATCCACCTCACGTTGGAAATTTGCACATGTTGCCTCGTTTGTAATATGTTGTGCTTTGACTTCTTCTAGTTCCTTTTTCAAGCCTGCAATTTCAACTTGATAATTTCCAATATCATTCTTGGAATGGTCGAGCTCATCGCGTAACATGGCCATTTCGGCAAGCATGGTGTCCTTCTCTGACTCTAGCACACATGCTTTGAATGCAACTTCTACGGCAGCGTCCCTATCGCATTGCAACCTTGTAATTTCCACGCGGAGCACTTGTAATTGCGCCTTCAACTGAACACACGTATCCTGAATATTAGGGTCTGCATGAGCTTGCAAATCACCAATACTAACCATTGCCCTTGTTCCTTCAATTGCATCGCCCAGTCGTTCGTATTCATGATCACTTCCTGTTTTGCCAACAAACCCCCCATGGTCACTTACAGTACCATGCAGCATGCATGTTGTTGATATCTGAATGGCTTCGTTTTGATCCGCATTGGTCACCTACATAGATAATGGGGATGGCATTGACTCCACGGTAATCTCATTACTCACATGGATGCCCAACTGCCTTGCATCTGTGACTTCGGGCTCGCGCAGTGATTGTTCAATGGCATCCACTACTTTTGTCCTCTTAACTACTTTCCTCTTTTGTTTAGGAGGTGTTTCTTGGTCCACTGGCAATGATTCATCAGGGTCGTCAACCAAGCTTGGGTTATTGCGGAACCATGCAGGAACGGATTTTCTTGGAATCTCTACCGGTTTCTTTGCAGAAAGGGGGCGTCCAAGAATCTTCCCACCACAATAAGGTTTGTGTAGCGTTGACCAATCGACCCTCTTCCCCAATTGATGTTCCGCATACATCAATGCCGCGATACTTCTAGGGATATTGTTTTTGGGCCATCGCTCCAAGTTGGAAATTGCACGTAGAATCTCGAGGAACCTCCACTTCACATCCACGTCTTTGATGTCGCGGTACGTAACAGCCTTTGCTGAACAATGTTTCTCGTGGAGCTCTTCCGGCCACCATCTATCAAGATGCGCGAACTTAATATAGTCCATAGCATTTGTGGCAGTCGATGGCTCGCAAACACTTTCCCATCCTGGTTCCCCTAGAACATCACGATTTTGATATACTTCAAGCTCCAAATCCGCAGGGTTCCTCTTCGGCTTCTTCGCTGAACTAACAACTTGACCTCCACTATGCATGGTGGAAAATTATTGGAAACCTCTATAGGCTCCCGCAATACAAAACAATACTATGTTTGAACCTATTATCTTGGCGATATTATCTATTGTGATATGAGAGTTCCAAATGATTGCTCAACTAAAACAACTATAACAACTACCACAACTACTTGCACTTTAAAGTAGTGCTGAAATAAAGTCCCAATCATGCACTTCATAATAGTGCTACCTAGGAGTATTAAGACCCTAAACCGTTCTTGGAATATCTGATGTCTTTTGTACCTGATCAGTTGCGTTTTGAGGACAAAAATTCCCCCCCTTGGAAGAATCTTGGACCTCAAAAGGGCCACTTCCCCATCTGAAAACCCCGCACACCCGCCGTCGACGTAGAGGCAAGTGCATCAGGGCGTCTTGATGAGTAAGAAAGAGTGAGGCCACATTGAACTCCTCTTCCTTTTTAAACACGTCGGCCATGTCGGCCCCCATCCGCTCCATCTGCTTCCCACCCGCTCCCCATCCGCAGCTCCCATCCGCAGTCCCTGTCCAATGCCCATCCACGCCTATCCGCTCCCCACCCGCTCCCCATCCGCAGCACCCATCCGCTCCCCACCCGCTCCCCATCCGCACCTCCCATCCGCAGATCCCATCCGCAGTCCTTGTCCGATGCCCATCCGCACCGATCCGCACCCATCCGCTCCCCACCCGCCCCCATCCGCTCCCCACCCGCCTCCATCCGCTCCCAACCCGCTCCCCGTCTGCAACTCCATCCGCAGTCCCTGTCCAATGCCCATCCGCGCCTATCCGCACCCATCCGCTCCCCACCCGCCCCCATCCGCTCCCCACCCGCTCCTCACCCGCTCCTCACCCGCTCCTCACCCGCCCCCATCCGCTCTCTACCCGCTCCCCACCCGCAGCTCCCATCCGCACCCCTATCTGCTCTTCATCCACGCTCTATCCGCACCCATTCGCTCCATAAGCGCTCCCCATCAGCAGTTACCATCCGCAGCCCCCATCCGCAGTCCCTGTACGCTCCTCATCCGCGCCCCATCCGCTCTCACCGACCCCATTCCGCTCCCCATCCGCGCCCATCCGCTGCCCGTCCGCTCCCCGACCGCTCCCCGACCGTGCGATTCCCAATGTTCGCGATCCGTCGGGGCCTATATAAAGGCAACGAGACCATTGACGATTTCACTTTTTGCACTCCACTCCTTGCCCAATGGGAACCCGAGACCTTGTTGCGTGAGCAGCATTGCACGGGTTTCGACGGTATAGGAGTTTGGAGTGACGAATTGCGGGGAAACCCTTGCAGTTTTTTTCCAAACTCACTGACATAAACGTTGCACACCGGATAACCGGTTAACATTTTTTCACACAATGGCTGACAACAGGGTGCATTACCAAGATGCAGATATGCAACTCCATGAAGCTTATAATGTGGAGATTGCATCTGCTATTGCAGCTCCTAACGATGTCAGCGGTGGTAACTTAGGTAGAGGCCAAGGCAACAGAGGTGGACCAAGCGAGAGAGGTGGCAGACGAGAACCCGGAATGAACCAAGAATTTTTTGCTCTCGGACGAAGTAATTCTCGTGGATCACAATCACATTCACGAGGTACACGAGGATCTGTGGGGGGAGAACGTGGAGCTGGGCGGTCTCGAGGATCAGAAAGCTTGGTTGGAGATCGAAACCTTGGAGGTCGTAGTTCAGGTGGCTCCAGTGTTGATCCCGAGCGTGGAGCCTCATCGGTACAACCACTTTCACATAATGTGGTACCAACGCCATCAGAGTCCTTAGTTCCCAGCGAACCTTCAGACGCAACAGGACGTGGACGGGGCAAACGACCAGCAGATTCAGAGGACTCGGGACGTGGGAAGAAAAGGCAAAGGACCTCTCATGTAGATCAGATGAGCAAGCCTTTCAGGACCAAGGTTGTGGCCGAGTTATTATCATGGTATAAAGATCATGATCTAAGTCAGCTGGAGAGACGCTACTTGAATCGAGGTGCTGCTGGATTGGAATCGTTGGGGGAGAGATTGAAAACAATTGTCGACGGCGTTGCTAACGAAGAAACATTTGCCGAAGACAAACGCCGTTTTTCTTACGAAGAGTCGGTAAAGGAATACACTCAGAATGCCAATTTTAACCCCGTCATAACGCTTTGGGAGGTACAAGCCAAGATATTAACAAAAGAAGGTCGTGTGATATCTGGGTGGGAAGAATTGAAGGTGAAGTTAGATAAATTCAAGGAGGGGGTAATGAAAGTCAAGCCTCGAGGGAGAGTGAGCCAAAATGTCCCTTGGATTGAACGTGATTTGTCCGCGCGAATTGCAACGAGAGGTCGCGAAGGGGTGGTGTGGCTCCCATTAGAGGCGGTGATAAAGGGACTAGATGGGAGGAACTATGAAGGTGGCTTTGGAATTGTGCGACGTGTGAGCATCGAAGGTGTGAGCTGCATTCCACCAAGTATAGAGTTCGCGGGGAAGACAATGAAGGAGGATTCGAAGACGAAAAATCGGGAGAAACGATCAATCGAGGCGCTAGCGTGTCCGGTGGATCATGCGGGGGTAATCAAGATTCAATTTCTCGATAGAAGAACGTACGAGTCATATACTCTATGGTGGAACGGAGGCTCACTCGCGTCCGTTTGGAGAATTGACTCAAAATACAAAGAGGAACATGAGGATGACATTCTAAGAAGTGCTGGAATCGACCTCGATGCCCGTCTAGAATTGTGCATTTATCGCAAAAACCGGGCATATTTAGCATGGGCGCTCATGTGCATCATGGACGTGATACATTCTCAACGGCTATTGCACAATGATTTGAGTCCCAACAATGTAATGCTTCATTTCCCAAAAGACAAAATTGACGCCGTATACATTGGGGTGTGTGATTGGAGAATGGCATCTTGGGACGGCGAAGATAAGATGTCGAACTATGGTCGACCATCTAGCAGGGAGGTGCAAGCTTAGAGAGGTAAATACCAACATGCGGCCCCCGAGCTATTCCATGTGTATGGCAAGCCTGGAACGGCAACATCACCGAGAAGAATGGGAATAAAGCATAAGCACAACCATAGATCTGAGGCGTATGCAGTGGGGTACTTGGCAAGGAGGATTTACAACCGCGATTGCTCTTCAAGCTTGTTCCAGAAGAACAAAAATCCAAGTTCATTGTCGCGTCGGTTTGAGCAAAGTATGGATGAGTTGCTGAAACCTGATCCACTAGAGCGATCCACCGTCACGCATGTGGTAGACATGTTGAAAAGACCGCCTTACAACCTGGAAACCCCATGGGACTTCTTCCGCAATGAGTAGTATATTGTGATTTCGCAACAATCCGTGGAAGCGCCGATTGCGATAGGATTGGAACAAGAACACATGTCGTCGAAATCAACGTAAGTTCTTCGTATTCTACACGAGTAAAGTCAAACTACCAAGGTTCCTACAGAATATCTATTTAGCCGTCTGCAAGGGCCAGGACTTCCCAACATCGTTTTGCCGCAGGTTTACATCTTCCACCTAACTTGGACTTAAAGACTGAACACAAAATTTGCAAAGGACAGTTTACAACAATTCTAAGGTTCCAGAAGAGGCTGACTGCTACACTAGGGTCGTGTACACCTGATAGAACAAACATCTTCCGCGTGGGACAGCAGGACGTCTTCCAAATTTGCTGAATGATCTATCTATATCCCAGCCCTGTCCAAATCAACGGCTTGAAAAGAGAGAAACTTAAGACAACCGGACGGACATCTGTCCAATCTCGAATGTCTGAATAGAAAAAACCTCAGTAAAATTCATGTTCTTGGTACGACATCGAGCCTAAAAATCACTCCTTCGATCTCACTCATCAGATACTCGACATGTTGAACGTCCACAAACTCACTTTCTCTCAAAGCCTCTCCTCCTCTCACCATGAAACAAGATGCAGCCCGCTGCTCTAATCCTCGAAGGAATTGCTCTAAACACTTATATTGGTTTGTGTCTTACAGAACCCGAGCCAACTCCTACCACGCGCTCCTGAGTTGCGCCATTAGCCCCAAGATGTGCACTACAAGACTGTACGTCTTCATGTTGCCCTCTTCCAGGCTCAGAGCCGCCACCATCCGTCGGTCCACCGACACGCTCACGCGTCCCGGCGGCTGCTGGTACCCCATCCTCTCTGTGAGCCATTTCCAAATCACACGCCCACTCGGCAGGTTCACATTGTCCTTCTCCTTGTATACAAACTTCCGGTGCGTGATCCAGTGCTGCCGATTGGACAACGACTAGTTCTTGTCCACGCAGGGCGACATCATGCAGAAGTAGCGCTCCTCATTCTCCTCGATGCGCACGTCAAACTCCCGGTATATCTCGCTGCTCAGGTCTGGCTCCACTGCCATGGAGACCACACGAAAACCGCAAACGATCCTAATAAACGTCTCACAACAACTATCTACACTCCAATTCCGCACCAGATAAAAAATCCTTCACAAAAAACACTCGGAGTATGGCGCTCATTGGTAACTAAAAATGCTGTAGCGGCAAGAAAGAAATACAAATGCAATGAATCTCACAGCATTTACACGAAAAAAACTACAATCAAGAACAAAAAAAACAAAAAAAAGAGGGAGAGAGAGAGAGAAAAAGAAAACAAAATTAAGAACAACGCTGGAAACCTCTTAAGACATCAAGATTTGCGAACGACAAGCCCTCGCCTCCGCCTCCACCACTCCCGTGCGCAAAAACGTCACTCCATAACTATCGCAATGCGCAACCATCTCCATTGCAATACTCCCTAATAAAAAACCTCAGCGATCATCACCTCCATAATTTAAAAAAAAAAACAGAACGATGCCAAGAAATCACACCTTTCCTCCATCCAATTGCTACAAGCCCTCCCTCCTCGCGATCAGAGTGCCATCCATGGATTCCAATGCGGCGCCATCTCTCAAGAAAACAACAGCTACTTAATCCGATCGAACACTTGTTGATTGTGCGTAATCCGCCACATACTCCATCACTTGAGGAGATGAAACACGCCACGTGAAGTCCATTTTTGTAGCGATTGTTGCGACCCCGATCGTTGCATCGAAACTCATTGTTGAAGCGATAATCTGCGGAGTTTGATTGGTTTTTGGTCGAAGTGTGAGAGTCGATTGAGTGTAGTTCAGTCGCAAGACGTGTCGCTGGGACGTCGTCGCTGGGACGGGTCGGGGACGGGTCTGGGACGGGTTTGAGGACGGGGAGGACGGGGACGGGGGTGTTGATGTACGGGTCGTCTTGGACGTCCTGGTGTATACACTACACTTCCTTGTCAAACTTAAAAGGCTCTTTTGAGCTTCTTCTTCTACACTGTTTATCCTTGAGGGGGGGAAGTAGTTTCATACCACTCATCCTTTGTCCAATGGGCATCGTTTTTGCGGTGGAACGAACAGACACTTTATTCACGCCGGTCTCCTTTAGAAAGTGGTGTTCTTCTTCTTCTACTCAAAACAAAATAAAAAAGTGATACCTAATAAAATAATAAAATAAACACATTGGAAAAATTATAGAATCACTCCACATATAAGTTGCAATAAAAGAAGACAAATTGTTGAATAGGGTGGATGAAAATAATGTCCTTCAACAAGAACGGTTTTCATCCGCAGATGCTCAGAGTTAAAAAATACATGTACTGACGTGGATGATGACGCAAGAGAAAATCATACCTGCCTTCTTTTAATCTCCCCAGGAAACACTAAAAGAATCCCCAAACAACTTTTAGAAGTCACTGAAAGATGACTAAAGAAACTCCTCCACGAAATAAAATGGCGAAGGCTTTGACTTTACGCTCATTCTTTACTCACCACTCCCCCGAGCCCTGACGAGAATCACTACTCTCGTGAGCAGAGCGACGATCGTCGCCTGTCGCGACGGAGGCAGACCGATTTCCGTTTCGAGTTCGTTGGCCGCTGGTTTTTCGTTGGTTTGGGGGAGAGCAGACGAAACAGAGCAAAGAGAGAGAAGCGAGAGAGACGAAGTGACATTTGTTGTTTCGATTGCGCGAGTGCGATTGCGAAGTGCGCGTTGATCATAACTAGGGGATTGAGGCAGAGCGCGGACTGTGGCGGAAGAACGAGCTAGATTTTCCCGGGAACGGTCGTGAATTCGGTTACTTTTGTTTTGATTCTTGGAGGAACTCGGAGAGCGGTGCGCGCGAGGTCTGCCAAGATTAGGGCGGTTGAGGAGGCCAATGGCGACTGCGGGAGGCGCGGTCGCGCGCATTGCGACGTTCTTGCGCGCCCGGGGAGCTCTTGCAGTTGCGCGGGGTTGTTAATGAGGGGGGAGCGTCGCGGAGGCGAGGATTGAACAATTCTTGGCGGAGTAACGTCTTGATTTTGAGTGGTTTTGAGGCTTGTTCTGGTTTCGGAGGAGAATTTTCAACGTTTCGCGATCAGTCAGGAGGCCGGTGGTGGCGTTTCTTGATTTCTGTTGCGGAGGCTCTGTATTTCGGCATTGGAATGCATGCCTTCGCGCTTAGGATTTCTTTAGTGATCAGTCCCGGTTCGTGTTCGTCTGCATTTTTGGTTACAAGTGTGGACGATATAGTTAGTTCTTGGTAGCGTATTATTATCCCAATCCTCTCGGTCTATGTTGAATTCTGTTTCTAACGTATCCAATTGCTGCACTTCTTTAATTCTCCTTCCCGCTCCAGTTCGTTGCGGAATTGGAGAAATTGTGCGGTTCTGAGAGTGTAGTTACAGGCTGTGATCAAGTTTTTCGGAGAGGTGTTTATTAGTGGAACAAGTACCGTTGCGGTTCGCAGTACAGTGTGGTATCCATGGCAGTGGAGCCAGACCTGAGCAGCGAGATTTACCGGGAGTTTGACGTGCGCGTGGTGGAGAATGAGGAGCGCTACTTCTGCCTGCTGTCGCCCTGCGTGGACAAGAACAAGTCGCTGTCCAATCGGCAGCACTGGATCACGCACAGGAAGTTCGTGCACAAGGAGAAGGACAACGTGAACCTGCCGAGCGGGCGCGTGATTCGGAAATGGCTAACGGAGAGGGCCGGGTACCAGCAGCCGCTGGGACGCGTGAGCGCGTCGATAGATAGACGGATGGTGGCGGCTCCGAGCCTGGAAGAGGGCAATATGAAGACGTACAGTCTTGTGGTCCACATCTCGGGGCTGATGGCGCAACTCGGGAGCGCGTGGCAGGAGCTGGCTCGGGCTGTGCAAGACACAAACCATTGTAAGTGTTTCAAGTCCTGAGTATATTCTTTAGAGCAGCAGGCTGTGTCTGGTTTCACGATGAGAGAAGGACTTGAAGTTTGGCATGCAGACCGCGTCCAGCCTATGGACGTGGGTGATCTCACCCTTCGCTCTTCGAGTCTGTAAGAGTGAGATCGTTTTGGCAGTGGTTGTTGCTTTGGAAGCCCGAGGTTGTGTGAAGAGCCAAAAAATTGTTTCTACGTAGCTCCTTTCATAAGGTTGGGTTTTCGTTGGAGAAATTGGAGTGATACCATCATCCGACAGGCTGGTGAATTATATGTAGAGGAGTAAAGTCGTTGCGGGGGTTGATCTCTATGCAGCTCTTGTCTTCTTATTGCTGAAACGGCCATTGGTTCTTACCTGCTATATATTACCTGCTTTATATCAGTTTCTTCCCCCTTTCTTTTTGTTTCAGCCCTACCGCAAGCAGCTGTACCACGGATTGTTACAGAGAAGGTGAAGGAGATGTACCTGAATCTAGAGAGAGGGACTGCAATAGGCAGTGACATGCCCAGAAAACCGGATGATATCAAAGGAAGGAAGCGAAGAAGAAAGATGGACCAAAATGACGTGGAAGGGGACCCAAGGGAATGGGGGTCTATGGGTAAGGCATTGGCTGATGGAGGGATGCAGTTTCCTAAGTTGCTGAAGCCCCTGGACATCAGGGAAGGGCATCAAATGTATCATGCTCCTCATGATCACGAGCATGCAATGGAAGAAGGTGTTGTGGTGAGTAACTCAGTAATGCTAATTGACTGTCAAGGATGTGTAGAGTCTTTGAGAATTCGTGGATGGTTTACTTGAAAAGCTCTGGAAGATCAGGATTTCTCTTCTCCTGCTT
The DNA here is from genome assembly GCA_963971425.1 of Bryoerythrophyllum caledonicum. Taxonomy (NCBI): domain Eukaryota; kingdom Viridiplantae; phylum Streptophyta; class Bryopsida; order Pottiales; family Pottiaceae; genus Bryoerythrophyllum; species Bryoerythrophyllum caledonicum. The sequence continues at coordinate 21,013,264 of OZ020524.1, read as the reverse complement.
GTTGCATATTAGGCTCTGCATTTCGAAGCCAATGACCTGAATGCATTTCAGACTCGTGAGTGATGTGCTTGGGGGTGTGGAGTTGGTCCAGATGGATGTACATGCCTCTGAACATACCGAATGTTGGATGCAGGAAGATGGCCATGAGATGCATGCGATGGGAGCAAGAGTGAGCGATCATGTGGGGTGGAGCCTGGCAGCACTAACACCAGGATTGAGACCCGATGGGTCTGTGATGGCAGATCATGTGGATGGAGGGGATGGAGGCATGGGAGGAGGCATGCACGTAGACCGCAGCGACGCCGTGTCTCGTATGGAGCACCTCGTTCCGGTGGTGGGGATTGGGGTGGGGTAATGAATGAGGTGTACATCCAGAACTGCATGTGAGGTGGTATTTGCACAACTTACCAGCTGAGGCACAGAGAACTTCTCATGGAGAGCAATGGTAGAGAACTAGGTATGCTTTGCTGAACTCCCTGCTATCTGGTTTTTTGCATTCTAGTAGTGAATATGTATTTTTATTTTCTCATGTGGTTGGGAAAGCGTCACAGACTCACCCTTTTTTTCCAACTACAGAAGTTATCTGACAATGTTTGAATTCATCATCCTCATATGTAGAGTTGTTTTGGCAAAATACATGAGGTTTAGCAATGGTCATGTCTCCAAATTCTTGGTTCTCCCATATCTCCTCACATCATGTCGAGAGAACTGATTGTGGGCTTGCACTGGCAGTTACTGAGAAGGAATGTGTGACCGTACCGCTGAGTGCAAAAGAAGATGATTTTCACCACTGCAGTTTTGGAGATGCTTCTACACATTGCAGGTTTTTGAGTTCTCTTGGATTTGCAAGTGCCTCCTGACCTTCATCAACAACCTGGCTTTAGAGAGATTCTGCAGCTGGGGAGACGTATCAGTCGGTGGCTGAAGTAGGAGATTCCACTTCTCCACCATCATCAGCATCAGAATTATACAAAGAGATAAAATTGACATCATCATTTTTTTTGTATTTAATGGTTTTTCCGGTTCTAATCAGAGCCTTGATACCACCTCATGCATTGTGTTCATTCCTTTTCTCATGTTTTTTTCACTTACTATGAATTGTTGCTCTCCCTCTTTGGAAGTGCTTCTCACAATACAAAATGTCTCTTTTTGGAATTTCTTACAAGTTGGGCCGTGCTTGTTTCCACTCTAAAGAAACAAGCCATTGATGGATAAGGACCTGTTTGTATGCAAATCACCGGTTCCCAATAGGATTATGTGTAAACTCATCCAAAGTTACCCCACTTTTTAACTCGATGGCGTATTGGTATCCAAAACACCTCTCTTTGAAAACCATCAATGGTCCGATGTGGGATCCCTCCTATGGGTCGCATCCACGCATATCGCATGCGAATGGCCCACCTGCAAAAGTCAACAACCACAAATAGAAAGATTGCTTTCTATGTGGAAGTACGGTAGAAATATCGTGCGGCCCACACCGAATCTTCTTTCCGGAAAATCCGTTAGAATGCACCTTAGTGTCTCACTGCATTCGTTGAAAGCACAAAGATACCTTGAAAGCGCAAAGATCCACGCAAATTATTGCAATTCGCAGATTAGTTTGAATTGTAGGTAAAGCTATTCTAGATTACTTCAAAAGTGACCACCTATTAATTTGTTGTCCTTGAAGGGTTAATGCATTATAATCTTCTCTTCTTAGAACTATAGATAATAATTAGTATAAAATCAAGAGAAGAGTTTGGTGGTTTCTACACTTAAGCCAAATAAGGTGACCCCTCCCTCGTAACCAAACAAAACCCATAATTGACACTTATGGAATTGGGGTTAATCAACCTACTTCCATCCCATTACCACCAATTCACCTCCAAATGGAGGTTTGTCATTAGGCATGACCTCTTACTTTGGTCGGCGCTAATACTTATTGGCGGCCACGGGCTAAACATGGCAACACACTTTGAAAATTCATAAATGATTCACATTTCATTGGAAAAATATGAAATCACTTGGGTTAAAACTGTACTTCTATTGACTACCACTAAAAAAAACAATGGTATTTGAATATTTTTTCCATGTATACACATCGCTTAACTTGTCGGTTATAGGGTAGTTTACCTTAGTCCCGTTCAGCAAAAGAATTTGCATGAAATACCATGAATATTAGTTTTTCTTTCCCTTAGAGTTGTTTAGAATTGATTTTAGTTATTCAAAATGAAAAAAAAGGAGGTATTGTGTTCAAACTTGCCATGACACAACAAACAACTTGACCATAGCCACGATGTGTGAAAGCATCGGATCAATGGAACATTTCATGCCACATGTCAAACCATTCATGTAGAAAGATCACTATTTTCAAATTAAATAAAATTTAATATAAAAAATTTAAAAAAAGTCCGACTGTGAGTACTACAACTACATTGCAAGAACATGGTGTGGAGATAAGCACCCCCCATGCATCCATGCATATCGTCAAGCTCAATCACCACCCACCGGACAAAAGGTATATGTTTTTTCTTCAAATGCTGCTAAGAAAGAGACGTTCGATGGTGCTGCGTGTTGAATCAGTCATGTGCATTTAATTCTATCCACCTGCCTCAATTGACATCCCGGACCACCTAAAAATTGCAGAGTTTCTCATTGGAATGTTCGTTTAACTTACTATCCTCAAAATGCAAGGATTGGACATCATTTGTATAAAAATATCTACATTTTTTTAAAGAATTCTAAAATTATCTTTTATATGAAACTTTTACTTTTTTGTTGTTGAAAGAACCGGAAAGATGAAATTGTGAGGTTTGTTGCAGAAATGTTTAAAGTGTGGGATGCTGGTGAATGGCCCTCTTTGAACGCCGGGGATCAATAAATGAGCTTGGTGACGGACTTTTAGAATTTTGCCACTTTCACCAAACATGAAGACATGAAAGAAAACCCATGTTCTATTTGAGATTTTTGAAAATAGTTTTTCTAAGTGCAAATTACATGTGAAAGTGAATAAAATGTTCCAAAAACTCCTATTAGTTTATTTTTTTTTGAAGTGTGAATATTTATTTTTAATATAACCATTTCGGGGTTCATAAATTCCAAACAACTGCACTTCCCAAGTAGTAAATATAAGCCATGCCCGGTGTTCTTCGGAAGATGGTTTGAAGTAGTTGTAACAGTTGTGTTCTCATTTCAGCCAAAGATGCATGTACAAAGTGAACCCGGATTCAAGGCATGTATTTCACGCATCAAAGACTTCTAGGACCTCAAGGTAGTTTGCATTAAATACTCCACTTTTGTGAAAGTGAATTCAAACTTACAAGTTTGAATGATGGATGGGATAACAATGAACATCACATTCTCGTGCACACTAATTGCGGACCTTAGAGGCATTCAAAATGCTCACATACGGCTCTCTACACCTAGAGAAAATTAAATCAAAAGTTTGAAATATCAGAAAATGAAAATGAAGTTTTCTACTGCACCAATTCTTGCTGACAAAAAGGGTGGGTTTATAGTGAGATTGAGAGAATTACTAGTGAAGGTGATATTAAATTTCCTTTTACTTTTTATTTATGCAAGGCTCTAGCATACTATTCAAATTGAATGTTTTTTATCCTAAGTGTTTGTGAAGATGGTAATCACCTTGTAGGACTTGTAAACATGTTTGAGGTAAAAGAAAATCATTTGAATGGTATTGAACAGGCCTTTTGTTTTGTTTTCAGAGTTTTAGCTAGATATGGCCAAAGTGGCGACACAATTTTTGACGACCGCAAGTTTGGCGTCACAAAGTTTCTCTTGAAACCATACAAAACTAAATTTTCTCCGTAAATATCCATTTTGGAGAATTTATCTCTACAGACATAGATTTGTACATCCTTTTTGGCGACAAGTTAGAGTCCCCATTGTTCATTAGTAGCAATATGGCGATATGCCAATGGCCATCAATGAAGTTTTGGTGATATAAAATTTTAAAATTTTCCAGTTTTTCGAGAGTATTCAATTTTTGGAAATAAAAATTCGCTGTTTGGCTCAAGGTCGCCAAAGCAAAAGGCCTGGTATTGAATAATTGGGAAGTGATACATGCTAGTTAGAATTTATGCTGTACCTTTCAAATTTTATAAAATAGAGCAAGTTTGGGAAGTTGTATAACAGACACTAATAATAAACTTTTTTTAGTGTAGTAAGTTAATTGCACCAACAAATCTTGGCGTAATGTTTTGTGTTATTATATTTACCCCTCTCCAAAAACTTGTTGTGCCAAAATTTTGCATCTCCATATCTTACATTGACCATGTGAATGCAACAATGGCCACTTACTGAAGACCTCCAGCTCTTACTTGGTATCATGCCATGATTTTTACTTTGAGTGAATAATTTATCCACGTTTGAACATGTTGGGTCAGTGAAATCTGTATGACAATAAAGACCATGGCAGGGGCCCCACTCAATGTTATATTTTGTCATTTCTAGGTATAAGGAGAAGTTCTTTATTTTTATTATTTACTGATATACAATAAATTTGAATTATCCAAGAAAAGTAAAACTATGAGCTTTTGATTGAGGTCTTGTGCTTTTGGATTGAGTTAATAATATTTATTAAATACCCAAATACATTGATGTTTGTGAAATGTCATTCATAGCAGTGAATGACTTTATATTATTGTTTGAAATATTCCTTAGCACATGACACTTCGGGCACCTTAATTCATTTGGAGAGTTTGCTATATGGGAAACAAAGACATACAAGTGATGAATGCATGAAATAAAGAAGCCTCAAACAAGCTTCTTCAACATATTTGAGGTTTTGTAGTGCCTCCATCCCCTCGATCCGCATGATCAAACTACTAAATGTTATATCAAACGTGGCCCATGAAAAAAGAATCTAAGCACAATAGTGATTCCATTAACCCAAGAAACCACTCTAAAATCTTTCAGCATTGAAGTGTGAAATGATGCCATGAGATGCATGCAATGGGAGCGAGAGTGAGCGATCATGCGGGATGGAGTCTGGCAGCGCTAGCGCCGGGATTGAAACCCGATGGGTCCGTGATGGCAAATCATGCGGATCGAGGGGATGGAGGCACTACGACAGAACCAGGACTTGAGGAGCCGGTTCGGGAGTTGAGACACCAAATCCAGGGATCCCACTCATAATGTTGTTCGTGCTCGTCATGGTGAATATAAATTTTACTTTTCCCTTTGGCGTTTCAACTTTTCTACTTTCACCCCATCCTAAATATCTATCTCTTTGCACAACACGTGCATCGCCACTGTTGTTTCTCTCGTTGGTGCCTGTGCCATGCCAACCGCCCCATGGGCCAACAATTGTCGACATTAGAGGCCCAATTCTAGCAACAATCATTTGTGACAACCAGAATGGGATTTTGATGTGTGTTTATACCAAAACCGTCCAATCTCATAGGAAAATTGTCTCATTTTCACAATTTTCTAAATTATACTATATTATATTATAATTTTTTTGGAATTTATATAACTGTCATGTTAGGGTTTCATTAGAGGAAATCATGTCCACTTTGAACAGCATCATCCCCTTGACATTACACACCACTTGACAGTTCAAAATGCAATTATAGTTCATATAATAACACTCAAACCTAAAGTACATGTTATTGTGCAAAATGCATTGGCTCAATCTGTAGCAGAACATCAATACTCATAATAAAACCCCAAAGGTCATCCATAATAATATATTTATAGCTCTACTCCGGATACACTTCAAATTTGCTGAAATTCCTCAACGCCTCACCATTGCAACCGCTGTTACAAATTCCACTTGAAATACGTACTATGGTTGACAAAAGACTCCACTTCATCACGTCTTTATGGCTTGATAGTTCCACTGTCAAAAATTGAATGTTGTATACACACCTTTGGCCATTGGTACACCCATGCATGCATTATAGCACACTAGGCTGCATTTAAGAAACCACCATTCCCACACTTGCTTCCTCTTCAAACACATTCCTCAAATCCACTTGGAACTCCATCAACCACATGTTAAAACAACATACTAGTAATGCACATCACATGTTAATAGCTTTAATGACCGACCGTTCATTACAAATCTCTAGAAACTTTACCTGTAATACATGATACATTCGACGATAAAACTTACCAGTGCACCATTTCTTCTACTTATACATGTTAATTATGTCATACCATTTCAGTTGAAGAAGTGGGAAAAATTAACAGAGAATAGGCTCCGCGTTTCCAGGTGAGGAGGACCGAGGAGTTAGTCGCCAGAAACGTTGGTAAGGATTCCGAGAGCTGTTGGGACTCAAAAGCGCCCTCCTATGAGCGTTTCTTGGTGAAATCAAGTACTACTAGCTACACACTGGGTTGGACTGGGCGATTTGGGAGAGGATCTGATTAGGTGAAGAGAGATCTGTAAACGAACGTGAGTCTAGTGGGTCTAGATTTGAAGCGGGGAACCTGAACGTTGGAAATTGATTTCATCACGTGACGCTTGCAGATCTAGAACGTCTAGAGCAGATCCACCTCATAGAAATCAGATCAAGTGTACTAGAGTACCTTACTTCTCGGCTCCACCAACCCCGGGAACACTAGATCGACCAAACTGATAGTGCTACATACCTCCGCGCACAAGCGCCACTGGTCTCCGCAACAACGGAGCATACCTCTTCCACACTCAGTAGCACCTCTAGACCATAGGAACACGAGAAGCAGAAGCAACAAGAACAGGAGCATCGAAGTACAACAGACACACTCGGATCACAGAAGCACCGGAAACCTCGACCGACTCAAGCTCGGCACAACCGAAGAGAGAAGACGAGAAGCGGAGGCACCAACGCATCAGATCGCGCCACTACAGAAACGCCGCCCATTGAACGAGAGCACCAATCGAGAGCACCAATCAAGAGCAAACAAACTCATGCTATATCTCATCTCCTTCTCATTTTTTGCATCGTCGTTTTATCTTCAATCAGTTTGGTCCTACACAAAACTAGGAAGCAAGTATTGTTTTATCAAAACTGGAGAATCAACTAAGCGGCGAAAGCGTTGCCCGATTTTCACCGGCTCCAACGGAGAAGTCACCGGAATCCTAGTTGCCTAGCTTCAAACTTGGACAGACTCCAACCTTAGAAATCCACCACCCCGGAAAGTAGTCAGAACCTCCACTGCTACCCCAACCAATGCTCAACGACGAACACAGAAAACCATCCATTCACAGCACTTTAGTACTCACAGCACCCGAACCTCACATGCCCACTCCCACCGTATGAGCCCAACAAGATCAACACGTAGCAAGAGCTCCCTCTCCACAAAAACTACACCTGGCAAACCAAAACCGAGCAAATCAACTCCCCGGAGATTAGGCACCAAAAAAGTTCAGTCTCGACAGCTAGTACGAAGCGAGAAACTCACAGACCCTCCCCATCGCAAGTCGATAGCCACCCCGAAAGAGAACGTAAGATCCCGGAAGAAGAAGGGGACGTCGACGTTGAAGTTGCAATCTAGTACAAGGAAGACTACCTCTCTGAAACTCCGAGACCTACCCACGTCCACCTCGCACCTACCGGGATCAGACGACGACGAGCCCATCCTTATTTTTCGAAGGCGAGGTAGCACGAAGACCCCTCCCACCGAACCGCTCCCTTTGCTCCGGAACCCCACCGAACCGCTCCCTCTGCTCCAAAACTCCACCGAATCAGCTGTCAACCAAGAGAAGAATCTATCAACCAGGTTGCGAGTGAACTTAAAACGTCTGGCTCCTCCTTCACCCTCTTTGACCCGAACTAGTACTTTAATCCTTAGTACAATGACCAAAACCATGCAGGAACCCCGCACTGGTGTAGAAGACATGGACATGGAGAATGGCGCCCCCAGCCTCAAACAGGTAAACCCAAATAAAACCTCTTCCTCTGCCAGACTAGAAGCTCATCACCTTGCAAAGAAACATAGAGGTAGTACCCAAGACTCTACCCTTTGTGGCAGTAACCGAAACCTCACACTTGAGTCTGGACCAGACATGACCACATTCCACTTCTGGTTGGGTTTTCCCACAATGGAAAAACTTGCCAAGGACGCTGGACCAAACCCGCTCTATAGTGGGGAGAGTGTCCCTGACATGATACTACGGGGAGTATCCAAATCAGAGGCCAAAGAAGCACTTAGTGCCAACATAGCCTATCTCCGCATCCCACAATTACTATACCCCAAGGTGAGAGAAGATGGTGTTGAGGGACAACACTATAACCTCACTTTACTTCCTTTTGATATCTCTACTGACCTCAATACTGGCCTGTCACATGATTTCCATGTTGCCATCTTCTTTGAACTTCCCCAAACTCCATTGCTTCATGATGATGTCAAGAAATTGCTAGAGAGAGGCTTGTTAAGATGAATATCCCCCTTGGTACTAACCTTTTAGATCCTCTTGCAATTCATTGCAAAGGGGTGAAGAAAGAAGGTCAAAGACACATCTTTTCAGGTTTAATCAAGTTACACCTCCTCAACCCGGCAACCGATGCCATCTCTTTACTTTGTGGCACACGATATTTTGTATTGCAACTTGACTCCATGGGACCGGCATCCTTAGGGAAAGTTTGCAAGACTTGGCATGTAGTAGCACGCCAAGGACTTTCTGTCAACATCCAAAGTGACAACCTCAGGGGAGTTCCTGCACACACCCTATTCCATGACATTGTCTTGAATGGTTTCTCACGCAACCTTGAGTTCGAGGTGACTGATGTGCAGAAACAGGAAAATGAAGCATTTGCATGGGTTGTGGCGCCCACCCCTACACAAGTAAAGGAGCTGGAGACACACCAAATCACCACCTTCCACGAGGTGATCCCAGCGAAGACTAGCACCAAGGACACCTCCTCCTCCATTAGTAGAGCCAAGAGGGATGCGATTACCCTCACACTTTCTCAACTCCCTATCCTCTCAAACATGGTTACAACCACGGAAGCCATCTTCAAGGCCTTGGAGAAGAAGAATGTTGCCAGCATTTACTTCCATCGATAGGTGGATGGCAAGCACAATGGGTCCACCAATGTGCAAGTCATCAACCCCATTGTCTATAGACAATTCCTCAACAAAACCTTTGTCACCAAGTTGAAATCCGACCTCACCGAAGGAGCCTCGAGGGTACTGAGCCTCATTCTGCAACTCTAGTGGAAAAGTGGGGCTTCAACGACATCAACACTGCCTTGGTTAACACTGTTGCCACCATCAACATCACCGCCACCTCTACCAACACCATCCGGGAGGAGATAACTGCCATTGTTGCCGAGGGACAAAAACAACTTCGATTGGAATTGTCTACTCTCAAAGGTGATATCATCCGCAAAACTCGTGAATACACGGACGCTCGTAACGCCGAAGTCTACACCAAACTTAGCAACATTGAGAAATTGATGGCAGCCACCTTGACCGCAATGCAAGATATCACCTCCAAGCGTGAGCCGCTAGCTCTTCCTCCTCCAATGGACTCGTCAATCGTGGACTAACCACAAACCTCCCACGACCTCTACAACAATACCGTGACCTTTGGACCATTCTCTATCTACCCCTATTCTCAGTGTTAGTTGCACACTTCTCCATCACTTTGCTCATCCCTCTTTTCTCCCTTCTTTCTCTCTACTACTATATACTTTTGATAGTGTCTCATATCTTTCTAGATACACTTTACTACTCACTTACCTTACCTATAGTTCTCTTTAGTCTCTCCATACCTCCCACTTCACTAATATTTGTTGCAGTCTCTAGGAGGTATTTCTATACATTCATATGTTCAAGATTCACATGTAGACCAACGGATAGATCACTACTTTACCCACGGCCTCCTATCAATCTTGAGACCTTGTCTTGTACTCAATACCACCATATAATTACATACCTTATTTGTCAAAATCTTTGGCAATGGACCACAATCAAAAAAATTCAAACCAAACACACACCATCTATCAAACAACAACAAATTTCAACACTCATTTGTGAACATCAATGGTACATGACCATACATAAAACCCACAAGAACTTCCATCACCCACCACTTCTATACTACAAATACATCACACACCATTATACACACATCCAACAACCACAACTAAACAAATATCCTCCAAACATCACCCCACCATACACCACCTTTACTCACAATAACAAATACCCTACACCATCCTCATATTATTGCTACCTCATCAATAACCCCCCCGCACCAACAGTAATACAACAAACATCTACACACAAGAGCACCATCATACTACATAAACAAACCCACAGGCACATAAATACCAAAAAAAACCAAAACAAACATACACATAATACAAAAACATCCCAGTCCATATCACTATCAAATAACCATAGACTTTAAAACTAACACCCATACTAAAACAATTAAAACCAAAAAACACACCTCACCCATAATAACTCATGTACACCTCTCTCACGATATATTACCACCACACTCGCAGATAACCATCGCTACAACATCACAAAAAATCACAAAGCCACATAAACCTTACGCCATACATCCCAAACTCAAGCAACCACTCATTTCTCACCAATTACAAACACACTCTCCCACAAAGACAATCACAATAAGACATACAAACAAAAACACACACACGACCAAGAATAATAATACTAAAACCGAAAACATAAAACCAATTATGTATATAAAATACATACATAAACCAATAAACCAAAAACAACACATTAAACCCTCACACTATAAAATTATACTATTATTAAGTGGAGATATAGAAACCAACCCGGGACCTATGCCTAATGTATTAAAAAGACACCCTAAAACACATAAGAAAAACGCCAAAATATACTTTATACCAAATACCATAAAACTACAACCGGAATACAAACACATCGCCCAAACATTTGCACCTCTTCTAAAGAATACACATATACTACACCAAATACACAACACCACACACCCAAATATTGCCCAATACATACAACAACAAAATACACATCCATCAACACACATTTTATATGCCCTAGTAATTACCACCCACCCAAACATAGACAAATGTAATCATCTTATAAACCCACAAAATACGAATATAACTACATGGACTAACACACTATTACAAACCTTATCAAACTTATAAAACCCACCCGAAAGACATATTCATAACCCACATCCATATACAAGATTCCTAGAAGAAAACCAAAATATTATAAATCTCGGAAACTCAATACATAAAGCGTTATACAATTTTCTACATAGTCAAACCATACCTCCTTCAAGAGAAACAATAAAGCAAAAATTCCCTTACCTCCCTAACAATCTAATCATCGAGTCACTAAAATGCTATGACTCCATACGTGAATATACCCACCCACCTCCCCCACCCACCTAGTACCTTCCTCTACAAAACCAAAACAGTAGTACAAACAATGAAAATACAAACATAATTATATGGAATGCTTCATCTCTAAACACCGCTCTTCCTAGCCTACAAGCTTTGATCATACATACAAACACACCACCGGCACTCATAGCTATACAAGAAACAAAAATATCTGCCACAAAATCTACAAAATACATACAAAACATATGCAAAGACTACAAACTTATTTTTAATAACACACATGCACTAACAAGATGCATCCAACAACGAAGACCATACACACCGGGTCGCAGTGGCCTCCTTACACTAATACACAAAAAATACGCTTTTCGGGGCAATATCAAAAAAATTCCTACCCCAATGCACATATCTCTCTACCTTCAAATAATTAGAATTACTAATCAACCACTACAACCATGGTTAATCTTTCACATGTATATGTCCTCTCACCCCGAAGATACTAGATTTATTATAGACATACAAAACAATATTTCATCTCAAATAAATAATAACCCTAATCACACTTATATGTTATGTGGAGACTTCAACAGAGACATAGCTTTAATTGGAAGACAAAACGGAAATCATAACATCCCCCCTCAAACCATAGACTATCAATGGCGCCACTTCACAGAAAGCCTAAACTTCACCTATATAAATATTGATACACAATACTCCAGACAAGGCGGCTATAACTATGGGGATTGGAGCCTCATAGACGGCTTTTATATAAATTCAAATAATACTACACAATACACCTCTACAACAAACAAAGATACTATTCTTAACTCGGATCACTTGTCTATACAACTTCACATCCCAAATAACATATTAACTAATCGAAACCCTATAATCACAAACAACGATACTACACGAGTACTAAATCCCATCCCAAAAGATAACTTAGAAAAATTCAACACAAAGTTATTTGAAGAAAACTCCATACAAATAGACTCTCTCATAAACACCCTTGAAAATCATAACCAACTCTCTCAAACACAATGGCACAAAACATGCCACATCCTAGATACACTTATCAATAATATCTCCGATACGCTTGAACAAACTTGCAAAGCCCATCCAATACCACAAATGACAAACCAAACATTACAACAAGGCGGTTATCTACCCCGCAAACTTTCTAAAATATGGAAACAACACCTAGTTACATATCATACAATATGTAAAACTATTCAAATTATAAAAAATAACCCTCAATGGCGTAATCATCCCATATATAATGAATTACTAACTCTACAAAATACCCAAATTCCTCGTCCTCCTCACCCGGACCTACCCCATGATACATGGATAAAAGACATTGCATTAATTGCAAAAAATGCCAATATATAAGCCCGGAAAGTAACTACAAAATACGCCAAAGATAATATTAAAAAAGCCATCTCAAAATATAGACAATTTATGAAACTAGTCCTAAGAAAATAAATAGAAAAGTTTTTAAAAATATTGAATCTCCACCATTAGATTGCATCATTGACCAATACAATAACATTCTAACTAGTCCCAAAGACATTGCTAATGAAATATTCAACCAACAAACAAAAAATAATAGACCCACAGTACCAACATATAACTACCAACCACAACACCCAATCGAATGCACATGTGCAGTTCGCCAATATCCATGGCACGATCTAGATGGATTTACCTTAGACAAACGAGGAGAATCTGAAACCCCATTACATACATACTTTAATAGAGCTACATACGACACATGCCTCCGCGACATAGGCAATAACAAAGCCCCAGGGCCAGACCGAATACCAAATTCAATACTTTAAAACATGCCTCCCAGATTTCATAAATTACTATTCCTATTCTTCTCCCACTGCTATAAACAAAAACAAATACCAGCTTCATGGAAAATAAGTGCAACGATTCTATTACACAAAAAGATAATCCCTCAATACTACCAAACCATAGACCAATTGCATTAGCTAACACAATATATAAACTATATACTAGTATACTTACCTCTATATTATCCTCATATGGTGAAAATTTTAAAATCTTACACGATAGTCAAGAGGGATTTAGAGCAGAGAGAAGCACATCAAGACAAATACAAACCATAATAGCGGCACTAGAAGACGCACGATTCACAAATCAAGATATATAAATCTTATATGTTGACTTCAAAAACGCCTTTGGCTCTATAGACCACGCGCGACTATTAGCGATAATGACTGATCTTGGTTATCCAAAAGGTGCAACTACATTAGTTGGAAATATCTACTCTCAATCATCTACGCACTACATTGGTGAACACTTTGGAAAGACTAAATCTATCCCCATCCATAGAGGAACTATACAAGGGGACACCCTTAGCCCATATCTATTCATCATATTTATAGAACCACTACTTAGATGGCTAAAAAAAGGCAATAATCGATACACTTTTGGTACATCACAAACCACCATAAACTCTGCCGCCTATGCCAATGACCTTGCCACTATAACCAAAAAAATAAAATCACTACAAGTACAAATTGATAAAATATATAAATACTGTAAGTGGACTGGTATGGACGTAGGCGTCCCAAAATGTGCTGCTATTAGATGCCCAAATAAATCCAAAATAAATCCAATTGCATTTAAAGCTCTAATGCAAGCTTCTAACATCAACTACCGCAATCAACCAATCCCCATACTACACCAAAATGAACCGTACGTATACCTAGGCACAAACCTTGTTCCCTCTCTAAAATGGAAAATCCAAATTCACAACACGACCACAAAACTCATAAAACAATGTAAGGAATTGACAACATGTCCAGCCACTATGAAGCAAAAAATAAAAATGGTAGACACCGTACTACAACCAGGTGTAGCATACAGCTTCTACGCTGTACCATACTCTATGCCAGCTATCAAAAAACTCGATAAAAAGATTATAGCCACACAAAAGACCATATGTGGCATGCCAAAATGTCTGTCAAATGCAATAATCCAACTCCCACATAACCTATTTGGACTTGAAGCTTTCTCCCTCAAAAATGCATATCTCTGATGTATAGGTGAACAATTACAAAATGCTCTCCATGATAAAGGCAGGCTTGGAAAAATATATAATGGATTTACTCAATATGTTTTCGCTCAATATGGTGGTGCCGAAAATATACCGAGAATCAAAAAAACCGATTGTATAAGATCACCAATAACTCGTACATTTTTCTTATTGAAACACTTAGCTAAAGTCCACCTTAAAAGTACACTCCCAAATTTCATCTTTGATCTAACATCATTAGAAGTACTATGGCGCCAAGAAACACGAAATCATAACACACTCAATGCCCAACTATCCCAAAAGCTTCTACAAAAACTCCTTTCAAAAAATATTTTTGAACTAAAACAAATCACCTTACCAAACGGCACACACATCATGAATAATGGAGACTTCAAAACCTTCCACTTCACCCCATCCAAACTAATCAAGAGTGCCCTAAATGTTGCCAAACAACTTTTTTGCCATCCAACATGTCCCACCACATGCAATATTCCTTGCAACATACACCCATACTCGTACACACTCCAAGATCCATTCATCACCATCAACAACAACATCATTCCAAGAAATATCCCCCCACCAATCCATCCTCACAACCCCTCACATCCATACCACCCCCATCCTCCAAAATACATCCTTAAAAACCCCATCATATACCCCATTAATAACATCATACACCATAAACAAATATAAAACATAGATATTAATAATATACTTAATACTTATACAAAATATTTATGTCAATGGCAACACAACAACAATACATTCAACAAATGGCTTCCTCAAAGAAACCTTTTTCCACGACATGATTGCAACACCTCCACACACAACACCGAAAATTTAAAACAATATTATCAAAAAATTAAAATTAAATTCTACTCGGAAATCATTCAAGCCCACAACCCCCAAGAACAACTCTAAGACTCAAGATCCGTAACTCCACCCATAATTATCCCACTTCTAAACATCTATACAACGGAATGTAACCCCGAAAATGATATTTTCACATCCTCGGACACAATTAAAATAAAGAACAACCAAGCCCATCCATATGAAAACAATGGCCGACACCTACACACTATTGCCACTACTAGACTCCAATGGTTATGGAATCAATACAACATGAAACTACAAACTCCTACGAACATTGAACCAACGACCCAACCCTTTGAAACTGAACTAATCTGGCTCTACCAAAGGTATAAATATCGAATACCAAAAAATGACCCCCTAAAAAATGCACAATACACAATACCCACACCCATTTTAGACTCACTAATCTCATCCTTTAACATCGAACAATCATACTTTTCCTCCCCGGTCACATGTTCTACCAAACTAAAAAAATTCTACTCACCTTATGAAAGAGACAAAATATTTGGATCCCTGGGAAAAGCCTTTCACTACAAATGGGCCGGTAAAGGGATAGTTTACCCCCACAACGAGAAGGAAATAGAACAAGCAATACATTGGGCTCGACTTGCCGCCAAACATGACCCAAATAACACAAGCACAATCATCATCACACCAAACAACAATTGGTACCAAAACAACAACCAATATTCAGACCCATTTCCAGACTCCCATATCATTGCAATATTTGAGGCAGACTGAATACCATATGATGAACCTACGATCCCACCCAAGCTAAAAAACCCTGAATCGAGCCATCTACATTACAAATACTATGGGTCCATCATCAAAATCAAACCCTTGGCACCCTAGAACAACTTGTCGAAATTAATCCATATCAGACAATCTAAATATACGTAGATTATACACAAAGCGGGCCCCACCAACACCTATACAAAACCCCGTAAACCAAAGTTAAAATTGGTCAAAACTAAATTATGTCAACAATACACTAAATTACTCTACCGCACCGCCCCCTCTTCCAAACTATCCAAATCATACTACACCAAAATTTAACCCCGCACATAGTTATTACACCGATGGCTCCTTTAAACCACCAGAACAAATTAGCCCAGGATCTTGGCGCAGAGAAAAAGCTGGCTATGGCACCTATAATTCTACCAAGGATATTAATCTAGCCAAAAGACTACATGGACTACAAAATATCCTTAGAGCAGAACTCATGGCCATTCACAAAACACTACAAATCATCACAACAAAATACAATAATGAACCCGCACATATATTCACCGATTGTATAAATGCACTCTACCTACTAAACACTCAAATAACACACCCTACTCTTCACAATAGCCACCCCAACCAAACCATATTAATCTCAATGGTCCAAATGTTACAAAACCGAACACAAACTACAACCCTCCATAAAGTAAGAGCCCATGCCAATATTGATGGCAACGAACAAGCAGATAAACTAGCAAAAGAAGGCTGAGAAAAAACACACAAAAATGCCAAAGACCCACACGAACATGCCCACGCCACCCCATACTACTTTCAAAAAGAAGATTGGCCTTCCAAAGAAGATACCCCCGACAAAGGCCCGATTAGATTTTTGGGCAAATACCTCAAAAAATAAGACCTCTACAACAACCTAGGCACAATCTCAGAAAATATTCCCGACATTGAAAAATGGACTAACAATAACAACATAGACAATGAACTATCTACAAACTTTTGAAAAAACCCCATCATCTCAGACTCACAAATAACATGCCTCATCAAACTCCATACTGGTCAATACATGGGAAACGCCCGCAAACAACTCTTCTTTGGAATAGAAAGATTTCCATCCACAACATGCCCTTCAACGGACCCCGATACATGGCTTCATGTTCTACTCAAATGCCAAAACCACCACATACACTCCCTTATTGTTAAAAGACATAATAAAGCGGTATGGGAAGTCCAAAAACTAATCACCTCCTACAACAAATCAAGATGTTTTATATTAATGAACTCCAACACCTTTAATAATAAACTACAAGAAAATACGGTCCCTCCGTAGCTACTTCCATGCTCATGTGAGACTCAAAGGTGCCATTGTAATGCTAAGCTCAAACCGGACATCCTTTGTGTTAGAAGCCTACCATTTAATGACCCGCCCCCAAATCACATTAACCATGATTACACCATTCAATTCATTGAATTCACATATTGCAACGATAGATTTTCTTCGGAAACAATTCAAAACAAAATAGATAAATACCAACCCCTCATTGACGACATCATGGCCCTTGGATGGAATGTGGACCCCCTTATCGTAATCACGTCTGGCACTGGTGCCACCACCTTTATCCCATCTATGAAAACACTAGAGGATACCTTCAAGATACCCATTGAAACAATTAAAACCTCCTTTAAAAACATTAACACCATCGCTATTCGACATGCCATGTCCATTTTGCTACATAAACGCAAAATCAAAAACAACCAAGCCCTCCCTGATACTCAAGACCCCCCTTAAAATATTGCGCCACCTTAACTCTTCTGGATTGGCTGATTGTGTGGTTTTTGCTGCTGATTTGGTTTGTTGGTTAGTTCGTGGTTGGTTGTTTGTTTGGTTGGTTGCTGGCTTCTCATTACATAGTGTCTACCCTCGAAAGGGGGAAGTAGTTCCAGCTCACTAATTCCTTGTCCGGTGGACATGGTCTTGGTAGTGGAACAAACAAACACATTATTCACGCCGGTCCCCTTCAGGGACCGGCGTTCTTCTTCTTTTTCATACCATTTCACATATCGTCACGGTATGTGTAAACTACATCGGTATATGTATATTTTGCATACGTATAACCGGCGCTCATGAGCCTTACATTCCACAGTCATTACAATAAAACATTGACTCTGATGCCCTAACCATGACATTAAATTGAATACAAATTTACCTCGTACAATGTGAACATACTTACACCATCTTCAGGGTTTTTTTTCTTCTGCATTGCACATATGTCAATTAGATAATCCAACCCCCACATGATGATGGCCTCCTCATAGAAATCCACATCCTTCACGTTATTGAGTGTCTTTACTCCCTTCCCTTCTTTACTTGGAAGCATTAATTTCACTACCGGTGTTAATTATTTCAACCAGTTGCATGTTGTTGTCCCACTTTGTTTCACACCACTTACCCTGCAATTGCTTCTCCTTCTGTGACTTAAAACTATATGAAGTTCTCCCCAACGCCACGAGAGTACCGCTACGTCTAGGATGAATCAACCACACCTCATTATTTGCTTACAAAGGATATTTTATCTCTTCAATTTTGTAACATACATATACATTAATTATCACAGCTGACAAAAGTCTCATATGAATTACAGAATACATGTTCACATCAAACTTCTTGCCTCTCTTAGCTAATATGTATTTCAAAATCATCAACCCATTAGTACTATGTAACTACAACAGTAGTCTGTGTCCTCCTTTTCAAGATATCCTTGATGTACTACATGATTTGAACTTTGAATTGGAAAGGCCCACTTATACTTCGACTCCACTACCTTCTCCATGTGACTACACCACCAAAGTAACAAATGTCTCCATCTGTGGCATCCACGTAGAGAAAAAACATTACCTAATGTTTGTTTGGACTTAGGTTAGATGGAGGAAGGTACTCCTCGTATTTACTTTTCTTGCGTTTCTTATTCTCTGTATTAGAGACACCTCTCTTCTTTCCCCCTTTAGACTGCTCCTCCTCAACAAACACAATTTTTCCCTCTCCTATATAGTCCCTTTCATTTGCTCCAATACTTGCATGTTCTGCCTCAATATTAAATTTTGCATCCGCTACTTTCCGGGTCGTATCCATTGATGTTACAATTGCTTACAACAACAAATACAGCATTCACTACGTTAACATATATTTTAGAGAATGGTATACCAAAACAATGAATTCTAGCATTTTTCACAGATATGCACCTTGTCACACATCATACTCTATTCTATTCGTATACTACAAAATATGACACAAAATTACATTGCACAATATTCAAAACCTATGTTTTTTGACAACTATGTACATAGTGATAAAAGACTACTAAAAAAGGATTTTTTTTTGGAAGAATGAATAAAATTTCCGGCACAGCCCTGGTCTTGTCAATGGGTTTCCTTTTTGTTCCTCTACCTGATGTCTCCTTATTCTTCAATGTCTCTGTCTTGCTTACTGCTACAGCCACATCAGTTCCTTTTCTTGAGTGATCTCGAGAGTTCTTGTTAGATAGGCTTTCCTCCGTCTTCCTTATCTCCTTCTCAAACGGCACACTATTAGTACCCAATGACATCTGATTAATCCTTATAACAATAGGAATAGCTGTTGGAATAACATTCCGGGCCATAAGCAAAGAAAGACAAACAGTCCTGGAGGAGCTACTTCACAATTCATCTCCTAGCACCATCACAAAATCTCGGTGTCCCACGTTTGGTTCCACGTCCTCTTCTGTTTCTGTTATTGAAACTCCCCCCACCTTGGCCGGTGACTTTGCAGTTGCGTCACTTTGAATTCTTATACATATGCGCATTAGCTTCCACATGAACACTCTCAATTCAAGAACTGCAACATGATGTTTTTCTTCAATACAAGAGCCCTTAATTCTTCAATCATTTCCATTTCTCTCTTCTCATTTGAATTTAACTTCTTCATAAGGGTGGAAGTCAGCTAGGGTTACTCACTTTTGGGCAAAAAAATATACCCATAAGTATATTTTTTTGGCCAAAAAAACTTGATTTTGCCCAATTTAATGGTAAAAGGGTTTTTCTTAAGAAAAAATTATGTTTCAAGATGGATCTATGCATGATGTATCTGATTGGATAAGAAATCAAAGCAAAAAACAACATTGAGTCCTATTTTAGGAGCCTTGAAGATAAATCTCGTTTTTTAGCAATAAAAGTGAAAATAAGTTTTCGATCTAGAATTTTCAATTATAATATATGAACACATTATGGCATCAATGTGTCCCAAAACTTTTGAAGTATTTAACTTCCTAGAACTCTCAAAATAAGTATATTTGGCAAATGTCATATACTTGTGACATGTATATACTGATGAAAGATATACCTATATTGGCCAAACCGTAAGTCAGAACTCAACATTTTTGAGGTTTCTAGACTTTAAATCAAGGCAATTATCACATTCCATCAATAGAATTCCAAGATCAATCCCACATTTGCATTATGCAGCAAAAGAAGGTTCGTGACTCTTTCCAAAACCATTTGTGACACTATAAATATACCACCTTAGTGGACTTCACCCATAAGCATATCCATGTTCTGCAACAATTGGTTTAATTGCTTCCGCATGCTTACAAAACATGCTCTTCACCATTGAACTATGTCCATTGTCATCTTTGACACGTATCCAGTAGGCTGGAGTATTCCTAAAATATCCTACGCACACATCAACAACATAAAATCAGGGTTGTCTATTGTGTCGTGACAGGGACAATTTCCGTCACAATGTCACGATGTCACGACACAATGACGACATGACATTGTGACAGATCGTGACTTTACTGTGACAGGGCCATTTTGACATCAGAAAACACAATATTTACATTTACCGAGAGAGAGACACGTTGGATAGAGAAAGAAATTTGTATGCCACATGTGCAGACATGTCATCAACTACGGTAAATTCATGTCCCCGTAATTTTCAGCATGGGTTAAAGGAGTGTCCACACCAATCCGCGCCTCACTCCATTTTCAAAGGTTGTCCACGGCTTTTCGCGCCATGTCCGTGGCCATTCCACGATCAGTCCGCATACAGTGCGCGGCTAGTCCGCGAGCAGTCCGGAACGAGTCCGCGGCCATTCCGCGGTCAGCCCGCGGCCATTCGCATTCAGTCCGCAGCCATTCCGCATACCCCCTCACCTTTGAGCGGACATAGCGCACAAAGTTCTTGCTCAAATCTTACGTTTGAGGATAATTTGGACATCTATGTTTCACAAGGGTGTAAAAAATGGCCTCACAATTGACATTTGAGTAAGTAATCAAGCTGATATTGCCTCTTGTCCGCGGGCAATCTGCGGGCTGTCCGCAGCCATTCCACGTACCCCCTCACCTTTGCGCGGACTTAGCGCATGGAGTTCTTGCTCAAATCTTTCATTTGAGGACATTGTGGGCATCTACATTTTACAAGGATGTCAAAATTGTCCTTGAAAGTGTAGTTTGATTTGAGTATCACGGTTGTAATAGCTAGACTCGTTGTCCACAACTCTATCGGATCCCATCCAACTCCTTCTATTTCGGAGATTGTGGCGGAATAATTATTCCTTCATTGTTTCTTGTGAAGACACTTTTGGCATCAACATTTAATAGGGATGTTAAGAACGTCTTTCTTTATATGATTTGAATAAAATGTGAGGTTGCTAGAGCCTCCTAAATGTGGCCATATTCTCCCACCCTACTTCCGCTATCTATCCAACTTTGAGACCTTCTCCCTCTTCCTCATTCCTCCCTCTTATTCCCTCTCACTTCCACTTCCTCTCTTGCCCTCTCCTTCCCTCCTACTCCGTCTCCCTCTCCTTTCCCCCCCTCCTTCCACTCCCTTTCCCTCCTTGTTTGCTCTCCATCTTCCTACCCCACTCACTTTTGTTATTTCTTTCTCAATATCTTTCTTTTCTTGTTTTTTTCTTAAATTCATTGCTTTGTGGATATGAATATTTTCAACTTAGACTTCATGATTTTGTTTTTCAAATAAACAAGTATTTCTTTTCTAAATTTCATCCTTATTGAAATCCTTCTTGCTCTATTTTTTTCATGTGTTTTTATTCTTAGTTAATAGCTTGGTGTTTTATTTTTTTGTTTAAAATGGTTAAATGCTCAATCATTGACTACAGTGTTTCACGGTAGGCTTCTTCTATGAAGTATGTTCTTTAAAATATCCATATGGCATTCAAATTTAGTTCTACCAACCAACTAGTTTGAAGCAACTTTATGGTTGGTACAACCTTCCAAAGATAATTTGTGAAATCCTTGCAATCATTTGTCTTTATGAAGCTCCCTTTTTACCCATATGAATCATGTAAGATCCATCTTTGGCATTAATAGTTTGTATGGATATCCAATTTGTCTTTTCATGTAGCATTTGGTTCCATATGGAAGCTCTTTGGAGTTCCAAAGCATCAATTCTTTTAATGGCAATTTTTGGAGTGGGATTATTCCTTTCCACGCCGTCTTTCCTCTTCTTGTCTCACTCTTTTTTCCTTTCATTCTCCATAGTCTCTCTCCCTTCTTTTACATTTTTTATATTTTTGAAAAATTGTCCTTCTCTTCGATTATTCTCTTTATCTATCTTTTATTATAGATTTGACATCATTTTTGGATTTTCTCATATTCTAATAATAATTCTACCTCTCGATTCAGAAAGTATTCAATCTTTTCCTTAGATCCCATGTAGGATTTCAAATTTCCTTTATAAAAATTGTGTTTGTTTTTTAATTTGATGTTTATACATATTTTTCTTTCCTATTGCCCCTCAATGAATAACTTATTTTCTTTGAAAAGTTGTCCTACTTCCTCCCTCCTTCTTCCTCACTATTTCTATTTTATTTTTAGTTTTGGTCTTTCAAGTGGCCCTATTCTTAGTAAGTATTTTTTGTGCTTTAGAAAAATAAATAAACACGTCATTGAGAGTGCCCTTGGAGCTCAATTGATCGGACTAAATAACATCAATTATTATTAATGGGGAGATTGATGATGACCTTTGGTAATTAATGCGTTATTTCTAAGTCCAACTAGTTTGTAGCGCCACATTATCATTAAGGATTTATAATTTGTCTCTCTTTTAAAAAGACTTGTTCCTCCTTATAAAGTTTTTCCCCTCTCTAATATGCATTATTGTTAAGCTCAATGAATTTGAATCGCCATGTCATCGGGGCTCTCTATTCCTCCTTTAAGTCATTGTCCCTCTTTGAACCTCTCTCCATTAATTCTCTAATTTTTGTTTTTGAGAAAGGAATTCCATATCTCCTTCCATTTCCCTCTCTATGTCTTGTTTTATTTTAATTTTAAAGTCTTTGTTGCCCCTTATTTAATTAATTATACACTATTAAGAAAATTATTTTCCTTTAATTCCTTATAGGATTTCCTCCTTACTTTTATGATTCATTCCTTCCTCCCTCCCCCTTCTATTATGTTTTAAAATTCTAATTTAGATTATTCCTCTCTTCTCTCAAACTATCTTTTGTAATTGAGATTATTCCTCACCCACTCTCTTTCCTACTTTAATTCAAACTGTCTCTCAACCACTCTTCTTCATCTCTTCCCCCTCTCCATAGCCCTTAAATTTCCAAGGTTTGTTTACACCAAAAACACTTCAGAACTACTCGATCTAGTGCAATGAGTAAGGAAGAAAAGAGAACCTCTTATTTATAATTCTAATTGTGGAATCTTAATTAACCTCAATTAAAACTTATTAAGTAACATACTCAAAATATTTCATACTCATTGACAGCAGATGCTGAAAGATTATGGTGCTTGGAATAGAGAAAACAAATCATTTTCTTCCCTAAATTGAGTAGATTAGCAAGACCTTAACGCCACATAGTGTCAAATCTTTGCGCACGCAAGGTCTAAGTTCAATACCATCATATCTAGCATGATATTAGTTACTCATAATCCAAATTTGAGAGGTAGAAACGGAGTGAAGCATATTCAAAACAATTATGCAAGGAGTGGAGGTTCAAAAATTGCCAAGCCACTTTATAATGTTTTTTGAACTATTATCTTCTAGGAAAAGAATCTAAACGGTCAACAAGAAGGTTACACCACATCTTCTATTTGAAAAATAGAATGTAAGAAATATGAATATTTATAAGTTTATGTGGAAAAGAAGAAGTGTTTTTGGTAGCTTGCCCAATCATGTGAAACTATGAAAGAAATGCACATCCATCCTACATAGCATAGGACACGTAGTTTAAAATTTTGGTTTCCCTTTTGCACATTTGATTTTAACTAAAAATTAAATAAAAATGAATTTTTTCTAGGATACCCCCTACTACCTAGTGTTCCTTCTCCAACTTTATAATAATGGTTCAGTACTTATGTAATACTAAGTCCACTTTTGATTTAAAATTCTCTCATAAAATTCCACCAATAACCTTCAAAGAATACAAGGCATTGCAAATCTTAAATGATTTATAAGCAAAGAAAAATCAAAACTTCTATCTAGAAAGTATAAAAAAATTTACCTACATCTTCAATTAAATTAGCCAAAATCTAATTGGAGATTTGAGAACAGATACATTTAGAGTTTCAATAGAATTTGCAGTATATCAAAATTCATAATCTTATTTTAAACCATTGTCATGCACCACCACATAGTGTGCAGATAACATCGTGCCACATGAGCAGTCGCACACCCCTGGACAAAACCCGGGACCAACAGTGTCCAAAACTAACACCCCTGTCCCCACGAACAATAAAACAATAGGTCATACTATAAAGCAAACACTATCAACAACTAAGACTCGGGAAAAGAAATTTAGAGTCCATAATCACCAATACTTTCATGTAGTAAGGGGTTCACGGACCTTTTTACTAATAAATAAGTAGAAAACACTTATACAATACAACATAGTCAAGTCCATGCCATTCTTAATGAATGATTGCATGATAATAATGGAGCTAGCGGTGTGTGCACACACACCCTCACTTCGTTATGTGGGAGACTCAATTTGTGAAAGATAAGTCTTCCAACAACATCTACAAAGGCCATTTGAGATCCAAGTCCCAAATGAGGTGTCCAAAAGACACCATCATTAACCTAAAGCCACTTGGCACTAAAACTAACCCTAATATCTAATTAGAGTTAATTTTAATGCCTTGCCACAACAAGAGAACATATTACTATATTAGGTGGTTTCTAACACTTAAACCACCTCTGCAAACTCTATTGTGCGCCAATCTCTACACCATAGCAATTGAAATGATTTCTTTGTTTCCATTTGGAACACAATTAAAACAAGCAACCAACACCTTTAAGCTCTAAAACTTTGAACAACCATACATATGCAAGCAATTCAAAGGAATTATTTTGGTCTAAGCGCCTTGCATACAAAATCAAATCAACATATTTTAGATTAACCCCTAAAGGCCCAAGGCATTTTTGCACCGAAAACACTTCAAAATTGCTCGGTTCTAGTATAATGCCTAAGAAGGGAGACAAAAACTTATTATTTCTACATCCCACCATAGGATCTCAATAATGACTTCCTTATTGATGTCCCCAAAAAAATTCATAAACTTTAACCGCACGGATTGAAAGATAATAGTGTTTGAAGTAAAGCAAATTGTTCATTTTCTTCCCTGCGTTTGGTGGATCAGCAGACTTTGACTTCACTTGGTATCAAATTTTTGCACTACATAAGGTCTAAATCCATTACTATTGTATTTAGGATGATGTTAGTTCCTTACACACAAATTTTTAGAGGTAGAAAAAGGGTGTAGCTTATTCAAGTCAACTGTGCTAGTAGTGGAGGTTCAAAAACTGCCAATTCATGTTTTAGTTTTTTAGAAACTTTACATGTTTTAGACTGATGATCCAAACGGTCAATATGAAGGTCTACACCACATATTGTTGTGGAAAAAATCAAAAGTGAAAAAAATTAAAATCTCTAAGTTTTATGTGGAAAGAAGTTTTTTTTTTGTACCTTGCCTGACAATCTGAGGCAATATGTGGAAATCTTTGACTTGGGTTCATGCGCTATTTTCCACTGAAGACAAGATTTTTTTAAAAAAAATGTGAAAGGAAATAATATTATTTGCTAGTATTGAAAATCTCACATTCAATAGACTATATTAGCAAAAGGATTTGGAGGTGCCCAATGTGCCTGCTCTCCCCGTTTGAAATTCAAATTGCTATAACTTTTTTATATGATATCGGATTTAGAATAAAATCATTTTCCCACATAGTTTTTAGTAATGCCCTTCTACAATAATTTTTTTGAAGAAGAATGTTAGAATTGACACCATTGGAACCTGACCAAATTTTCAAATTGCCATTTCGTGACACTTGGGCTTTTAGGGGTTTAAAAACACAAAAATATGAAAAGCTCAAAAAAAGATATAATCATTGATTTGTTTGATAAAAACATGGATTTTAAACGCAAAAATTTAAAGTTGAATTGCCACAAAATATAAAATATTTCCCTATCCACAAACATTGTCATGTTTTTTTTATAATATGCAATGTATATAATATATTTCAATCAAACGACAACTTCTTTAATAACTTATTTGTATGTAAATCAATTTCTTTAATTTCCTTGAATTTGAACCAAATGCTTGCGGAAATATTACGTTCTTCATAGACTTTTTCACCTACAAACCGTGAAGAGAATTAGGGAGGTGGAGGAAGAAGGATTGATGCATTGGGACTCCAAAGAGCTTCTATATGGAACCAAATGCTACATGAAAAGACAAATTGGATATCCATACAAACTATTAATGCCAAAGATGGATCTTACATGATTCATATGGGTAAAAAGGGAGCTTCATAAAGACTAATGATTGCAAGGATTTCACAAATTATCTTTGGAAGATGCCACATTTAACTAAATATAGACTTTGAATAGTCCAGAATGGTCAAAGTCTAGATTTAGTCATCAAGAGAATGTGCAAAAAATATGGCACAAAGGTGCATCGGGAGATCTATCGAAGAAATCGAAGATGGTGAAATTCTTCTGAAAGGAAGGAGCTTTACGGAAGAAGCGTTGGAAACATTAATGGGTGTGAAATGGTACCATGTGCCCTTGCATTCACATATAGGAGGATCTTCTGATGTGACCAACTGTACCTAGAGAACTTGGAAGTGAATCGCTCAAAAGTATGAGGAAAGAATAATTGATGATAAATAAGGGTGAATGGATCCTTTACAAAAGAACTAATGATGTTCCAAAGTAGATCAAGGGGGACATGCTAGTAGTACATGCGAGAACAATCCGGTAGGAAACAAATGTGGCATACAGTCGGATCCATTAGACACAACAAACAACTTAAAAAAAGGCCGAGACATTAAAGATAAATCATGACAGCAACATGCAAATCAATAATAGAATAAATTGGATGTAAAAATCTATCACATGCAGATATAGGAGGCATAGATAGATCTTCCTATCTCTTGGACTGATTCACTGAAGACAATTCATGACAACAACAGGCAAATTCATAATCGAATGTATTAAGATACGCAAAGCAGACACATGCTGGTATAGGAGGGATAGATAGATCTTCCTATCTTTTGGACTAATTCACTGAAGACAATTCATGACAGAAACAGGCAAATTCATAATCGAATGTATTAAGATACGCAAATCAGACACATGCTAGTATAGGTGCAATCGATAGATCTTCCTATCTCTTGGACTGATTCACTGAAGATAGTTCATGACAACAACAGGCAAATTCATAATCGAATGTATTAAGATACGCAAATCAGACACATGCTGGTATAGGTGCAATCGATAGATCTTCCTATCTCCTACACTCAGAAGCACCCAACAAATGTAACATACAATCGGTCCCAGTAGGCACAGAAGGCTTTTCCAAAGAGGAGTAATTCACTAATGAATTTTTATCACAACAACAGGCGATTCAATATCGTATGTATTAGGATGTGAAATCTTACACATTCAGATAGAGTAGGGATCGATAGATCTTCCAATCTTCTAGACTTAGGGTCGATATAGGATATCGCATGAGGATCGATAGATCGTCTAGTCTTTGAACTCGAGGATCCGCCGCGTTTGCAGCTTCAAGGTTTGTCATTGCTGCTATTCGGTCCCTCCGTGGAATTGTTCGAGTATGAGGGTTCAGTGTACTTAACCAAGAAGAAAATACGACGGAATCAACATGAACGTGCACCGGACGTCGTTTCTCCGGAACCCACGTCGCCGACCAACAATCCTCGTACTTCTTGTGGTTCTTGAACGCATTTCTTGGCTCCCAAAATTGGATAATAAACATTCCATATTGCTCATCATCAACTGCTCTATTGACTGCTGATTGCGCTCTCCCTAACCAGACATGATAAATCTCAGGGTCAGATGGACGGAGAAGGACCCAAGATCCGAAAACGACGTCTCGCCATGGATTCAAAGCGACCTTCGGTCCGCTTGAACGTAGGCCATAGAAAGGTTCAGGCTCCTCATCTTCAGGTGTGACATCTCCTCTAGTAATAAGGCTCAAAGGAGCAGAAATTATCGCACTCCAATCTTGAATCGGCCAAAATCCTTCTAACAAAGCCGGGGGTGTGGAAGGAAGAGGTTTCTCAAGTTCTTCAAGAATTGCATTCCAGTATGCAATATACGGTGGAAAATCAGGTCGAAAGCCCTCACATTTTTCCATCCCCTTCTCCCAGAATTTTATATAACCTTGAATTCTAGATTTAATGAAGGACCTCTTGTCAATTGCTTTTGAAACCCTCTGTCTTGCCTTCTCAATTGCCTTTTCTTGATTGCTAGTAAGAGAAGGAACCTCGTCTCCCCACACTCGCTTGAAAGGCACTGGCTTTGGGAGGCCGGAAGGTATCTTGGAACTTCCGTTGGCATTCGACTTCCAAAGCCGTATACAAGAGCTGTTTCCGGGTAGCTAGTGAGTGTCAACTGCGTTATCTTTCTAGCGCATGACGGGCTAGCCATCGTCATCTACGTAGAACTTGAAGAGGTGCATATCTTCTAAACCAGTAAGTGTATTTTGGCCATCACATAGAAAGCCTTCGACGAATAATTTGAAATCCGCAAGCTCCTGAACAAACTCGAGCATAAAGCCCAACTCGTGCGATTCCATATAAGACCTCATCAAATCCGCTACCACATAAGTATTCCGTTTCTTAAGGGCCTTGGATAAGTGGCTGAAGTAAGCATCGATATCCTCATGCGTGTAGCCGACTAATAAGAATCCAACTTGGATTTCCTTGAACACCCTACGATAATTCAACATCGATAAGAAAGCCATGAGAAACTGGTTCTTACTGTCCTTTGTGGAGTTGTCCAGCTGCAAATACATATTTTTGGGAAGCGGAACGACTGCAGTTGAGTGGTTTGGTACCACTGTAGGCAAAAGGTTCATACATCTAGACTTTCCTTTCAGCATAGCCTCAAAAAACGAGTTTGCCGGCTCGTGAGGAAAAAGTTTACCCGTAATGCGAATGGGAGGTTCTTCAAGACGACGAAGCAATCTCGCTAGGGATGAGATTGTGTAATTTGAGTCCCCTGGCCACAAGTCAGTAGAATAGTGGGCGTATGCACTGTCTCCATGTCCATGCGTCACCATACCGGTGACGTTCATTGGGAGCTGAGCAAGATGTGAAGTGAGTTTGGTGGAAACACACATGCGCGGGATCGCAGTCTTGGCTGCATCCATTTTATCGTGGATAATGCAAAGAATCTCCCCCTTATTGCGCTTTGACTCCTCTTTCCAACTATGGTACACACGTCTACATGAAGCTTGAAGATTCAAGTGCTGACTCCGTTGTTTCACAAAGGATACATACTCGACAGAGCCCTTCACCGATTTGTTGATGAACTGTTGAAGAGTGTCGCAGACGGTGCACTTGGCAAAGGAACTCCCAACAGGCTTAACCGCAACGTTGTTGAAGAACTCCTTCTTGATTCTACTCACAGCAGACTGCGAAACAATGGGCAACCCATATTGTAGATTTGTCTACAGACAGAGCCAAACAACAGAAATCAGGAAACGTGTCATTGTGGGTAGTGAAGAGATCCAAAGATCTTCCTATCTACCAGGAGATGGAATCGATGCCATTTACTGGTGAGAAAATCCAAGCAATAAATCATGAATAGAATAGGAAGATCTACCTATCCTCTAAAGCATCCACATGAATAAGTCAAAGACTAAATTGAGGTGAACTGTGTCGAGTAATACCTCTGTGGCGTCAGCCTGGATCCTCTTCCAACTATGCCAAGAGGGCAGAAATTTCAATGTGTCCATCCGCCCTAGTATAGTCGTGCGCATTTGATGAGGCATATGATCAGCGTTCTCACTTATGATAGCAGAAATCGTACCCATGGCTTGCACGGTTCCAAGGCGCGGACGTTTGACGCCTTTGTTTCCGTGCGTTGACGAAATGATACCTTCCTTGTACTAGTCGATATAGGTGTGGAACGTTGACTTGGAATACCATGGATCTGGTACCATGCTGTTGAGCAGACATCTTGTCCAAGCAGAGTCACATACTTTCTTTTCCTATTATTTCCCAAGTAACGCAATTGCCCACCCACACCTCTACCATACTCCTGTCGGTCATTGAAATCTTTCAGCGAGAACTTCTGCCAAACGAGGAGCGTATCTTGGGGCCGGAATAATCTGACGCATTTGTCAGGACAACATGACAACGAACTGACCGCCTGAATTGCTTCGGAGAGAGTCTTCTTTGCATAAGAGGTGAATTTCTCCTCGATTCGTGGTTTGCGACGAACAAAGCGATATGCTGCTTTCGGACGACCACCAAGGTGGGCGTTGGGGTCCACAGGAGGAGGAAGTCGGATGAAGTGGTCCACTCTCTCGCTCAGACCACGCCCCCCATCGAATCTATACTCAAGAATGGGCCACCTCTGATGGCTCATGATGTCGTTACGGTCTTCGATGAATACGTCAAAGATAGTGACCCCAATGTTCCCCTCCCCCAATGTACTGTCTTGGAAAGGCTCAGCATGCAGGGCGCAATTGATGCGACCAAACGCAATCGGAAGTCCATCGCAATTATAGCGTATCACCACCATCCCCACCCATTCCTCCTGCGGAAAGAACGGACGAGAGTCCGCAGATTCAAAACTGCCATCAAGTTCTGGGTCGACCGATACTGGCTCATCTGGAAGGACAACGCATGTTGACACCCAAAGAACAGTTCTACCGATTGAATCAGCCAACAAAATAACACCCTCTTGAATTGGGTGAATCAAAAGACATCCAACCGCAGGACAAATTTCCACAAGTCGGAGAAGAGTCATCTGGCATGTGAACGTTGATGTCAACGCCAAGCCAACGCCCTGAGGGGGCTGCTTCAATAACAGTGGCGCGTCCCACAACTCCATGGCCGGCATAGCAAAGCAGAACAGCCATTCCGGGCGCTAGTTCACCTCAGCGGTCTCGCATGCCATTGTCACGGGCACAAGAAGAAAACATCCTAATTGGTCCGATAATGGCCCTGCGCAAGCATTTAAAACAGTCGATCAACAACCGGACAAGAACACCATCAGGCACAGAAGAGAGATTGACAGATCAACATATCCGGCAAAATTCACTCACCCTGAGAAACAAGTCGACGACGAGAAAGATCGAAATACCTTCCTATCCAGTGGATCCCTCCAAGGGACTCAAAGATCATCCAGCCTACAAGGTTACTCAGTAGCCATAGTAAACCATAAGACAGATCGAAAGATCTTCCTATCTATAGGGTCATCCTAGAGACTGACCGGAACATTAAGTGGATTGATAATCTTCCAATCCCTAAGGTCCTTCACAAATCGAAGTTAACCATGACAGTGATCGAAAGATCTACCGATCTTTAGGTCTCAAACACACCAAAATTATCTACGAGGGAGTTTGAAAGATACTCCAATTCACGAGGTCTCGAAAAAACCTTAAACGAACCAAGTGAGATCGAAAGATCTTTCGATCAAGAGGATCAATGAAATGGATCGAAAGATCTTCCCATCCACACCGTCTCACTCTAATCAAATATTTAGGATCAATGGACTATTAAAGAATTGTAGAGGATTGAAAGATCTTCCTATCTGCAAGGTCCTCCTCTCCTAGAAGTTGTTAATGAGGAGATCGAAAGATCTTTCGATCAAGAGGGTCAATGAAATGGATCGAAAGATCTTCCCATCCACACCGTCTCACTCTAATCAAATATTTAGGAGCAATGGACTATTAAAGAATTGTAGAGGATCAAAAGATCTTTCTATTTGCAAGGTCTCCCTCTCCTAGAAGTTGTTGATGAGGAGATCGAAAGATCTTTCGATCAAGAGGGTCGATGAAATGGATCGAAAGATCTTCCCATCCACACTGTCTCACTCTTATCAAATATTAAGGAGCGTTGGACTATTAATGAATTGTAGAAGATTGAAAGATCTTTCTATCTGTAAGGTCCCCCTCCCCTAGAAGTTGTTGATGAGGAGATCGATAGATCTTTCGATCAACGAAAGCAACGAGAGGGTCTGGTGGTTATTAATATACCTCGAGTTAGTGTGTTCTATCGGAATGGAAACAACATTGACACTCGAACGAAACCAATAGTATTGTGCGATGTATGAATCCATACCACAAGATTAATTCCATTCACAAATAAGTCGACACTGGAACGGAATCATGTGCCTAGTCAATGAAGTCAATGTTGTAGGACAACATTGTCACTGGAACAAAATCGATAGAATTGTGCGAAGTATGAATCCATACCACAAGCTTAATTACATTCACAAATTGTGAGAGCCTTGGAATTCGAGGCATACAACAATTCAATTCTACTCGTATATAGAAAGCACTAGTATGGAAGTGATCGGCGTTGAAGTTCAGGAGACAGTATCAACCTTAACACATTGGATGAACGGCTTCATAGCAATTTCCTAATGTTTGAGATAACAAATGCACTCGCAGAAGAAATGCTGGAAGAGGGAGGCGACGGTACTGTTGTTGAGGCAAAACTTAGCAGAGATGGATCACGATTGAGCTCCAGACGATAGCATCAATGAACACAATCCAACTCCACGCACGAACACCTACGACCAAGCTTGCGTTGAAGGCGCCAGCATCTACTAACGCTTAAGCGCTCATACTCCAACACCACACTCGATACAATGCATGCTCAAGCTCTGCTCCCTTGAATACAAACTCCCTAACCACGTCCCTCACGTTCTCCCTCTAACATTCGCTCTAACGTTCTGTCAACCTAATTGCGCCTTACTACACACGATGCCGACCACTTGCTGTAGTGCTGAAAAATAAGACTTGAAATTGCTTCAAGTCAGGGATGGAGCGTCTCCTTTCAAACTTGAGCGGGAAATTGTACGTCCAATTCTTGGCATCATAGACTGATTGACCATTTTGGCGGGGATGGAGAGTAGCGTTTGTTGTAATGATTGGCAGATGAAATGGAATCTTGAGTGTAACAGTTCTTGACAATTAAGTGGTCGAAATTTAATGATGAAGATCTGTACTTCTCATGTGCATCCCACGGTGCACCACAAGTGCTCATTGACATCCGACGGTTTGAATTAGTCTAATGAAAGATTGAATACAAATAAAATAAAGAATTAGTCTAATGAAGGATTGAATAGAAAAAATTGAAATCACAAAATAGAAAAGAGAATCAAAAAATAGAATAAAGAAAAAGAATGAAATATTGAATAGAAATAATTAGAATCACAAAATAGAATATAGAAATAGAATGAAAGATTGAATGGAAAAACAAGAATCAAAAAAATAAATAAAGAAATAGAATGAAAGATTTAATAGAAATGATTAGAATCACAAAATAGAATAAAGAAATAGAATGAAAGCTTGAATAAAAATAACTAGAATATAATAATAGAATAAAAAAATAGAATGAAAGATTGCATAGAAATAATTAGAATCACAAAATAGAATATAGAAATAGAATGAAAGATTGAATGGAAAAAACTAGAATAAAAAAATAGAATAAAGAATTAGAATGAAAGATTGAATAGAAATGACTAGAATTATACATACAACATACAATTATATATCGATACATTTTATACATTTATATATATATCCAACATACAACTATACATACACAGATCTTACATATATATATATACAACACACAATTATGTATCCATTTGATTTATATCTATATATACAACATACAACTATACGTACATACATTTAATTCATATACACAAGATAAAATAATTATATATCGATACATTTAATATATTTTTATATATAAACAACCTACAACTATACATACATAGATGTTATATATATACAACACACAATTATGTATCCATTTGATTTATATCTATATATACAACATACAACTATACATACATACATTTTATTCATATATACAACATACAATAATTATATATATCGATACATTTTATATATTTATATATATCCAACATACAACTATGTTACTATACATACACAGATGTTATATGTATATATATATACAACATACAATTGTATATTGATACATTTTATATATTTATATGTATCCAACATACAACTATGTTACTATACATACACAGATGTTATATGTATATATATACAACATACAATTGTATATTGATACATTTTATATATACATATATTTCCAACCTACAACTTTACATACACAAATGTTATATATATATAATATATTCTATCGATACATTTTATATATATATTTCCAACCTACAACTATACATACACAGATGTTATATATATATACAACACAGAATTATATCTCTATATGATTTATATCTATATATACAACATACTTGTATACATACATACATTTTATTCATATATACAAGATACAATAATTATATATCAATACATTTTATTCATATATATATTTCCAACCTATAACTATACATACACAGATGTTATATATATATATATATATATATATATATATATATATATATATATATATATATATATATATATATATATATATCTACATACTATTATATCTCCATACGATATATATCTAATTGTTTCTCGATACGATATATATTATTGTACAATTATATCTTCATACGATTTATATATAAAAAAAGAATCTATATCTATAAAAGAATACAGGATGAGAAATATGTTGATGGATGAACGCGTCGTTGAATAACGCTTTTGAATGGACATCTAAAAGTTAGGGTTTTAGATAAAAGGACGGGGCGTGGATTAGGGTTTGGGGATGGGGACGGGGACGGGGTCGGGGGACGGGGACGGAGGACGGGGACGGAGGACGGGGGACGGGGGACGGGGGACGGGGGACAAGGGGACGAAGGACGGGGGACGGGGGACAGGGGACAAGGGGACAAGGATGGGGGGGATGATGAATTGGAGGGAAAGGGCTAGGGGACGGGGAGGTGGGGACTAAACACAAAAAAATGTTGTGTCCGGAGGACACGGCTAACACTCTAGTAAAGATATAGAATGAAAGATTGAATAGAAATAACTAGAATCAATTTTTCATTTAGAGATATAGGGTTTGAAGGTTAAGGATGTAGGATGTAGGATTAGGGTTAGGACAGGGTTTAGGGTTTAGGATTAGGGTTAGGATTAGCATTAGGGTTAGGGTTAGGGTTAGAGTTTAGGATTTAAGTTTAGTATTTTTTGTTGCGTTCAATGTTTAAAAAACTTAATCCACAAATGGAGATGTATATACCTTGATTGTTTAATAACAGTTAATCTTCTGGATTTTGGTGTATTTAGAAATTGTATTCAAATTAACAAGACTTACTTCATTCATTTGTTAATTTTCAACTAACATCTTTCATTTGAAGGTTATTCCAAAGTTTAAACTTTATCATGTTCAAATACATCATAATACATGTAGAATACCACGGCCGCGACTTTGGAAATTAAATTGTGAAAAGTAAGTTCATAAATGAAATGTGTTAAATTATATTTGCAAATGAAATGAGTGAAAATAAAATTTGTAAATGAAATGTGTAAAATTAAATTTGGAAATCAAATGTATAAATAAAATTTGCAATTTAAATTTACAATTCAAAAAAGTTCACGTAAAGAAAGTAATAAAAATTCATGAAAAGAAAGTAATGAAGACTCAAATCACACAAGAAAGTAATGAAAAGTCAAATCAAGAAAAGAACTTCACAGCTTGTAGAGAAGTTTACTCGAGACAAATGATGGAAACATCATCATTAGAAGTGCCAAATGGTAACTCAGCCGTCGTGGTCGACGGCTTGGTTCCATCATCATTACTTTTTCCATTACCTCCCTCCCGCCACCACCAACTCCAGCCCTTTCAGCTCTTCCAAGTCCTCCCATTTTTGCTTTTCAAACGCTTCTTGTTTTCTTAGCTTCCCCTCTTCGTCTCTCTCCTCCCACGTGTTGTTTATTCGTGTTGTTTTTTCTTGCCTTGTGTATGGACTGTAGTACGTTAGCGTGAGTTTGAGTGCAAGGTCAATTTGTGAGTAGATGCAGCAGGAGTGCGAGGTCTATTTGTGAGTAGCAGCAGCAGGAGTGCGAGGTATTAGTGTCGGTCGAAGGCGATTTCGTGAGCGCGATCAAGAGCATCGTCGGAAGTTCCAGGAGGAGCACGAGCACCGCCGGTGTTTGAAGGTTCTAAGGGAGCGAGCAAGCGAGTAATTTTTCGAGCGAGTGACTACAGCTAACGGGTGCGTCCAACGGGTGCAACCCTAGTGCTAACCAGCAGGTGCCTCGACGCGCTGATTCATACAGACGAAGGTAATTTCTGCGCTCATTCTTATTTCTTAGTTTTTTCTTGCATGCTTGAAGGATTTTAGAACCAAAACAACGTACTAAACCTAGGTTATGATTCTCTCCAGTTCGTTTTTTTTTCACTTTGGAATAGAGTTCCTCAAATGAATATCAATCTACTTATACTAGTTATGTATTAATCATGTAACTAATCAATAACGACTAATTCCAACATGTTTTCTTGTGATCTTCAGATTGCGCACTGATTTGGACGCAGCACGATGTCCGAAACCACCTCAGAAAATCCCGTCAAGTAAGATTCCATGCTCTGAATGATTTCTGTTGTGATACACACGAACCTAGATCAATGAATATCATATGATATTCACTACACTTAGTTATGTTATGCATTGCAATTCAAGGTGCAGTAGATAGAAAGTTCAATGTATCCCTCCTCATTGAGAGAAAGGTTTCTAAAGCACTTCCATTATCAGTGGATATAGTGATATCTCCTTGAGGTTTAGGGTTTTAGATGATAGGAATATATTCCTATCCTACTCTGCGGTGGGCTTGGGTTGCTTAAGAGTTTGTGGATCGGTAGATCTTCCCATCTATCCTTGTTAGGTCATAGGATCGGTGTTGGTTCAGAGGCTATTTGTTGATTAGAATATATTCCTATCCCACTCTGCTGTGGGCTTGGGTTGCTTGAGTGTTTGTGGATCGGTAGATCTTCCTATCCCTTCGCGTGGATACTTTGTGACGTCTGGTTTAGTTTTGATCGGTAGATCCCTATCCGATCATTCCGTTTGATCTGACCATTCTGTTTGTATGAGCACTGCAAACTTGATTCCGTGGTTGGAGACAAACAAGGACTAGCGGTCTCACTGCCTCCGTGATGTGGTGAACAGTGGTGTCAAGGACGTTGGCCGCACATTCGATGAACCTAAACCGAGCGCCTTGTTCATTGCAAGTAATGTCACCAAATGGGGTCTTGCTTGGGTTCGGGATGATTCGAAGCGGACAATCCAAATTGCGCCAGTTATGTTTGTAGCGGATGTTGCCCAGGGACGTGAAGAAACGATAGCGCTCACAATTTAGAACGTGGAGGTGCTGGATGTGGTGGACGTGCCTGGAATTGAAGACACTGTTGTTCTTGTCATTAAGGAGTTTGTTGCAAGTGCGAAGTGTTCAAGGATCTACGGCCTTTTTGTATCAACAAAAGATATGGTCCCCCGACTTTGTGCTTTGGTCAGAGATCACGGTTTTTCTATTGCTAGGACGGGCCTGACGTTGATCGAATTATTGACAGTTGGGCGGAGCTCCGAGCTTGTCGTGATGCCGCCAATAGCGAGTCGGCCAAGCAGGATCCGCCTACACCTCCCAGAAAGAAGAAGAGGCCGTCACAGGCAGCTGGGGAGACTTCAGGAGCTGGGGACATGAAGAAACTTTGGAAGAAGTCAAGTCCCAAGATTGAAGAATTCTCATTGGCTCAGGATGTGATGTTATCGAGCAGTTCTGTTTCGAAGTACTCCGCACAGGACGTGTAGAAAGTGAGGGCATTGTACGAGAAAGAATTCTCGAGTCTGCATATATTTGGTATGCGCCCGGTAAAGAGACTCGACGATGTGAAGACTGACCTCGTCGTTGGAATTCAGCGTCTGCATAGGGCCACACCCGGGGTAGTGGTGTATTGGAAGCTCGAGAAGAAACGTGTTGGCAAGATCATTGACCACAAGCGGACGATGCCATTTCAAGCTTCAGCATCTATACGTTATGCCGATTAAGAATAAGCCTGCTCCTGACGATTTTGGTGTGGATCTCGTCGATAGTTTATTAGAGTATTTTGTGACAAAGCCGACAAGACGGGACATTACAGATGATACGCACTACGTTATCATCGGTGAGCAACACTGCGTCGCTGTGCATAAAGTCCTTATTGCCGAGAAGTCTCTTAGTGATGATGAACTAGCCGACGCACAAAGCTTCATAATTACCATCGTTTGAGCAGATCCAGCCAACTTTGGGAAGTTGTGCTATTACTCAAGAATCCTTAACCAAGATCTGGCCGGAGTTAGGGCGGAGAGCAACTATCTTACTCAATTGGGACTTGCTCGAAAGAGCTGGGCC
Organism: Bryoerythrophyllum caledonicum; assembly: GCA_963971425.1. Taxonomy (NCBI): domain Eukaryota; kingdom Viridiplantae; phylum Streptophyta; class Bryopsida; order Pottiales; family Pottiaceae; genus Bryoerythrophyllum; species Bryoerythrophyllum caledonicum. The sequence continues at coordinate 20,974,462 of OZ020524.1, read as the reverse complement.
CAAGCGGGGTGTCCAAAGCCGTCTCCAAATGGTTTGGCATACTCGCCTCAATTCAATGTTAGCCTGAAACCATTTGTTATATTGCATTTTCTTGTCCGCGTTGTTATGTTGTTTACCACAGAATTGATTGGAATATATTCCTATCCCAAGGGTCCTCTAATCACCGCAGTGGTCAGAGAGATCGAAATATCTTTCTATCTGCAGTGTCCTTTGACGTCTGTTATTATTATTGGATGTTGTCGTTCTTAGGATTATCCCATGCACCTTTTGACCCCGTTGCATTAGCAAATGCTCTAACTTCTCTGCCTCCAGACTTCGCGTCATTCTTATAGATCCAAAGATCTTCCTATCTTCTCAACCTCTAGACTTCGCGTCATTCTTATAGATCGAAAGATCTTCCTATCCTCAGCTTCTCACTGGATGAGAAGATCTTCCTATCATACCCTGGTGCTTTCTTCGATCCGAGTCTCTGATGATCTTTGTGTCGGTTTTTTTTGTGCAGGCTTGGGTAGATAAGGTTCCCGCTGTTTTCACAAATAATGACTTCACAAAAGATGATGCCACTGAGCAGCCAAAGTTGCCGCTTCTCTTTGTCGAGCAAGACAAAGGGAGCAGCAAGATCGAGCAAGACAAAGGAGAGGCATCGAGCAAGATGAAGGAGAGCTGCTGGATGGAGCAAGACGAAGGAGAGGCATCAAGCAAGATGAAGGAGAGCTGTTGGATCAAGCAAGACGAAGGAGAGGCACCGAGCAAGACGAACGAGAGCTGCTGGATCCAGCAAGACGAAGGAGAGGCACCGAGCAAGACGAACGAGAGTTGCTGGATCCAGCAAGACGAAGGAGAGGCACCGAGCAAGACGAACGAGAGCTGCTGGATCCAGCAAGACGAAGGAGAGGCACCGAGCAAGACGAACGAGAGTTGCTGGATCCAGCAAGACGAAGGAGAGGCTCCGAGCAAGACGAAGGTCCGAGCTGCTGAAGGACCACAAAGAGGAAGAGAGTCCGGGCTACTGAATCCGAGCAGCTAAGAACGGGAGTGAGCTGAGGAGACCTTGGGCGAGTAGAGGACAGCTTGAGTGAGCTGAGGGGACCTTGACCGAGCTAAAGAGAGCTGGAGCGAGCTGAGGGGACCTTGGGCGAGTTGAGGAGAGCTGGAGTGAGCTGAGGGGACCTTGAGCGAGCTGAGGAGAGCTGGAGTGAGCTGAGGGGACCTTGAGCGAGCTGAGGGGACCTTGAGCGAGCTGAGGATGGCTGGAGCGGTCTAAGGAAAGCTTGAGAGAGCCGAGGGAATCTCTGGAGAGCGAGGGAGCCTAGTAAGAGGCAAGGGAGCCCCATATAGGCTGAAGGTCCGAGCTAGGCACTTACAATAAAATAAGCGAGTGGGTAAGAAAGAACCTCGTGATTAACCTGAAGCAAGAGAAATGGTTGCTTCCCACCCCGCAGGCTCCATGGCTAAGGACATCTCCCCGGTTATCTCCAAATACCTTCAGGAGTTAACCGAACTCCAAGAAGACCTCCTTTGTATGGGTTGTCTATCCCTTCTAGATTTCTCTTGGAGTTTTCGTGTAGAGTCCACTGTAGAGGAGCTACGGCAGAACCCTTTGCCAAAACCGGAAGGTAATAGCATCCGCGCTTGTCGAGACCGATGGACAATGGGAAGGTGGCAGGAGGTGTAAAGATTCCCACGACATGGAGCAGGTTGGACAAGTTTGAAGAAGGAAGAATATGCGAAGGGACGTTTTGGCACCAAGGACGCCAAGAATGGGTATGCGATAAGAGATTGCCTAGACTTACGGGCCAAACAAGTCTTCTCCTTCCTCGTCTCCATCCTGCATCCGGAGAAACCTACCCGAGTCACAATCACCCTCGCTAATATGGTGTATGGCTCTTACCTTGGAGAGCGAGTGGTGAATTGGGCGATCATTGTGTAGGATGTAGTTCTCCGTTTGATTAAGAGTGTCAACAACACTAGACGTTCCCCTCTTGCTCCGTTCTTGGTCCACCTCTATCATCATTTCAAGGAGACTACTGTAGAGGAAGCCATGGCCTTTGGGACTCACCTCATGATGAAGAAGTTTGATGGGACGGAGTCAGAATCCGAGACGGGATCGGAAGGAGGGAGCAGCTCCTCCCAGTCCGAGGAGGATGTTTTACCACTCCCCAAGTGCCAAAGAGAGAAACAAAGAAGAGCCCCCTCCACCTGCACCCGCACAGCCATCCGCGCCGCAGCCACCGGACATGCACAACTTGGAGGCAAGCCTTATCCGGCCTCTGAGCTGATAGAAGCCCTTCGCGTATATGTGGAAGACGCAGATCGGACTTTGGGACAAGTGAGCGGCTTGCTCGGCAACCCTCTGCGTAAAGGGTTGATCGCGGCGATCAAGGAGAAGGTCGGAGGAGCTGGGGATCTCTGCACCATGGAGCAGAAGGTCAACCGACTCACACTCGACATGGCAAAGGTAAAGAGCCGGGCATCGGAGGCGGAGAGAAGTTGCAAGGTAGCTCTTCTTCAAGCTAGTGTCTCGGCGGCATCGTTACAGCAGGTCGACGAGGCCTTGCGTTTTCCCGCAGATGTAGTATTGAAGGCCAAGATATTTGATGCGCGATTGGAGAGGGATGACCACATTTCCAGCAAGAAAGTGATTGCCTTCATGATGGAGAAAACCGTGAAGGTTGAGATGGCTTATGCCAACATGAGATTATTGGTGAGCAATCTCACTCACATCCTACCCAAGTTTGTGGAAGACTCTGACAGCTCCGATAAGGACGGAGACTCGGGTTCAGAGACCAATCCGGAGGAGCGAGGCTTAGGAGAGCACGGTCCACGGAAGGGGAAGGAAGTGGTGGACCTTGATAGCCCGGATTTGCCCCTCAGCTCCCGAGTTCGAGGATCCTGACAGGACCATCTCTTTTGGAGGTCACCACACAGATGCAGAGCGGAGGGAAGGAATGCCCGAGGGTTGCGATGGAGCCCCCACTCCCCGTGCCTCCTCGCCAGCTGCCACTCAGTGACCCTTCTCGTACCACACCGATTGAGGCTCATTTGCAGAGAGGACCTCACCGTGGGAAGACCGCAAGTCAGAGTTCCTCTTACTTGTACACCCTAGGGCCGACATCCGCCTAAGATGGCATCATGGGAACTCTGAGTCGGGTATTGGTTCCCCAGACACAATCCAGGCTTCATCCGGGCATGACTACCGTGCCACTCACCCCGGACGACCCGGATATCTCCTTGTCTTCAAGCAAAACCTTGCTAAGGGCACCGACTGCCCAACCCACGCCTCCCACAGATGCGTTTGCACCATTGGTGACACTTGCGGCGGCAGCGGCCACCTTGACTTCAAGCCGAAGTTCCCGGAAGCGCAAGAGGAGAGAAGAGCGGAGAAGACTCGAGGATTTGGCTCGGAAGTAGGCCAGGATCTTGGTTCGTAGGTCACTGTTCAGTCCGGGATTTGGCCCCCGGTTGATTTTGGTTTTGACTTGGTTTTGCCTTGGGTTTTGTGTAATAAGTGACCTCTGACGATGCTCGTCGTAGGGAGGGCAGCACCGCCGCCAAGAGTAGTTAATGTCACCGTTTTTAGGTAGAAGGTATCGTTTGAGTTTGGACTTTTGTGTGAGTCCTTGGCAGTATAAGAGGGGAGTCTCGTGGCCTCTCTCTTCACTGCTTGATGTGTGTATTTGCTTTCAGTTTAATTCTAAACCTACGCTCTGAGAAGACCTTCGATGGTTGGAGAGCTCGGATTGCATACATGACTGTGAGTGCCATTTCAAATAGTCCACTCCTCAAGTCTATACTAATTGTCTAATCACTGTTTCCTTATTCCATCAAGTAGATTAGTCCGGGTGGATGGGAATAACAAGTGAAGTGAGAAGATAGCTAGTAGGGACGTGACTCTAACTCTAACAGTTACAACTGTTTCCTTGTTCCATTAAGTAGATTAGTCGGGGTGGATGGGAATAACAAGTGAGATTGTACGTGTCTAGGGAAGGACGAGGGGGGAGTGACGGATGTGTAAGGGTACTAGCGAGTCATGAGTGACCTGCCGACGTCAGATAGGTGTCAGTTGTGAGGGCTCGGGTCGATCCCTGAAATATCCCACCTCCAGCCGCATAGGATGTGGAGGGAGACTAGGAGGAGGACGGATAGAAGGCGGGTAGGCCCCTTGCTCACTTACATTACGCCACTCGTAGTTTTAGAAACACGGGCCTAACACCCCTTCGGAGGATCTCAGTGACACCATAACCATCCAAGTGAGTGAGTAGAGTTAGAAGGAAAGAATGGGAGGAAGAGTAGCTGTTACTTGTGTCAAACACTAAAATCTCTGTGAATTCACGGACTACCATCCGTGGTGATATAATCTTTATCCGGGTACTCGTGTACTCCGGATGTCTATAGTGTGCATAGCTGTAAAGATCACCCCCTCACCTTCCCTTAACCGGGACTAAGTCGAGGTAGGTCCCTACCCGAAGGTCCCTACCCGAAGGTCCCTACCTTCCGAGCAAAGTAGGCTCCTACCCAGGGGAAAGCACTCGTACGGGGAGTGGGGTGGCGGATGTAGATAACGCTCAGGCGTGGTAATCTAACTCTTTTCCTTTCATTCCTTTGATGTAATTGTTGTGATATAGGTAACATCGTATACATATAAACTGATTGTTAGTCGTTGTAGTTCTCGGTGATTCTCTGTGGTAACGATTACCTTAAGGGTATCTTTGTGTTAAGATGTGAATACTTGCCAACACGTACTATGACACCGCTACCCCATCACGATGACGAGTTTCTACTGTCTCAGGCTCCTGTAGGAGAAGGGTCCTTTCCGCACAATTCTCAAGTATGATGCAGCGGCTAACTCCAAACTCAATCACTAGAAGAATTAATTTTCTGACTGTTCATAACAATTTTTTAGATGCTCAGTAATCTAATAGGGAATTTTTTTGGTTTACTATTGTAATTTTTTTTGTTTATTATTGTAAATTTTTTTGTTTTAAAAGTTCTTCGGTTAGTCTTTGTGGATTGGAGGATCCTTCATTCCTTAGTGAGTACTGGAGGATAGGAAGATCTTTCGATCCACATTGGTCTTACGCTTTGTCCGTTTCTAATACAAAAATTTGAGCACCCTAATTCTATCATATTCTAATTCTCTATCCTAAATCTTTGCCGTCGGGGTTATGTGCAAAGGGGGATCCCTCCATTCGGAATGCTTGACGGTGGCCTAATATCCAGGATGTGAGTGCATGCACTGGTGAAGACGTGGTGGTACGTCTTGCTGCTCATACCGAAGCGATGGATGGAGTGGCGTCGTTGTGCGACATCGAGCATGGAGATGTGAGTGGAACGGCCGATGAAGGCATCGAGGACAACTCTGTTGAGGCCCTTGTTGAAAAGCTGCCACAGGACATCGAGGCAGTTGTTGCGCCGTTGCCGAAACTAACTGTTTTGAAATATAAGAAGCCAATATTTATATACACAACGGAATATACCCCGGGGAAATCTGGATCTAGGACAAGAGTGACATGTCCGATTGTACGTTTATCTCCACCGAAAGTTCCATTGGAGGATGTTCAGCGTTCTATGTCCGGCGCGATGCCAATGGAGGTAGATGCATCATCTCAGACTAGTTCCAACGCTACATTGGGGACTATCTCGGATCGTGAGCAACACTCGGCTGCACAGACACTTGCAAGACTTCTTGCTACTGATTGCTCCGCGTCTTCTCCAACTCCTCAAGCTAGGACTTTTTCCTGAGATGGCGTGGAGATTGCGGAAGAATTGTTGGCTGGGATATTTGATGAGGCCACCAAATCTCTGCAAGCCTTCAGTCCTCCTGCGAACGTGTTGAAGTCTGCGGTCAATTGTGCAGATTTAGACTCAGTGAAGTTTAGCCAGGATTACAGGGTCGACTCGGAGTTGCTTCATGATGAAGCTGCTGTTGGGGAGATGAATGCATGCCGCGGTGCCCATTCTGGTGGTCGACCCTCTACTGAAGGTACATATCTTGGAGGCCGCTCTACCTTCACTACTCTCCTCTTTTTGCGATGTTTCGATAGATGGGAATATCTTCTGATGTCATCGCCTTCTTGGTGCTCTACATATCTAGATGGAAAGATCTTCTGATGTCCTCGCCTCCTTCATTTGGTGCTTTATAGATCTTGATAGGAAGATCTTTCAATGTCCTAACCTCCTCCTTTTGGTGCTCCATATTGCTAGATAGGAAGATCTTTCGATGTCCTTCCCTCTCTACTAACGCTTGCTCTTTGGTTCGCTGCAGCTGAAATACCTCCACCCGCTCTGACTGTCGCCCCTCGCTCTGCAAAGATAATGGATCCAAGGTACACGGTCGTCCTGGACTTGAATGGATTTTTGGTCCAGAGAACTGATAGCGGTCGCGGTTGTATCCCTAGACCCGACTGTGTTCCATTTTTGAACTAGTTGTGGAGTAAGGCTAATGTTGTGGTATGGAGTTGCGCCATTCCGAGAAACATTGAATTCATATTAGATTGTGTTCTGTCTGGTTCTTCTCTCAAACGAGAGCAACTGCCGGTTTTGTCACAGAACAATGTGACGTTTTCTTCCTTTCCCAGAAGCAAGGGCAAGACAGACAAGAAGTACATGATGAAAGATCTTAGAAAACTTAGAGGTGTTCTTGAGCATGTGGACCTTGATCGGGCATTGCTTGTTGACAACATCCCAGAGAAGAACCTCCTCAACGGGCAGTTCAACGCTGTTCATCCTTCGGAGTGGTCTGGTGAATCGCCGGACCGGTTCCTCATGAACACCATGCTTCCGTGGTTGCAGATTATGATTGCCTCTAAGCTCCCTGTTGCTGATTTTGTTCGAGAGAATCCTCTTTCCGGATGTGGGGCTAGTACTGGATTTAGGAAGTCTACGATCGCACGTAATATCATATTAGGGTGTTCTAAACTATGGGATTTCAAGAATGGAAAATTTCACTGACTAAGCACTGCTATTGGTGATTTGTTTATTTGTTAATATGGCTTCAATATATCCTTGTCAATGGTTTACAACTACCACATGTAACACACTTCATGTCCTCTCTTTCTGTGATGCCTAGATAGGAATATTTTCCCATCTATCTTCGAGCTCTTCTCTTTTGTTATGTTCGCAGCCAGTCCGCGACGACTCAAAAAAAGTCATTGTATTGTCTATGAACGGATTGCTTTGCTTTAAACAATACTATAACTGCACCCCCGGACGCTTCGATCACAACAACATTATTATTTGACCTGGTCTCATAGAGTTCTTCCAAATCCTATTGAGGTCCTTCCATGTTGGTATATGGTCGTCCATGGTCCCCGGACAGCTGAAGAGGGTTCTTCAAAGTTCAAGTGCTCCTCCCCGATGACATAAGGTCGAAACTTCTCTTCGTTTATGGACGAAATAAGTGCTCAAGGTCACAATTTTATCCTTATTGTTACAAGGTTCTTCGAAGACTATCAATAGACCAAAAGACAAAGAAAATTTGCCTTCCTCACAAAGTGTTGATGGTTGATGATCAACCAATGCGGCATGTCTTTAACGGAGACATGGCTTGCTACTTTCCGAAGCCTTGGCGTGGTGAAATGGCCTTGCCCAATGCATCCAATGTCATACCAAATATTACTACAGCATTGATTCCGTTCATCCTTCCGCTGCGATCTTATGCCTCGGTGAAAAACTATCTACGTCAATATCAGATGGATGGAAAGTACAAACGAAGACTGCTTGAATCATGGCAGAGTGACCGAGTACTGCAAGCTTTGTAGAACTAAACTGCATTACATGGTTGGTTTTACCATTTTTGTTTTGCCACAGCTTCTCATTCACTTTTGATTTATGAATAAAGTCTTCCATGAGTATTGCTGTCTTTCTTCGATTGCCCTTGAACACCTATTACTTTAATGCTTACTAGTTAATGTGTTTCAAGGATCGGCAGATCTATTAATGTATCTATAGGAAGATCCCTCTATGTAGCTATCATTTGATAAGTTTTTTACTGTGTATTGGTGATCCATGATAACAATTCAATGGCTATTATTGTCTATCTTTGCACCCTACTTGAATGCCTATTACTTTTATGCTTACTTGATAATGTGTTTCATGGATGGGCAGATCTATCAATGTATGTATCTATAGGAAGATCCCTCTATGTAACTGTCGTTTGATTAGTTTCTCATTCAGTTTTGACCCATGATAACAACTCAATGGCTATTACTGTCTTTCTTCGTGCTCATTTATTATAATATTTTTCAATACTTTGCTATAATGGTAACATTGACAGTGTTTTTGGGTCTAGCATCCTGTACATAATATTGTGCCAGAGTCTAGATTTCATCCTAAAGTCTAGATTTAGTTAAATGTGGCATGAAGGTTGTACCAATCATAAAGTTGCTTCAAACTAATTGGTTGGTAGAACTAAATTTGAATGCCATATGGATATTTTAAAGAACATACTTCATAGAAGAAGCCTACCGTGAAATACTATAGTGAATGATTGAGCATTTAACCATTTTAAACAAAAAAATAAAACACCAAGCTATTAACTAAGAATAAAAACACATGAAAAAAATAGAGCAAGAAGGATTTCAATAAGGATGAAATTTAGAAAAGAAATACTTGTTTATTTGAAAAACAAAATCATGAAGTCTAAGTTGAAAATATTCATATCCACAAAGCAATGAATTTAAGAAAAAAACAAGAAAAGAAAGATATTGAGAAAGAAATAACAAAAGTGAGTGGGGTAGGAAGATGGAGAGCAAACAAGGAGGGAAAGGGAGTGGAAGGAGTGGGGGGAAGGAGAGGGAGACGGAGTAGGAGGGAAGGAGAGGGCAAGAGAGGAAGTGGAAGTGAGAGGGAATAAGAGGGAGGAATGAGGAAGAGGGAGAAGGTCTCAAAGTTGGATAGATAGCGGAAGTGGGGTGGGAGAATATGGCCACATTTAGGAGGCTCTAGCAACCTCACATTTTATTCAAATCATATAAAGAAAGACGTTCTTAACATCCCTATTAAATGTTGATGCCAAAAGTGTCTTCACAAGAAACAATGAAGGAATAATTATTCCGCCACAACCTCCGAAATAGGAGTTGGATGGGATCCGATAGAGTTGTGGACAACGAGTCTAGCTATTACAACCCTGATACCCAAATCAAACTACACTTTCAAGGACAATTTTGACATCCTTGTGAAATATAGATGTCCACAATGTCCTCAAATAAAAGATTTGAGCAAGAATTCCATGCGCTATGTCTGCGCAAAGGTGAGGGGGTACGTGGAATGGCTGCGGACAGCCCGCGGACAGGAGGCCATATCAGCTTGGTTACTTACTCAAATGCCAATTTTGAGGTCATTTTCGACATTCTTGTAAAACGTAGATGTCCACAATGTCCTCAAATGTAAGATTTGAGCAAGAACTTTGTGCGCTATGTCCGCTCAAAGGTGAGGGGGTACGCGAAATGGCTGCGGAGAGCCCGCCGACTGCACGCGGAATGGCCGCGGACAAGCTGCGGACTGGCCGCGGACTCGTTCCGGACGGCCTGTGAACTGGCCACAGATTGACCGCGGACTCACCGCGGATTGACCGCAGACTGCCCTCGAATTGGAGTTGAGGATAATTTAGAGTTAACTCAGTACGGTAAAATGATGGTATACACATAGGATATCACTGCCATCTAGGATAGCCTCATTGGATTCGATTGCCATATAGGATGGCCACGTCAATGCTGAGGTAACTAATGTACCATACATAGGGGTAAAGTTCATCTTTGACCCTAGGTTGACTATATTGTGTCATGATGAGAGGGTCCGTCACGACATGTCGTGTCATGACGGCACGTCACTGTCACAATGTCACGATAGACAACCCTGCATAAAATATAAGAACAATATCAATGCACATCATGTGCGATTCTGATCATACGTAGTACAAATTTTATCTACACATCATCATAACGGGTAACTCAAAGGAATTAGTCCTGAGGGTGCAAACGAGACATACTGAATTAAATATCTTCTCCACTGTACTTGTCCATGCTTCTTCTTCCCATTAAGCATCTACCACGACCCTGTTAATCCCTCTTGCAACATTGCCTACATAATTTGGGACTACGTCCTCAAAAGAAGTGTCCAATCTGTGAGCACTGGTTCTAAATGCTCCATCAATTTCTCCAGTTGTAACCAGTAAAATATCTAACATTAAGTTATTGCAAATTTGCATGAAGAATGGCCCATTGCATAGTTAATAATTACAGGACAGTCCTAGGTTACGGCACAACAACTACATAGACTACTTACTCTAGTTTTCATAGACTCAAATTTTCTTGCATTCCTTTTGACATTGACCAACATCAATCTAACACTGTAGTTATTAAAATGGATTGTTAATGCAAGCATCAATATAGAAGAACACCACAAAACATTTTTTACTGTAGATAATTTGTCCCCAGATATATTTAATATCGCCGATGTTATAGCCTGGATCCATTCGCCTTTACGTTGACCAATTCGTGATTTGTTGAGCTTGGGCATCCTTGATCCTCTATTAGATAGAGAAATCTTTTCGACCAAACCATAAATTCAACGTACGCCGCATATGGACAATCCTCGTGCTTCTCTTTATATGTCTCAAAATGCTTTCGGTATACACAACGGGTTTTCTCAAGCTCCTTGCACATGAAACTAGTCATCGAGTCTGGTTTTAAAGGAGGTACAAAATCGTAATGAGATCTAACCAATTTCTCTACGAATACAAATTTTGGATCATCGTCTTCATAGTGAACCTGGCGGATGCTGACATACAATCTCATCAAATTTTGGATCGTTGATGTGGCTCTATTCTTTATTGTATAATGTTTCCACCTCTGTCTGTCAGTACAAGGATTCTCGTCCCATTATTCATCTTTTTGTGAGCTGTGTATTTATGTTCTACTTTGGGCTGTAACGCCTTCCTCAACAACTTCTCCACATTGTCCAATAACATTGCTCTCCTTCGGATCCTCCGCTCTGTTGGTTCACTTCCTCCATTGTCCAATGTCAGAGAAGTCATCGGTACCACTAGGTTTCCGTTTTGCTCTATGTAGGACGAGGGCGTTACACACGGATTAGATAACGTAGTTGTCGCCACCAAAAGACCTGAATCTGCACATCCCATGTTCTCCATGCCTTGCATGCAAAACGATGTTTCCAATATGTCAACTGTCGGATCGCTCTCCTTGTCCATAGGACATTGACTTATATACATATTCTGAATGCGTGCAACAGTCTCTGCTCGACCACCGCTACCTTCGGAACCCCGACCTCCCTCTGTAGATGAAAAGATGCCTATCCACTTACGTGAAGGGGATCTTTGATTCATAGTAGGTGTAAACTTAATAGGAACGTTAGGGCTGAAGATCAACGGACCGTATGCAAAGGGAGGTGCGGTTGGAGATACCATTTGAAGCATTGCAGACCTTGCTTGGATATAGTCGACCATCTCCATGACTTTGGGTCCTAATACCACTAAATTGCCCTCCTGAGGCTTTGCAGTCATTGTGTACCATGCTGAAGTTCTTTAAATGTCACTGTCAAAGACCTAAACATCCACTATGAACCACATGGTTATTTGTATCCATACTCATGCAATCAAATTATGATCCCATTTGTGAACTACATTTTCCTTGACAAAATTTAGACTTTGTTTTTTGTACTTCTATTGTACCAAGAATCATTCACCATGTTGTAATCACATAGTGTTTTTTTCCGTATATTATTCAAAGACTCTCGTGCCCCCAAAGCATTGCTACTATTTTAATCTCTCACAAATTACCTGCCATTCTAATAATATATAAAAACATGCCATATACATTTCAATTTTACAATCTTTTTGAAATTTTTTACGACCACAATATTACCGTATGAATATTTTATATGTTTTGCAACTTCATAAATGAATGTGTAGGATATATGATTCATACCAAAATGATGTACTAGACACAGTCTCGGACGAAGCTATGGTGTGATTAGTGAGCGATGTCGTGATGCAATACAGTTCATGATATAAAAAATAAGATTGAGAAGAAAAATGGGGAATCTTACTGGTTAAGGTAATTGTGGAGAATAAATGGTTTTTTCCTCAATTACCCTACCAGGCCAGAAGCTTATCTTAGAGGATCTTTACTACATCTTGTCACTAGCTCAGGGCTTAGGAGCGTCCACCAGCTGGATTTGCTGCTGATTCCGGCAGTCCCCTGACCGCGCGAGCGCCAGCCGCTCTGACAAGCCAAGGAATCGAACCTGGACCGGCGAGGTGCAACGAAAAGCTTAGCCAGCCGAACTAAGCCGCGGTCGATGGCAGTACGTGGGCTCTAGTGATATTTAAGCTATTCTCTAACTCTTCTGAGATCAAAAAACTTAAACAGAGTGTTATGGTATTATAGTTTGTAATAGAAATAAGAAATGTTTAGTTTGGGGGTTAGTTTAGGGGGAGAAATATAGTGCCAACTTGTAGTAGAGTTATAGGTTAGGAAATAAAAGTCAAGCTAGGCTTATGTGGGAAGATTTGGATAAGATTTGGAGGTAAATAGACTTTGGTGTCCAAGGGTGAGTCAAAAGGAAGGCTAGAGAAGCATGGGCTGATTTAGGCCCTTGACTTTTCTTCCCTCCTCCCTCGGCCTAAGCCTCCTCCATTTAGTATAAAAAGACGCTCGGGTTTTCCAGTGTGGGAGGGAGAGTTTTGTGAGTTTTGATGTCAGTTTTTAGAGTGTTGTAGAACTTTTTAATAGCTTTCCAACAAGCTATCACACACTCCAATCGGAGTTATGTAGAAGCTGTGGTGTGGATTTGAATAAATAAGGGTATTGCTGCCATGAACTTTCGAGAGCAGTAACTTTGATTCTATGTAGAAACTTGTATACAAAGAGTGAGATAATGAATCTTTGTGTGTATAGTGTTGATTGTATTAGCTTTTCAATGAGCTATCATAAGCTCAAATCCGAGTTGTTATGGAGTCGTGGCACTTGATCTATTGAAGGAGTGTTCTCGGAGGAGCGGGTTGTTTTCCACAAGTTTCAAGCAGTGACTTTGAGCAACTATAGTTCATTTTATATAGAGTCAATAGGATTGAGAATTTTATCACTTGTTGATCTTGTTGTTAGCTTTTCAAAAAGCTATTACGTAAGTGGATTGGAGTTGATTTGAGAGAGTTATGCTAGATTGAGTGGAAAGGAGTCAGCTGCCTTGAGCAAATTAGAGCAGTGACTTTGATTCCTCATAGAAGTATTTGTATAGATCTTTTTATATTTAAATTTGGCATGTATGAGCCTTACTGTATTAGCTTTCTAGGAAGCTATTGCATGCTCATATAAAGTTAAGTATGAAGTGGTAGAGCTTGATAGAATGAGAGAAGATTCTGCTGCCCCAAGTTCATTCAAACTACTTGTTTAATCACTTGCGAGGGTTTGTCAAGATGAGTCAAAAAGTTTACCTTTATTGAAGATCTAAGTCTTACTTTGTATTATTTCAAATTTATCACCAATGAAGAAGGCCTTTATTATACCTCCCTTCTTCCTTTACTGAAATTGGTAGCAGCCAAGAACCCTGCGTTTTCCCAAGGCAAATTCTCTCTCCACGACATTTGGTGCTTCCACTGAGAGAGCCTTGGGGCTACTTATTTGGTCAAGACAAGATGGGAGATCACGACGGTGGGTCATCCTCTGGGGGTGGTGCTGGAGATATTGGTGGTGGTGTCAATTTCACGGCGGACTTTGTTCGGGCGATGCAGTTGTTTATGGGCCAACAGGCTACTAATATGGCAGGACAAGGAGCTACGAAAGCATTGAGGGATGTCATCAGTAAGATTGGAAGATTTGATGGCAAGAATATCACGGGGTTTTTGAGGGCATACACTTGTGAGATGGAGATTTATCAGGTGCCTGAGGCACGAATGATAGAGACGTTTGATCTTGCGGTTGTGCCCGAGATTCGAGAAAGAGTGAGAGAACTCCATGATGCAGTGAATGTAAATACATGGGCAAGGTTTGCTGAGAGGTTGAAGGAAGAGTATTTTGATGAAGATTCTCAGCGAATGTCTAAGAGGGCATTCTTGGAGTGGGTGGAAATGCAGCCTGGAAAGACCATGGGGCCAAACGAACTCTTGAGAGAGTTTGAGAAGAAGTATGGTCAACTTCCCCTATCTGAGAAGCGGCTTCTTGATACGAGGAAGTCCGAGTTATTTCTCCAAGCTGCTGATGATGTCTTGGAAGACAGACTCCTTCTTATTCTTCAAGACGTGACAGCCGAGGGAGGTTTTGATCCCAACTGGAGGAGATTGGAGGAGTCAGTGAGCCTTATTGCCAAGCAGCAACGTGTAAAGGCTCGTGGAGTTATATCGAGGGGTGATGCACCATTGGTATCGTTTTCCAAGACTCCAGCATCTTCGGTATCTTCAACGCCATCAAGTTCGTCTAGTGGCAAAGTCCTTGATAATGACACTCTCGAAGATCTTGTGAAAGGCCTCAAGGAACTGAAGGTGGAGATGAGTGCTCTGAAAAAAGGCCGTATGACGAACAACACCCGCTCTGCTGATGGCTCGAGAGGATTTGTTGTGCGATGTATTTATTGTGATGACCCGAGTCACAAACGTGGAGACTGCAAGTTTTTTGCAGATGACTTGAAGGCGGGTATCATCATTTTCAGAGAAGGGATGATCAGAGATGCTACATCAGGTGATCCACTGGCCACTAACTTTGGTAAAGGAGGGATGAAGAAATTGGTGGATGATAAGCTAGGTAGGACTAGCTCTATTCATCTCAGAGATGCTGAAACTTACAATATTCAAGCAGTACAGAATGGGGTGGAAGCATTATCAAATCCGAATCGAGAAGTTATGATCAGGGGGGCTCAAATTATCAGAAGTCTAACGGGTTGGGATGATCCTGTGGACTCTAATACCATCAAAGCCTACTTGGGAAGTGAGAATGGAGAGAAAGAGCCTCAGGATGTGATTGTAGAAGTGAAGAGAGGTAGAAATACAGAAGATGAAGCTGAAGAACCTGCTAGCAAGAAGAAGACACCTGTTGGGAAGGAAAATGTTCAGAATCAAGGCCCAGCAGGTCAAACACGACAGAGGCAAGAAGGACGACCTTCTACCTCTCATCCAGGAGGTGCACTGCTTCCGAAGGAGAAGTGGGAGGAAAGAATGAATGGTGAGAAGAAAGCGAAGGAAGATGGAGTAAAGGGGAAGGGCAAAGCACCGGCTTATAGACTTCAGTCTGATATTGAGACCTCTATCGATATGAAAGGTATTCTAGAAGAGAGGATTTTGGATGCCAAGATAGAGTTTACTCTGAGGGAAGCCCTTGGCATAGCCAAAAAGGACTTTCATGAGCTCATCATTGATGTCATCAAGAGGAAGAGACAGATCACTGTCGAAACAGTGATGACCAGAGCAATGGACACTCATATGACAGAAGATGAGGAGGAAGAAATTGGTCAAGTATTTGCATTGATGTATGACCATGTGGATACAGAAGGCCAAGAGAAGAAGACAGAGTGTGTCTTTATAAAGACTGATGAAGATGATGAAGGAATTGAAGAACTATTGAATGGAGAAATGGAGGATGAGGTTTTGAAGATGTTTGCTTGCAACTGTAGTGTCAAGAATATGGTTGAAGCAAATTCTAACAAGAACCAAGAAGAGAGGATGGTGGAAGAGAAAAACAGAGCACTTGTGGAGGACGATACACTACAGCGAGTCAGTGGAGAAGAGGCTTTTATAGAAGCCAATGTTTCTTGTTGCTTGCACAACAAGTCTCAAGTGATGCGTGGGAGTGAAGCAATGACAGCTTTTACTCATCCATTTTGGGCAAGAGCCACTACAGAGACACGTGTTAAACTTGGAGAGTTGGATGAGACTTTTTTAGCCCTTGTGGACCATGGTTCAGAAATTAATATCATATCCAGGAAGTTATATGAGAAAGGAAAATGGCCTATTGATATTAACCATGGATGGGTGATGCGGGCAGCAAACAATGAGAAAGGCAAGTTGTATGGAGCATGTCCAGCGGTCAAGACCAAGATTGGAAATGTTGAGGTGGAACAAAACTACTTTGTTCAAAACTATGGGTCTTATCCTATTATTCTTGGTCAGCCATATATTACAGCAACAAGGATGGAGACCAAGGTTTTGGATGATGGCTCACACTATGCAAGAATTCGTAGTTTGGATGGGATGCAAGCTGTACAGTTTCTCACCGTGAAATCAAACAATGAGAGACATAGGGATCAGCTTAGAGATGAACCTATGGCTTATGACCGTGGCAACGAAGACTTTCAGGATTTCTAGATTGCACGCGTGGAGACTGGGGATCCACGGGTGCTAACAGATCATCGAATACTACATTCCCTAGTGTAAAAAATGGTGGTTGTGGACTTTTAAGTTTAGCAAAGGATGGTTTGGTCAGCTTTACAAAAATTACAGAGTTGGACCGTGTACATAAGAGATGGATTAGAAAGACTGAAGAAAAATTAAAAAGAGTAGGTGTGGTATTGAGTGATGAGTGTATTACAGGAGTTATAGAAGAGGAAGGTTTTTCAGACAATATAATAAGGACTTTGGAAGGAGTGTTAGCTCAAAGCTCGGGACCAAGAGATGTTATAATCGAGATTCATTCAAGGGAACTTTATGACGAGGTACTGGAAACAAGAACAACCATGGAGTCTACCGGAAGTTATGTTTCTCATCTTGAGGCTAGGGTTAATACCAAATACAAGACCGTGGCGAAGAAAGTGAGGCCGGTGGCAACTCAATTGCCACCAGACACTGAGGAACATATCAAGCAAGCTGAAAAAGAGCCAGGGCTAAGAGAAACAAGGAAAATTGGGCACAAGTTTACTGAGGAGTCATTGGCTGGACTAAAGATTGGAGGGGGTGATTTCTTACATGCACAAGAGAGAAAAATGTTCCAAGATATGCTCTCTAAACATGGGAAATCATTTTCTTCTTCACCAGAAGAAATTGGATGTGTCCATCCTAGTGTGGTTGTACCAATGGTGATTTTTACAGTTCCTCATGTGCCGTGGGACTTAAAGCCTATACCAGTGCCAAGAGCATTACTTCCTAAGTTGGTGAATTTGTTGAAAGAGAAGATGCAGATGGGTATACTAGAGCCTTCAATGGCTCCATACTCCAACCGTTGGTTTACAGTGCCAAAGAAGTCTGGTGCACTTAGATTTATACAAGATATGCAGCCAGCCAATAAGGTTACTATTAGAAACAAAGGGTCAGGGCCAATTGTGGATGAGGTTGCTGAAGCATTTGCAGGACATGCCATCTATTCCATTGGAGACTTATATTCTGGTTATGATCAGTTCCAACTTGCGAACGAAAGCAGAGATCTGACTACCATGAAAACTCCATTAGGACTTGTTAGAATGTGCACATTGCCCCAGGGAGCCACTAATTCAGTGGCGCATATGCAAAACGCGATGAACCAGATCCTCAAGGATTTTGTGCCTGAGAAAACTATACCTTTTGTAGATGATATTCCCATTAAAGGCTGCAAAGAAGAAATCAAGGACTTGACTACGGATGACGATGGTTGCAGAGTATTTGTCAAGAACCACATAAGAGATGTGGAAATGATCTTAAACAGACTTGGAGAGGTGGACTTGACATTATCCATAGAGAAGTCCAAGTTTGGTGTTGATGAGATTATTGTGGTTGGTCATTTGTGTGGAGTATACGGCAGAAAACCTAACCCTGAGAAAGTAGATGCTATCTCTAGGATGAAGCCATGTGGTAGCATCACTGAAGTAAGGAGGTTTTTAGGGGCTTGTGTCTTCTACCAAATATGGGTTCCACATTTTGCTCATCTTGCTGATCCGTTGTACAAGCTTTTGAGGAAAGGGATTAAATTCAAGTGGGGGCAAAAACAAGAGTTAGCCATGGAAGGCTTGAAGAAAACTTTGATGTCTCCACCAGTTTTGAAGCAAGTGGATTACAACTGTGGTAAACCAGTCATTATAACAGTTGATACCAGTCCAATTGCTACAGGTTGGGCTGTTGGTCAAGATGATGTAGAAGGACGAAGGTATGCCATAAGATTTGGAGCAAGAATTCTCACAGAACGTCAAAGAGCGTATCCACAAGTGAAGAGAGAACTTTTAGGGGCACTTACAGCATTGAAGGCAGAAAGAAACTATATAATTGGTGCTGATGTTGTGCTTGAGACTGATTGTTTACCATTACTCGGAATGGTGGCTAATTGTTCTACTCCAGATATTGCGATGCTGAGATGGATAGCATATATCAGATCACTGAATCCTGTGTTAACACATATTACTGGCAAGATGAATTCAGTGGCAGATATGTTATCAAGAGCCAGATTTATGTGCGAAGAAGAGATGGTGGCACAAGAGATTGGAGAGGACTATGAGGAAAGGGATTATGGTTATGTTATGACACTTGATGGGTTGGACTTAAGTGATGGTGATTTACCTTTCAAGGTAGATCTATTTGAAGGAAGGCTGAAGGATATTGGCTTATATCTCAGCACTTTGAAGAAACATAGAGACTGGTCAGACAAGACATATAAAGATATTAGACACCAGTCTTATGGTTATCTTTTGAGAGATGGATTGTTATGGAAGAGGCCAAAGAGGAAAGATGGGGTGCCGTTAAGAGTGGTTGATGATACTGATACCAAAAATCAAGTCCTCAAAGAATTTCATGACACACTTTGGGCAGGACACAGAGGGATTTGGGCCACTTACAACAAAATCAAAGAACGGTATTGGTGGAAGGGTTTGTACAAGGATGTGGAAGAATTTGTAGCTTCATGCATTGATTGTCAACTCCAATCAAAAATTAGATACAGAGATGAGTTGCATCCAACCTACCCACTTGCCATACATTTTCAATGGGTAATTGACTTAGTCGCGATGCCATCAGGTTTGTGGAGTATGAAGTACCTTGTTTTGGCAAGGGAAGAACTCTCAAATTTTGTAGAAGGTAGAGCCTTAAGAACTAAGTCTACCGAAGGAATTTGTAGGTTCATCCTAGAAGACATTTTCAGCAGATATGGTAGTGTTGGCAGAATGAGAGCAGATCGTGGAGAATTAAATGCTGCTGAAGCTAGAAGTTTTTTTCAAAGGTATGGTGTGAAGCTGAGGCTAACTACCGCTTATAACCATGAGGCTAATGGCAAGAGTGAACGAGGACATCCTCCAATCATCAACGCACTTGTCAAAGCCTGTAAAGGGAAACCAAAGCATTGGCCTAGACTTCTACCATTTGCATTGTGGGCAGACAGGACTACACATAGTACTGTCACTGGCTATATGCCAATTGAGCTTATGATGGGACAAAAACCAATATTGCCTATAGAAGACTCATTGCCTACTTGGGTGTTTTTGGATTGGGAAGATGGAGTTAGCACAGAAAGATTATTAGAACTCCGCATAAAGCAATTGGAAAGATTGCCTGAAGACCACAACGTGGCCTTCGAAAGGATGAAGATAGCGCGGTTGAAGAACAAAGCGAGATTTGATAGAACTCATCGGTTGAGAACAAACCAGATTCGAGTTGGGGATTGGATATTAGTATTTGATAGCACTTTGGAGCATCAACATAGTACTCTCAGAAAGTTTGCACGTAGATGGTTTGGACCATATGTAGTGGTGGAAGTACATGATAATGCTACTTACACACTTCGTGAGTTAGACGGAACGCTATTGAGAATTCCAGTGGCTGGCAAGAGAATCAAAGCATTCAAGAAGAGAGATGGCACATATTGCTTTGAGGACATATCAGGAGATGATTCAAGCCTTAGCCAACAAGAAGACAATGATTCAGACATTGAGGAAGAGGACGAAGGCATGGAAGATACATCGGAAACGGACTAACTTGGCACATCACGGAGGATGTGCAGGTTTAGAGGGGGTGGATGTCGTGATGCAATACAGTTCATGATATAAAAAATAAGATTGAGAAGAAAAATGGGGAATCTTACTGGTTAAGGTAATTGTGGAGAATAAATGGTTTTTTCCTCAATTACCCTACCAGGCCAGAAGCTTATCTTAGAGGATCTTTACTACATCTTGTCACTAGCTCAGGGCTTAGGAGCGTCCACCAGCTGGATTTGCTGCTGATTCCGGCAGTCCCCTGACCGCGCGAGCGCCAGCCGCTCTGACAAGCCAAGGAATCGAACCTGGACCGGCGAGGTGCAACGAAAAGCTTAGCCAGCCGAACTAAGCCGCGGTCGATGGCAGTACGTGGGCTCTAGTGATATTTAAGCTATTCTCTAACTCTTCTGAGATCAAAAAATTTAAACAGAGTGTTATGGTATTATAGTTTGTAATAGAAATAAGAAATGTTTAGTTTGGGGGTTAGTTTAGGGGGAGAAATATAGTGCCAACTTGTAGTAGAGTTATAGGTTAGGAAATAAAAGTCAAGCTAGGCTTATGTGGGAAGATTTGGATAAGATTTGGAGGTAAATAGACTTTGGTGTCCAAGGGTGAGTCAAAAGGAAGGCTAGAGAAGCATGGGCTGATTTAGGCCCTTGACTTTTCTTCCCTCCTCCCTCGGCCTAAGCCTCCTCCATTTAGTATAAAAAGACGCTCGGGTTTTCCAGTGTGGGAGGGAGAGTTTTGTGAGTTTTGATGTCAGTTTTTAGAGTGTTGTAGAACTTTTTAATAGCTTTCCAACAAGCTATCACACACTCCAATCGGAGTTATGTAGAAGCTGTGGTGTGGATTTGAATAAATAAGGGTATTGCTGCCATGAACTTTCGAGAGCAGTAACTTTGATTCTATGTAGAAACTTGTATACAAAGAGTGAGATAATGAATCTTTGTGTGTATAGTGTTGATTGTATTAGCTTTTCAATGAGCTATCATAAGCTCAAATCCGAGTTGTTATGGAGTCGTGGCACTTGATCTATTGAAGGAGTGTTCTCGGAGGAGCGGGTTGTTTTCCACAAGTTTCAAGCAGTGACTTTGAGCAACTATAGTTCATTTTATATAGAGTCAATAGGATTGAGAATTTTATCACTTGTTGATCTTGTTGTTAGCTTTTCAAAAAGCTATTACGTAAGTGGATTGGAGTTGATTTGAGAGAGTTATGCTAGATTGAGTGGAAAGGAGTCAGCTGCCTTGAGCAAATTAGAGCAGTGACTTTGATTCCTCATAGAAGTATTTGTATAGATCTTTTTATATTTAAATTTGGCATGTATGAGCCTTACTGTATTAGCTTTCTAGGAAGCTATTGCATGCTCATATAAAGTTAAGTATGAAGTGGTAGAGCTTGATAGAATGAGAGAAGATTCTGCTGCCCCAAGTTCATTCAAACTACTTGTTTAATCACTTGCGAGGGTTTGTCAAGATGAGTCAAAAAGTTTACCTTTATTGAAGATCTAAGTCTTACTTTGTATTATTTCAAATTTATCACCAATGAAGAAGGCCTTTATTATACCTCCCTTCTTCCTTTACTGAAATTGGTAGCAGCCAAGAACCCTGCGTTTTCCCAAGGCAAATTCTCTCTCCACGACAGCGGTGAGCGGTGAGCAGTTAGATTTGGATATTTTAGATCAAAAATAGTTCAGACGTAGATGAAGATTTAGAAAATCTGAAATTTCCAAAATATTTTATTATTTATAGTACAATTTGGGACCTATAACCATGGAATATTACTCCATAGAAACTACTGAAAATTTGTTTTGAAGATGTGTTTCGTCATGGGGTAAGTTAAGAAAATGAATAAAACTTCATCTACTCTCGTAGATTCTGTGAAAGGGAATTTTTGTCTTCTAGATTCAGTGAGCGCGATGCACTTATAGTGGAGTTCAGGTAGTTAGATTATGAGGAGTACTTTGATTGATACTCTAAAAACCAGAAGAAAGGTGATACTGCAAACTTGAGTAGTGGCCCTTTTAGTCTCACTATTGAATAAATTTATTCAAGTGCTCGTTACAAGGGCTATTTTGTAGAAACTGTCAAATCTACGAGCGTAGGTGGTTCAACAACCCACTCTCTAGGGCTCGCTTCACTTCATTGAAGCTAAAACTAGATGCGTGCATGAATGTATCAGACTCTGAATCCAAACCACAAATGACTGTAAATACATAATAGAGGTGCTTACAATTGGCCCACTAACCACGCTTTCCAATTGCTTTTGTCGCCATCTCCTTGAAATTCGTGCAGGTGATGAAGGTAGCTGCGATATTGTCAAGAAATACTGTTGAACCTTTGGAGGTGCGCCCGAATCCAATGAGACGATGCATCCAAGGGCAGGGGCAGGAACTATGCATAACTTGCACACACTTCCTTTGAAAGATAAGGCTGATGCACAATTGTTCGCATGCTTGGTGGACGGGGCCTTTTTGTTGTGCCGGATATTTTTCCCTAATCTTCGGGTGGGATAATCGTCTGGATATGCTGGAGTCGTGTAAGTTGATAAGTCCACAGATAATGGTTGGTTTTGAAAGAGCCTTGCTGGCGAAATCTCCTACCGCTGGGGTAGTCTAAAGCCTGCATTCTCCAAGGAGAGAATCTCTTTGCGAGATAAATTGGTCCCCGACTTAACCGGCCATACCTCGAGGACCTCTGGTCTTGACATCACCCACTTTCAACGAGTGCCCTTCACGCATCTTTCAATGTCGTCATTGCAGAAGAAAAATTCCATAGACTCCTTCCTATTCTTCTTGTAGTTGTCCATCATACCAGTGTAGGTTAGAGCAACAGTGCTCTTCCCGTCTTGCACAATCTGAGCTACGCACTTCTTCTTGGTGATGGCTTGTTGAGCGAAGCACGCTTTGGCGGATGTCTTCGGAAGGCGTGCGATGTGCCATTCGGAAGGGTTGCATGCAATCTCCTCCACAGCAATGACGTGGTGGCGATCGATTTGATGAGTGGGTCGGTGTGGTTCATGGACATGCTCCTCTCGATCAGAAGGTGTAGGAGAATCAAGGGGTGGAAGGTTGCGGTCGTTGTCATTGAGCACGGATCTGGTTTGGACGCACGGTCTTGACATGCTAATCTTGTCAGGGCTGTGAGACTCATATTCAGAACCAAAAGCTCTATCTGGCTTTCGTTTAAGAGAAACAGATACCTCTTCCCCTTCAAGGTGAGGCGTTTTTGGTGCACAACATGTCGGCGCCAGGCATCTTCAAGAACGCTTCGTGGAATGGTTTTGATTTCTAGTTCGAGCCGATAACCTCTGAGCAGTTCTGAGCTTGAGTTCTTCCTTTGATGGACCAATACAACGGCGCTCTCCTTTGAGGAACTGGTAATATGCTACGCACTGCATGAAGCCACGAACAAATTCGTCTATGGTTGCCACGTACAGGTCGCTCCTCCGATGGCCGGATTGTTGTTTCCACTTGTTATGGATCGATTTTGCAAGGTTACATGATGGCATTTCTGCACGTTCGTCTTGAGTGAGATCCTACAGATGTAAAATGGTGTGAAATTAGCCTTATCATAGGATTTAAGTAATGATTGGAGGCGAAGTAGATTATGAAGAATAGGTAGGGGAAGGTAGAGGAATTACTAGCAGCATGAAGCCACGCCACTGCCGGTAACGAAAGTGCTAGAAGGCGAGCCAAAGCTCCAATCGAGGAAGGCCTTGTTCAGATGCAGCACCGGACGACATCCACCACGCTCAAATTGCAAGATATTTAGTATCGGCCTCTGCCATGGACTTGGCATCCTTGTATTGCTGGCACAGTTTTCCGTGTTGAACTTGAAGGTCCTGACGGATGTCAACCTTGGTGTGCTTTTCTAGGGACTGTGTCTAGTGAAAAAGGCAAGTCTTTCTCTATCCACCATTTTCTCACTCGCGTCTCCACTTCTGTAGATGATGCGAACAACGTTCCAATTAGCCTGGGCGCTCTCGGCCATGAATCCCTTGAAATTGACTTGATGCACACCGTGGCGTGCCATGATAGCATTCAGATTCTTCCATACAACTGATTGGGCTGCAACGTCCTCCAATTGCATGTCACATACTGCGATTGTCATGACCCGACAATAAGTGGAGTCATACAGTGGCAAGCCATGGTAGTCCAGGATCTGACACGTTTGACATGGTCAAACATTATCTAGGCGTTCTCAAGGTCACCCCCAGATTGCATTCGCTTCACCAAGTCAACTCCGCTACTAGGCCCGACCTCGGACATCTTGAAGACGAAGACCTTGTCCATGTCTGATCTTTGCCTCGGAAACATATTCTCTTGAACAAAGTTTCAGGTGCTCGAGCCTCGAAGCTTGGTAATGCTGTCCATGATTCCATATCGTCGCAGATGCCTAAAAGTGGAGACAAAATTACGAATACTCGGAGAGGTTAGATGCTTGCACCGATCAAAGATTGGCAGCAACTCCGGGTGCTCCAAGGTCTTATGTTCTTCACCTACCCTAGCCAAAAGGAGTGGGCCAAGTAATTCCTTCGCCGTTTCAAGCACAATGGCGGAACGAGTTGCTGATGGAGTTCGTTCCACCTGCTCACCAATCAAGCTCTTTGTCTGCTCAATGAAGTCACGGTAATCACCAGTCTTGACTGGATGGTCATGAGATCCTAAATGCACACATGCTCTTGTCATGTGTGGTATTGCGGACACATAGTATATCTTTGCTGGGCAAACTGCAATACATGTAGGTGGACATTACATGTTTTGCAAACTAGTGTAGAACCGGTAGAAGAACTAGACCCAACTTCAAACACTTTGTCACAAATTCCATCCCACTCAGTCTCATTCACACCGGCGGTTCTATGGTCTCGAGATAGATACTCACAATCGACATTGTCACAACGGAGGTGGCCAAGATATGAAGAGGTACGGAATGTAAGTTTTATATCGTTCTGAATATTAGATGTGATGGTGCAAGACCAAGCATGGCCATCATAACGTTTGTCCATGCCACGAAGCTGCTTGGCTGCAGTTTTCTACACATAGACTCCTAAGGGAGGAAATTCAAATACAATGTCTCCATTGTATTGAGGCGGCAGAAATTCAACCTGTTGTAGTTTAAAAGCATTGAAATCTCTTCGGGACAAGACGTTTTTTGACCTCTTACGAGCACTAAGTTTCATTAAGGACTGAACTATGCTGATTGATGAACTTGGTGGGGATTTTGACGGCTTGCTGGAGCGTGACAGACTTATAGGATGAGTCGACTCTTGGCGTATAGTTTGCGGAGATAGAGCCCTCTGCTCTCTGCACTTTGGTTCTAACAGTGAACACTGGACGTCTTCACCTTCCAAGTCATCACTAAGCTCATAGATGGTCTCAAGACCTGGCTCTACTTTGACTTTGGAAAGCATTGGGGTCTTAATGCTAATAGTGGAAGACTCCCGAGGAGTAAGGAGTTCAGTAGAAGCTGCTGAAACTGACTCAGAGACTCCGTATGCCCGAAACTTTCCGAGTTTAAGCAACTAGAATGTCTCCACATCGTTCCTACTCGGCAACTGACCAATAGCATGCGAGACTTGTCCCGTTGTAATGTCAAAAACCACTTCTTCCACAAAGACAGACTCTTCACAAAATTGAAACCTCAGACCTAGAGTCGTGGAAGTGACCATGGCATGACCATCTTCACCCAATGGAAATGTAACTGGCACAGAATGCAAATCAGCACGAATGAAGGCCACTGTAGTCTAAGTAAATTGCAACCTCACAAAGACAAAATGAAACCGATACAAAAGAGGGAGTTTAGCAGAGGCACAAAAGATTAAGTACTTGCACAAACAAAAACTTCTAACAGGGACAAATGTAAATTATTTACTAGAAGTAAATTTTGGGAGTAATCCAAGAATAAAATTCCTTTAACATAATAGCCATACATGAAAAAGAAAACGTTGAGATTCCGTATTTTTGCATGTCCTATTCTTGAAAGTGAATGACAGCGGATAGATGCAATTAGAGAAACTTTTAAAGAATAGACGAAGGCACAATTCACGGTGTATAATTGCACTCTGACTGCACTGTATGATTGGAATAAGATTGAAAGGTTGGCAATCCATCATGTTCATGAATTAAAGTGACTGGTTATTATCAGGCATTAGAATGACGACAATGAATCCAAAATAACAATTAGTGACAAACAACTCATAAATATGTAAGTTATAAATAAAATGTGAATAATTATTGAAGTGAATGGCGGCGGTTGACAGAGAGGAAGCTATCATATTTCTGCCAAGTTGTATACAAATTAATATAGCAATAATGAGTTGGAAACTTCTAAATTCAATTAAGAAGCATCTTTCAAAGTTGTCTGCACAACCTTAAAAGAGAGGTTTTCAAATTTATTTGTACGCCTGGGTTTATGGAATTGTCATTAGGTTGGAATGAGGAAACTACGACGGATTGTCTAGTTATAGAAAGTGAGAGGAAGAAGAAGCGTACGAGGCAAGGCATCTTGTTTTCAAGTTGTAAGCAATTGCAGAGGGCAAGGATGGGAAGGAGAAAGGCAAATATTTCTGACACTGACATTTCTGATACTACAAGGGTGTTGTCATATTATCTAAGACAACGTGATAGAGATGGAGAACAACACCTTGTTCTTGACAATGAAGGAGATTCAATTGTAAGACTTTTTAGTTAAAGTAGTTTATAGTTATGTTTACGTCAATTTCTGAATGTCTTTGCAAGAGTTTATGTAACAATGATATGCTGACCTAGCTAACTTCATCTTCATTGTTCCTATACTTTCATCTAATTTTTGATACTAATGTGTGTGTAGAAGGGCAAGGAAAGAGGAGGAACTGATGCAATTACGGAGGATATTGAGGAATCAACCCCATCACTAGCGAAGGCACAATTAACTCCAGAAGCGGTGGAGACTGTGATTCCAAACCAGAAAGTATGCTTTGAACTATACCATTATGAGTTTAGTCTACGTCGTGGAGTTTTGTCTACATGTCCTGAGATTATAATAACCTGTAGTGGTATTTCATATTGCATTTATATTCTTGTTGTCATGTAGGACTGATGCAATTTTGAAGAAAGCTATGATAGCATACTTCAAAATCCATCATCCTCGTCAATTTTAGTCAATACACTTAATGAGAATTGTTTAAAAACCAACTCCACTAATATAATACTCGGACCTCAATTTCCATCACCTTGGTAATGATATCCGGTACGAAGAAGAAGAACGCCGGTTCCCGAAGGGGACCGGTGTGAATAAAGTGTCTGTTCGTTCCACTACTAAGACCATGCCCACAGGATCCGGTACGAAGACATAGATAATGTCCCCCGCAATCCCAAGTTGTCTATCCAATGTAACACAAACCTATGAGGTGTCAATCGGGTTCACCACTAGTTTTGGTAAAGTTTTTCTTAACGTCTCGACGTCTACCCGGGGGGGTAAATTTTAGTGAAATTTTTGAAGGGAAATTGCTGTATTTGTTGACTGACACACACTTGCTTGAGAACAAATACCCAATCGGAACTTGGCATGCACATGCTTTGATGGAAATTAGTGTGGGTGATCTACATCAATAATCCCTCTATACTATATTCAGTGTTTAGTGTACTGGCGAAAAGGAATTGATGGGAAGGAAGCGAATGGAAGCTGTGCATGAGCATGGGTCACCATGCACGGTTTATGAGCAGTGTCCACCACATACATGTGGATAAGTGCAGAACTGGACGTTGAAGTTAGGACTGGAGTGGACGTTTGCAGCTAGGTATTAACTCGGAACTAGACGTCGAAGTTAGGACTGGATAGATTGGATATTGACTTGGAAGCTTTATTGAAGTTAGACATGCTGATCCTGGTGCATAACTGATCACGAAGCGGAAAGTCTTGTAACAACCGGGGGGTGGTTTAGTGTCGCGAGAAGAATTCGGGGATGGCATGTGGTGGCGAGGGGTCAGATGGTTGTCTTGTTCGAGTGGCTGGTTGATATATGATGGCGTTGGTCGTTGGTGGCGGTGGTGGTTCTAGATATAGAACCTCACAGCTGTGCGCGCACATGATCATGCCCACATGAACTCATGAACGTGCCACCAATTGCGGCAGCATTTACAGGATCTGCGGCAGCATCTCCAGGATGCTAGGATTTAGACATCTCCAGGATGCCTTGTTTTGGTAGTATCTCCAGATACGCGCTTAAGTTGCGCGCTGACTTTGCACCTATTTGGGAAGAATGGGTCCACATCCTCAACGTGGACGCACATGATGAGGTGTCAAAGCTATTTTTAGCCTGAGGGCACATACTATCTTCAGAAGTGACAACTAGTTCGTGCTGTCAACTAAGGCTTCGTCGATGAAGCTTGTTACTCACCCTCTTCTTTGCGCATCGAGAACTCCACGAACTTACGTCCTTAACGGTCCAGAACTTTGGCTTCGTGTGACTTAACTTCGTGGATCACGAACCTTAGGCTTTCTGATCATCAAGCTTTGGCTTCGTGATCTAACAAAACCTTTTTAGTGAGTGAAATTTTTTTATTGTTTTCTTTGAATCTAATTTGTTGTGTTGGTGTGGCAGGTCACATTTAGTGGAGGAATTGTTGCTGGATTGGACGATATGGCGTGCTCATCTCCTTTAGCGGCAACCACTGACTCCTTCTCAAGCAACAAGGTAAGCATTTGTGCACTTTTTTTTACCAGATTCTGAGATGACTTGAGCCAAGTGAAGACCAAATTTCAGTTCAAACTCAACACGCGGGTTTGGCATCTAATGATTTGTAGCACATCACTGCACCATTCTCGTCATAAAAAATCATGTTTAACATAAATCATTTTTTCTAGGACGAAGCTATCTTGCGTGCGGTGGCATGTGAGCGGTGAGCGTTGACACGTGAGCAGTGAGCAATGAGCAGCAATCGGTGAGCAGTGAGCAAAATTTTTGAGTAAAGTTTAACTTTTTTTCAAAAAGTAGGGTTTTTTTTATGTTGCAAAATGCGGTATAGGGTAAAAATAGTGCATAGAAAGGCACCTATGACCGTGGATGCGAATGCAGAGCAAAGGAAACAAGGTTTGTAATCAAACACCTATTACCGTGTAAATTAAGAATGCTGGTGAAAATTAGTACTAAGCACGGTGTGAGAGGAACCTAAACTACCTGGATCATGGTGTGCATACCAATATTCAAGAGGGTTACAGTTGGATGAAGTGGTGAAAAAAAATCATCCACGTCCCAGCATGTGGAGATGTTGCTAGTATGATAAGTCTTGGGCCAAAGCTCCAAAAAAAAAAAAATACCAAAAACGAAAACTGTACAAAGTATGCAATATATGATAGTAAGGTTGAAGACAATATGAAATAAAGACAAATTGACTAAAAACGATGCAGAGTACGAAATGTTGACTAAAGTGGTCTTTTCATATCATGATGGTGGCCCTGTAGTCTCACCATCCTTTTGTACTGATAGAAATACGTACAATGTCCACCTAGTCCAATGCTTCACTAAACACTAGCTTGCTTCATGAGCAATAGCTGCAAAACACGTCTTATCTCATTGAAGCTAAAACTAGGGGCGTGCATAAATGCATCCAATTCCGGATCCAACCCACATAGTATGGTAAATATAAAGTACAGATGTTTACAGTTCGAATACTGAGGGCGCTTGCCAAGGGACTTGTTGCACATTTCCTTGAAGAACGGACAGCTACAACTTGGAAACTGGCTGATTGATATCATGTAGACAGATACTTGTGAAATGTTTTTTGATTGGAAGGAGAGAACGCATCCAAACGCTGGGGCAGGAATCATACAAACCTGCAAAACTTTCCCAACAATTGAAAGAGCGGATGCGCACGTATTCTGATGTTTCGTTGTCGGGGCCTTCGGATTGCGACGAATGTTCTTGCCAAATCTGAGCTTTGGATGTTCGTCAGGGTTTGCCGGGGTGGAAAATGAAGACAAATCAAGTGTTGAACCATCCTCAGTAAACAGTTTCCGAGGGGAAAGCATCACTCGCTCTGGAAGTCGGAAACCGGCCTCCTCTAAGGATAGAATCTCTGCCTTTGTTAGAGAGGTACCAGCTTTTACGGGCCACACATCAGGTACTGCAGGCTTAGAAACCACCCACTCCCTTCTACTTCCCAATACACAACGATGGATGTCATCAGAACAATAAAAAAACTGCATCTTGACCAACGTTTTCTTCTTATAATTTTTCATCATTCCTGTGTATGTTGGTGCTGCAGTACTTTTATTGTCCTGGACAATGCGAGCGACACACTTCTTCCCAGTAAGAGACTGAAGAGCAAAACATTTCTTTGCTGATGTTTTCGGAAGCCTTGAAATATGCCATTCCCTTTCGTCACAAGATGTTTCCATGACTGCTTTAACATGAGGAACTCGAAAAGATGCTCTTGCCATCTTCGGAGGAACACTTACATCCTTCTGGGAACCGCCTGGAAAGTCAATATCCTCATCCGCAACATAGAGAGTATTCTTCTCTGACGCACGGGTCCTCACCCTAGGGCGGGATACACTAATTCTGTCCGGACGATGGGAGTCAAACTCTGAACCTGGAGGAATATCTGCCTTTCGTTTCAGAGATAAGAACTCCTCTTCGCCTTCCAAATGCGGGGGCCTCGTGCAGAACTCAGCAGCTCCTGGCAAATCGGAGAGCGCTTCAAGAAATGCCTTAGAGTTTCCGGAGCGATGAGCTGTGCGTTGAGCGACTCGAAGGCGAAGTTCTTCTTTCCCAGGACCCATTCCTGGTCGCTCACCTTTCAAGTATTGATAACATGACACGACTTGCAAGAAAGCGCGAACCATGTCATCAACAGTGGCCACATACAAATCATTTCCACGTTTCCCAGACTGTTGCAACCACTTGTTGTGCACAGTTTCAGCTAAATTGCAAGAAGGCATTTCTGCTAATTCGGAATCGGACAACGCCTGAAAAAAGAGGAAGGTTCAAATAGGATAATGATTTTAAAAGATTCACAGAAATAAAACGATGTTTGATGATTGTGCCACGAACGGCTGAATCATAACCAAATATAAAAGCGACAAGGAGGACCCACTATCTAGGTCTGCCGGCAACGGCAGACTTATTATGGATCACAACTACAAAATGAGGTGTGTTCTAAGGTACGCCAGCCAGAAAACCAAACAAAATACGGTCTAGAAAAGTTACGTACCGATACCATAAAACCTCCCCACTGACGGTACCGAAAGTGCCAGAACGCAAGCCACAAGTCCAGCCGCACCACACCCTCATTTGTGGATGCCCCAGATGATAGCCACCAAGCTTTGATCGCCAAATACTTTGCCTCGGCCTCCTCCATGGACTTTGCGTTCTTGTACTATTTGCAAAGTTGACGATGTTGTTCTTGGAGGTCTGCTCTTATATCCGCCTTTGTATGTTTCTCCAGTGATTGTGTCCAATGGAAAAGGCAGGTTCTTTCGCGATTTTCCATCGGGATAGCGGAATCGCCGGAGCCATAAACAGTCCGCACCGCGTTCCAATTTGCCTGCGCGCTGTCTGCCATGAATCCCTTGAAGTTTACAGTGGTAATATCGTGACGAAAAGCAACTGCATTCAAATTTTTCCAAAAAACTGTTTGCGCTGCCACATCTTCAGACTGCATATCGCAAACCGCAATGGTCAGCACTCGACAGTACGTAGAATCGTAAACATGGCAACCCATAGTTGTCCAACCCTTCACTCGCTTCACATGATCAAACATGATCCAACATTCTTCTAAGTCTCCTCCTCGCTGCATTCGTTTCACCAAATCAACCCCGCTAGCAGGACCAATCTCGGACATTTTGAATACGAACACCTTGTCAGAGTCCGCCCCCTGACCTGGAAACCTATTTTCTTGAACGAAGGCCCATTTGCTCAAACCTCTGAGTTTCGTGATGCTGTCCATGACACCAAACCTACGCAGGTACCTGAATGAAGAGACGTCATTTCGAATGCTCGCCGATGACATCTGTTCGAACTTTTCTAACACCGGAACTAGTTCCTCCATATGAAGGGGCTTCTGCTGAACCCCGTCCGGGCCCAGTAACTGTTCTCCAAGGAATTCCTTGCTGGCCTCAAGAATGATGGCTGAGTTAGTAGCTGAGGGTGTCCTCTCCACTTGTTCCCCGATAAGTTGCTTAAGCTTTGTGGAGGAAACTCTACAGTTCCCTAACTTAACGGGGTGCAAGTGGTTACCAAGATGCACACATCCCCTAGTCATACTCTCCGGTCCGATAACATAGTAAATTTTGGCTGCGCAAGTACTATGACAAGACGGAGGAACTCTACATAGTCTGCAAACAACAGTCGAACTTGCTGGAGGGTCCTCACTCACTCGAAACACTGAGGACGAAGTTCCCTCCCACTCGGTTTCATTTAAAAGGGAAGCCCTATGCTCTCTCTTTAGGAAGTCACAGTTTGGATTATCGCACCGAAGATGTCCCAGACACGAAGACATCCTAAACGTAAGGTTTGAGTCATTTGCAACATGAGTTGTCACTGTCCTTGTCCACGCATGTCCATCGTGTTTTTTATCCATACCATGCAACAATCCGGCCTGCGTTGATTGAGATCCCCTTTCTAGAACTGGAAGTTCGTATATAACGTCTCCATCGAAAGAGACAGGCAAATAGTCAACCTTCTCAATTCTAATAGAATTAAAGTCGACTTTGCTTAAGAGTGATTTGGATCGGGACCTAGTAGTCACACTTCGCAAGCAGTCCACAATGCTAATAGGGGCTGAGGGGGTAAGGGGAGGCCCAGAATTACTAGGAGCAGCAGCATTGGACAGGGCAGGTGCAGTATTACAAAGGAATGATGAACCGTCCACAGGCGTCCTGGAAGCCGGAACTTTTGGAGAATCACAATCAGAGTCATCACTAAGCAAGTGCACTACGCTCTTAGGAGGCTCTAGTTTAACATTCTGAAGCAACGGTGTAACTTGGGTTGCGGTCGTCGATTGCTTTGGGGTCAAGGAACTACAAGGGACTCTCTCAAGACTGTCCTTCACACCGTACACTCGATACCTTCCAGACTTAAGCGACCATACACTTCCGTGATCAAGGGAAATAGTTGCCTGAGCGACAGTGTGCGTGAGCTCTCCAGTATCTGGATCAAACTCTTCCTTGTCAATATGAAGTGACCCCTCCTGAATTCGAAATCGCTGACTTAATCTAACTCCACTAATCATGGCCAATCCGTCATCTGCAACAGCAAAACATATAGGGACTCCTGTGGAGTCTCCATGAACAACTACAGTATCGGGGAACTGACCCAAAGAAACCATTGCAGAGCATTAAGAAATCAATAAAGGGAGAGGGGAGGCAAAACTCAACAACATGCGCTAAGTTATCGTGATTTGAGAGGTTAACGTAAAGAACAAAGTTAGCACATATATAGATGAAATTTAATTTATCCGGGAAAGTAAAAATGAGGGCAATAAAGATCTCTTCACTTTATGAGAGAGAAAAGCAAGTTGACAGCACTATTTATTACTTGTCGTTAATGTGCAGGCATGGGCGGAAAAGTAAGTATCAACTAAGACAGTATGTCCAATATTCTTAAGAATTAGGGTGGTTTAGATTTCGTTCAATCAAAATCATGATCAAGAAAGATATTCTGTTGGCAGCGAATCTGCACAAAGATATATATATGGCGGCTTACTTTAAGGAATTTACCTGTTATCTGTTAGTAAATTGACGGCCTAGAATAGTTTGTCTGAGTCGATAAATTGATCATGCTTGGACCAGGGCTGGCCATTAAATATAGCAGCAGCCACAGAACTAAATGCCACTCCAGGGCAGGTAATAAGGAAGAGAAATTAAATGGAGCGTGCATATATACTGGAAACATAGAGGTCGGGATCAAACCGAGTGAATGTGGTGAAGAATGAAAAAAAGAAGAAAGTCACAACTCTACTTCAGTTCCATTAGAACTTTGAGAAGAACTAGAGAGATGAGGAGGAAGGTATCAAAACTGATTGAGGGGGATTGTGGAATGACTCAAAAAACACTGCAGTTTCAAGAGGATTGCGCTTTAGATGCAGAAGAGACTTTCGCCAGTAAGGAGTGTTTGATATCAATTCCTGAAAGCCGTCTATTTGCAGAGATTAAACATCTGGAAACCAGTGGAATTCATTTGGATGGAATTGCAGCGCAGGACCCCGATTCAGGTATTTCTTAGAAGTCATTATCTAGTTCTTTGTTGGGTGAATCATTACTTCAATTATCATGGTCTATAGAGAATTAGTATCATTCGTGCCTAAAAGCAATGTCGATGGAGTGATAAGTTGTATTGTCAATTTCACTCTTTCTTGCACTCAATTAGCACCTAGGTTTAGGTTGGCTATGAAAGGCTGAGTGTACAGCGGATGGTATAGGTAGTGATCAGTTCCCCCCTCACGGAGGAATTTCGACATTGCTTCGCGAGGGTATGCGCACTAAACCCACAGGCGGCCACTTCTAGGTTAACACACATCAATCGTATTTCTCGCTGGTCTTTGCGTCGAAGGTCCATCGAGCTGTGCGAGGGTATTATGATCCTTGTTGTCTGCGTAGATTTCTCCGATGTCAGGGTCAGATTGCGAGTTAGACTGATATTACAATGCAGAGAAGACAATCTACAAATCCGATTCTAAACAGTTGTGCGTGTCTGTGTGCAGGGCAAGACAAGTGCGAGGAAAGGGACATTGAGGACATGGCGATATCGATGAGCAACGCTACAACAGATTGCAGCGCGGAAGGTAAGTCCAATACACATTGGTGAATATGAAAAGTACGTCTAGGTTAGGGTTTTTCAATCTCGAAAAATCTAAGCTGTAGGATCGTGATGGTGGTGTCACGGGCGTCCATGCCGCGCTGCCGTTGGCGGCAGTGCTACCCAAGATAGCCGGTGTCTGTGATGACACCGACCTCATCACCGCATATCTAAGTACTGGCCTTCTTCGAAGCAATGCCGGCAACGGCAGTGCTCGTGAAGTGGATTGCTTTTTTTTAGAAATTGCTCTGTACGATGCATTGCCGGCAACGGCAATGCAGTCGGAGTTGTTGGTCTTTTTTTAAACTTTGCTTTTTCGATGCACTGCCGCTGCCGGCAGTGCCATGGAAGTGCCCGTTGTCACAAATCTCATCGACCACTACATGAGCACTGCCGGCTGCGGCAGTGCTCGTGATCTGATCTGCGATAATTTATCACTTGAACTGTTTAAAGCACTGCCGTTGCCGGCAGTGCTCAAGGAGTGGTCGGTATATTTTTTCATCTTTCTTTCTACGAAGCACTGCCGTTGCCGGCCGTGTCCATGAAGTTCCCGGTGTCACAATTTTAACCGAGCACTTTATGAGCAGTGCCGGCAACGGCAATGCTCTTGAAATGATTTTCTATTTTAAAAACTTGGTCTGTTGAATGCACAGCCGTTGCCGGCAAAGCTCATGAAGTGCCCTGTGTCACAAATTTCACCGAGCAGTTCATGAGCTTTGCCGGCAATGGCTGTGCTGACGGGATGATTTGCTGACAGAAAGAACTTGCTTTGTTTCATGGAATGCGGTTGCCGGCAGTACTTGTTCAGGGGTCATTTTATTTTAATCTATCCTCCTTTGAAGCACTGCCGTTGCCTGCAGGGCTCATAAAGTGCCCGGTGTCACAAATTACACCGAGCAGTTCATGAGCTATGCCGGCAACGGTAGTGCTCAAGAAATGATTTGTTGTCTTTTTAAACTTGCTCTGTTTCAAGCATGCCGTTGCCGGCAGTACTATTACGGGGGTCATTTTATTTCAATCTTTCCTCCTTCGAAGCACTGCCGTTGCCGGCAGTGCTCATGAAGTGCCGGGTTTCACAAATCACACCGAGCACATCAAGAGCACTGCCGGCAACGGCAGTGCTAACCAAATGATTTGATAATTTTTAAAACTTGCTTTGTTTCATGCATTGCCGTTGCCGGCAGTACTTGTACAGGGGTCATTATATTTTAATCTTTCCTCATTCGAAGCGCCGGCAACGGCAGAGCTCAAGAAATAATTTGTTTTTTTTTATACTTGCTCTAATGAGAGCAATGGCGTTGCCGGCAGTGCTCTTGGAGTGGTCAATATTCTCTTTACTTTCCACTTTCGCAGCACTGCCTTTGCCGGCTCTGTGCATGAAGTGGCTGGTGTCAGAAATCTCACCTAGCACTACAATAGCACTGCCGGCAGCGGCAATGCTTGTGATCTGATTTGCTATTTATGATTACCTGCTTTGTTCAAAGCACTGCCGTTGCCGGCAGTGCTCGTGGAGTGGTCTGAATTTCTATTTCAGTTTGCTGAATCGAAGCACTGCCGTAGCCGAAAGTGCTCATGAAGTGCCAGGTGTCGCAATTCTCACCAAGCAATTCATGAGCACTGCCGGCAACGGCAGTGCTTCGATTCAGCAAACTGAAATAGTAATTCAGACCACTCCACGAGCACTGCCGGCAACGGCTGTGCTCGTGATATGGTTGACATTTTTTTAGATCAGGCTTCATTGGAGCACTGCCGGCAATGGCAGTGCTCGAGATATGGTTGACATTTTTTAGATCAGACTTCATTGGAGCACTGCCGGCAACGGCAGTGCTCGTGAAGTGGTCAGTTCATTTTTTTTTCTTTCCATCACCGAAGCCCTCCCGTTGACGGCAGTGCCAATGAAGTTCTTGGTGCTGCAATTCTAATCGAGCACAATCTTGGGCATTGCCGTCAACGGCATTGCTCCAGGATTGGTTTTTCTCTAATTATTTATGTCGCTGCCGTCATCACTCTGAAGCCGGTCACTCTGTTGAGAAATGCCTCGCAGTTCCACTGCCGGCAACGGCACTGCTGTCTACATGAGGTCGATGTCTGTCCTTTATTTGTTATGTCAATATTCGTTGAAATTCATTGTTGTTAATTGAGTTTGCAGACGCAGATATGGAGAACTGTGAACGCAACAGTGGTCATCATGAAGACGCATCAGATGAAGAGGATCGGTTGACTCAACCGGATGGTATGTTTCATCATTATAATTATTCTATTTTCATGGTTTGTGAGTTGCTTGTTTTGAGTGTGTGACCTTCACTGCAGATATTGATCAGCAAGAAGATGAGGACGAAGCCGATAAGACGTCCCCAGAATCTATGGCTGACCTTGGCAAGCAGATGAATGACCTCGTTGTCAGGGAATCGGTCAATACCAATGCTCTCCTTGACAAGCTTCGCTTTCAGCCGCGGTCGAAATCTCGGCTCCAAATCCCCCTCTGTAGGATGATTGCCCTTCCGATTGTCAGGCCATTTCTTAGAAACGATGTCATGTCGTTGGCCTCGCACTTTGTGAAGAATGGGTACATGGAGGGAGCTGGAGTATTCTACGTTGCGCTTCAGAATGATGTAGGAAATACTGTTGATGTCACTGAGGAGATTACTTCTACCTGGAACAGTGGTTGGGCTGAGGCGAATGCTGCATTTGAGAACGTCCTTCAGGCTGATGAAGACCTTCGCTTTCTTTCCGGAAGAATGTTTCATGTTTGGGATGGCAACCACCGGTTGCAGGCATGGCGACCAATTATCGACCGAGATCATTCCGATGACCCACTATGGCATGTAGCAGTTGAGTCAGTACTACTCGACGTTCAAGGAAATGTAGCGACCCTACTGACTGCACTTCATCAGGTCAATTGGTAAGCCTATTTTAAATAAACAGCTATTCAAGCATATATTTTTTGTAGTGTTTCCTGTATTGACATCATATTTTATGTCCACAGGAGGAATCAGAAATCGCATGTGACTACAAACCTTGTCCATAAACTTTATCGTGTTCAGGGTATCGGTTCTCAACCTTTAAAGTTTTTCGAGAACCTTGTATCCCAGAAGGAACTTGAAGCAGCTGATAGTAAACAGAAGTCTGCGAAACGTACCTGGTATACTCTCTCTGAGCCATCGTTGTGCTCCATTCTTTACCAGGTACAGCCTTTTCTCATATGGTCATGATCCAGATTTTGGTTATGTGCACTGCATACTCCTTAATGATCTAGTACCACCGAGTTTTGTTTAGAATAATTCTTATCAATGCACTTGCGCTGTGGTTGCAGCAAGAGATTGGAGATGCTGCAGCACAGGCTCAAGTAAAGGTTTCGGAGCGTTTTCCAAATCCTGCTGATTGGACCTCATCGAATGCCCTTGATTTCGTTTCCAAGGCTGTTAAGAGAACAAAACTGCATTGCAGTTCTGAGCTGCGGAAGCAGCTTCCCACGGCGGATCCGAAGCACACTCCCCGCTTTCTGGAAGAGGTGAAGAAACATTACGAGTCTCACGACGAGGATTCGGAGATGACCCAGGAGAAGCTCCACATGATTGCAACGTCAGCTATGGAGGCTGAAATGAAGGTTAAGTGGCTCGAGCGCTGGAATCGGGATGGCCCCCTCCGCGAGGCACTGCGATTTCCGAAGATTCGTTTTCCAGACAGTGAATTTCCAGACTGGCTTCACCGTGCTACATGGTGGGCGCAGGTATTGGAACTGGAGTATTTACTTGTTGCGAGAAGATTGTTTATTTCTTCATGAGATACTGATACGGTGAATGATTATATCTTTGCAGCTATCTTCTGAAGGAAGTCAACTGTTTGGCGATGCGATATCGGATTTGTCGGTGGAAGTTAACTACGAGCCTTTGAACGGTCCAGCAATTCCTAGGATTGATGATTATATTGAAGAGAATCGAATTCAACTTTGGGACACTGCATTCTACAGGGAGTTCAAGGAGCCCAAGGGAGTTCACAAGAATTATGCACCTAAACGGCAATTCGGTTTGGCTGAAGCTGTTCGCCGTACGGTCTATAGGTACATTAAGAATGTTCTAATTCCTTGCAGGGCGATGGCTCGTCCTCCTCCTATTCTTGCTGGTTATTTGGACAAGGACAATCAAAACTGCATGATGTCGAAGGGGATCAAGGCTATGTGGGGGCAAGCGCACTGGGAGCGATGCGGGTGGTATCTGGACTGCCCAATCAAGAGACCTCCCTCTTTTGATCTTGATTTGCGTAATTCAATTGAGCCTGAGTTGAAGGGTATTGAGAGTGGAGGTAGCCGACCCCCAACGCCTGCTGTAATGACGAGAGTGAGGAGGAAGGCGAGCAAGGGGAAGCAGGCCGTTGAATCTCCCTTCGACGATGCTGACGTAATTGAGGTCCAAGCGCCTGCACCGATGGTACTCGTTGAGGAGGAGTCTCCTTCAAGCTCGTCACCAGTTCACGATCCAGCTCCGGATGTCACGATGCAGCCTTCTCTCCATTCCGAGCCCTCTGCCCCTTTGCTGAAGAGAAAGGCTATTCCAGATTCGATTTCACCGACATCTGCCACAGTTCCGGTTGGAATCCGGATTGAGAATCTCTCAATCCACGATGTCATGAATGGCGGAAAGAATCACCCCGCCTTTGCTCGCTTGAACCAATTCATGCAAAAGGTATTTACTTTGCTTCGTCTTGGTAGTATATTTGTTTTCACTCGATTTTTTCTGCACTCCTTAGAGCCCACTGCCGTCACCGGCATTGCTGTACCAAGCAGTATATTGAGAGCGTCTTTCAAATCTTGAGTCAAAATCTATAAGTACTTCCTTGCTGTTTTACCAACTGTTTCCGCTAAATCTGTTTACATTGTTCTAACTTCCTTTCACTGCGTGTATAGGTTGTGAGTGGGTCCGCAAACGAGGCGCGAAGCACCACGTGCGCTCATCGTGGCTTTAACTTAATGTTTGCTGACTTTCCAGACGGGCTCTACGTGCCTTCAATCTCTCGTGATACAAATGACATTCCTCCTTGGAATGTCTATAGTGAGAAGTCGGTTGAATCTTTCTTTGAATTCTGCGACGCCTTTCTTCATGACACTGGATCCGTGCTTGTGGTTTCTCCTGAGAACATCAGTGTACGCTCTGATGTTCGATCATATGCTGCATGCTACGACTTCAAACTTCTTCGAGAGTGGTGGGGTATGAATGAGATGCCGCTGGCCTCGCCTATCAGTTCTTCCATGAAGGTTTGTCTTTATCTTCCAGTTCGTGTCATTTGCGCAGTCCCTTCATTCTTTCATCCAGTATGTTAATTTTATCTTCCACGTTGTATTTGTTTTTGTTTTCTCAGACCCGGCGTTTCAGAGTTTTTCTCTTCGTGCGGGTCTCGAATCCAGTGGACACGTTTCAATTCAATTCGAATCTCGAGCTTCCTCCAACGGATTGGAGCCTTGAAGAGACGGACGTAATAGTTAATCATACTGACAAGGATTCACAATCCATGAGAGGGTCTATTCCTTGGCGTGGAGGGCGAGAAAGAAGTGTGCTCTTCTTCTTGATTCTTTTTCAAGGATTAACCAAGCCGGAAGATGTCATCGTTGATGCCTTTGCTTCCACTGGTATGGTGTTGCTTTTAATACTTTGAAGTTCAATTTTAGTTTCCTCTTTTGCTCTGACCATCTGTTTTATTCCAGGAAATTCTATTCGCGCTTGTCGTTCCATCGGACGGCATCTGGTGGCCTTTGAAGGAGATAAAGCCATCTTTGACACGTTGTTGAGGCCCTTGTTCACACCTAAGACTCCACGACCGACCGCTGGTCCCAGTGCCAATGTTCAGCACTCTCTAGATGACGAAGCTCCCATCCGAAGGTCGCAAAGAGGAATAGACTAAGTAAGTAAGTCATTTCGGTGTTATTCTTCATTGATTTGAACATCTTCTTCATTCTCTGATGTGCCTTTGCTTCTATGTTTGCAGCTTGATTGCAGTGGCCACCTCTCCAAATAGAAGTTTTCTACTGCCATCTTATGCGGAGGATGCGGCTGTACTTCTTGCTACTGTTTTGTCTCTCTCAACCGCTTCTAGTTCCTCCTCTTCCGATATCCGTGCTGAAGGTTTCCTAGACTTAGAGGCAGTCGAGGAACGCGTAGTATTATTGTCTTCTCCGGATAGTTCATGCAGTTCTTATGCATAGGACCGTGCAATTTTGAGACTCATGCATGGTGTATCGTCTCTACTGTACCTTTCTCCTTCCTTTTTAAATGCGGCAGTTGTTTTTTCTTTTACATCCATTCTCCATCTTAATTAATTTTTCACTACAATTATCACAATTACTGAACTACAATTAAGCTCATGTGCTAGGCAATTAGATATAGTAGTGTCTTTTACATACCCGTTTATACCCTGATTGCAGTTGATACTCGTTGATACCCTGAAAGTCTTTCACTACTATCCTCGGCCATGGGTCCTCAGTTTTCAGTAGAAAAACTGTATTTTCTCACGGATATAGGTCTACTTCGTAAAAAAATTCACTTTTTTTTTTACTTTTTGAATTTCTTATTCCGTATTTACTTTTTTTTTACCGCTCACAGCTCACAGCTCACCGCTCACCGCTCACCGCTCACCGCACGCAAGATAGCAATCCCCATTTTTTCTACGACGTCGTTCATAAAATCGCAGTAATGAGATGTTCTAAAAAATAATGAAAAAATGATTTTATGAACGATGTCATAACAAATCATGTTTGTACGACACATGAAGATCTCTGAATTTTATGAACGAACAACAGCAAGTATGAAAATTTATCAGCAACAAGTTTAAAAATTTTGTGAATGAATCAACAACAAGTTTGAGTACGATGGTTCATCAACGAAGCATGTTGAGGCAAATTGTTATGATTCGTCAACGAAGCATGTTCTTTGAGTACATCTGAATGTTCTTCTAGTACCACTAGAGTTTGAGCCATGAAGCTTCGTCAATGAAGGATGTTTTTGTGCTAGAACATGGGTATGAGCTGTCATGCATGTCTAATAAGACTTCATTGACGAAGCCTCATTTATACATTTGCAACTTTTGATGTTATGTCTTTGTGAGCTGAGAACTTCTGCGAACGTGGATTCTAAATTGTTGTGTGCATGTGGTAGAGCATACCAAGAGGAGTAGGTACCATAGATGTTGGCGATATTGGCATTATCAAGGGATCATCTCAACCTATGGTATGGTTGAACTCTTTAATTCAACATGTGATGGATTGAAAAGCTTGTTTTTGTTTGATTTAATGTGGTTTCATTGTCCAAATATGAATTCTTGTTCGGAGTGTGAATTAATGAATGAAAGCTTTGTGGACGAAGTCTCTTGTGATGCTGTCAAACTAAAGTTGATTTTGAACATTTGAACATTTGAATGTTGTGATAAGGCTTCGTGGACGAAGCCTTTTGTGATGCTGTCAAACTAAAGTTGATTTTGAACATTTGAATGTTGTGATAAGGCTTCGTGGACAAAGTCTCTTGTGATGCTGTCAAACTATAGTTGCTTTTGAAAATTTGAATGTTGTGAGAAGGCTTCGTGGACGAAGGTACTCTTTTTGCTCAATTGTGATTCATTAAACTAATTGAAAATTGACAATTAAGAAGTAGGTGAATAGTCTTTGTGGACAAAGGCTTGTTCAAAGAGGCTATGCTTAAATTTTTATTCTGATCTAATGTAGTCTTTGTTGACAATAGCTTTAATGAATTCGACAATGGCTTTAATGAAATCAACAATGACCTCATTATTGACTTAAGATTTTACGTAATTTGTATTCTAATTTATAGTAACTTGTTCAAATACCTATGGTTTAGGGTTTAGGGTTTATGATTTATGGTTATTGGTTTAGAGTTTATGATATACATAATGTATATCATATGCCTTATCATTCTCAAAAGTATGTGCATTGTTTTTCAGATTAATGCGGAAGTTTCTTCAGAGGTCAACACAACTCAAGACACCAAAGAAGGCCCTCTCAACCCAGAAATTCAGGTTTGTTAATCATTTGTTTTAGACATTAGTTATTTTTCAAGATTTAGTGGCATTAGCAACTCTTTGCATTTAGTAATGTTGTCGCACGTGATATCAATTATTGAATACTTTAATATGTAAATTTAAAATACAGGACGTTTCTTCATTTGATT
Organism: Bryoerythrophyllum caledonicum; assembly: GCA_963971425.1. Lineage (NCBI taxonomy): Eukaryota > Viridiplantae > Streptophyta > Bryopsida > Pottiales > Pottiaceae > Bryoerythrophyllum > Bryoerythrophyllum caledonicum. Next base: position 20,931,641 of record OZ020524.1, on the reverse strand, counting down.
CTGAAGATGATTCTCCAAAATGCCCAAGTGGTTTGGTCAATGTTCAAGATGGAGAGAGGGCACGACGACTTCACCAGAAATCAAATTTTGTGACTGTCCTTGAAAATATGCGCGTCATCAAAGGCCCTCATTACGTACCTTTTTGCAGGATGGTTCCATTGCCACATGTTTGTCCTGTGCAGGTGGTTGATGTATGCGTCCTTGAAATGCAATTTGAAGGCGGATACATTGACGGTGATCATTCTTTTTATATTTCTTTGTTTGACGATGCTGAGTTAACCCGTGATGTGTCTCCGGAGATCAAGGAAAGCTGGAATTCTGATTGGCAATCTGCCAATGAGAAATTTGAGGAGTTTTTGGGTTCAAATCCAGAGTATGCATATTTCAAAGGAAAAATGTTTTTTGTGTGGGATGGAAACCACAGATATAATGCATGGTGGCGCTATATTAATGACGTTCACCCAAATGACAAATCCTAGCATTACTCGGTTTCCAGTGTTGTGTTCAATCCAAAAGGGCAGATCTCGGTTCTGCTTAATTGTATGCACGATGTAAATTGGTATTACCATCCAGCCATATTTGATTTTCCATTGATAGCTTGATTATTAATTATCTTCTATTATCTCTGAGTTTGGATTGACGTATTTGATTGTAAATATGCAGGTCAACTCAGAATAACCATGTAAAGGTCAAGCTTCCTGCAAGGTTGCAACGCATTCAATATTATGGGTCCCTCAAGCTTGAAGACTTCAAGGAACTTCTGACCTCCACAGAATTCAAGTCTTGTGTTAAAGTTAGATAGTCGCATGCAGCTTGGTATCCTTTGACTATTGATGTATTCATATCCTTCTTATACCGGGTAAGTGCTTTCTCAAGATGTACTTTGAATTTTTGTATCACTTATGAATTTATATTTTTGTTCAAAGAATAAATAACAATATGAAAATATCAAATTTATATGTCTTAAACAATATTGTTTATTGCAGCAAGACCTCGCTCGAGTTGCTGACGAAGCCGCCATCGAATACGAAAGAACCACGCCTGCACAGGAGAGAACGGCAGTAGGTGTGTGGAGAGTTATGAATGTTGCTGAAGCATCGATGGTGAAATCCATAAAAAACAAAGATTTTCACAAATATCTTTCTGTTGCAAATCCAAAGCACGGCGAAGGATTTTTTGAAGAGGTATTTTTTTCCTTATTATCTTACTTTCTTTTCAATGATTGTTTAGACAATTTGATAATTCTTTTGTTGATTATTTTTCATCATATTCATTAGAATTTTCTTCTTGTAGATCAACAATCATTTCAATCAATTCAAAACAATTGAAATGACAATCGAGAGGTTGCAGAAGGTCACAACCTCTAATGTTGGGCCACTTTTCAAAGCAAGGTGGTTGCATTAGTGGAATTCTCCAGCTTTTATTCGATCTTCCTATCGGTTTCCAAGTGCACGTTTCAAAGACACCACACTTGATTTATTCCTGAATCGTGCATCATTTTGGGCACATGTGATTCAGTTATTCATTTGTTGTTATTTTCTGATCACATATTTTTCATTGTTTATTAATAATTTTTTACAATATTCAGCTTGAAGATAGCTTCATAGTTGAATTCGAGAATCTTTGTAAGTCGGGCGCATTCACTCTGGACTGGAACGCCTCTCCGGAGATTATGCGTCCGTCGAACTATATTGAGAAATGGCGTATAATTTTGTGGGAGAAGGCATTCATGCATATTGTCTATCCAAGTGTTAAGCCACCATTTCTGAAGGGATCAAACTTCGATGATTTACTGGAAGGTGACCTTCTCATCAAACGTCTATTCTACAGGTATTTTTCATGTAATTTCTTCAATTTGTGCCTCTTTAAACATTTCTAATTCATTCACTCATTTCTTATCACGTTGTACTCTGTTCATTTAGGTACATTATTAGGGAATTGATGCCTAAAAATGCGCTTGGAGTTGTCTCATGCCCTGCTTTCCTATCTCCATGGATTCAATCTTCTTTGGATCTATGTATTTTCACAAATATTCAGCAGGAGAAGTACTCCATCCCACTTCTACAGGGTGGTGGATGGTACCTTGAATGTAGCTCTAACTTCATTCCAGACGAGGAATTAGAGCTTTACAGTAGTCTTTGTGGTTCTACGTCCCTCAATGTTTCAACTAATCTTGAGGGCGAGGATTTTGAACACGAGCAGTCATGTCTGCCGCCAATAGTTGTCCAGGACGAGACTTCAAACAAAAAGAAGCGCTTGACCAAGGCTGAGAAGGCAAAGTTGGAGATTCAAGTGGCTCAGAAGGCGGAGGCAACTAAGAAGGCTGAGATTGAGGAGGCTATAGCTACTGCCCTTGCAGCAAGGGCAGTTGTCAATGTCTCTGTGCTACCAAACCAAACAGATGTGACCAGAGATAATGAATTTGCTTGGAATTCATCGCCGGTCATGGCATCTTCTCAAGCTGCAGGATCCAATCTTATTGAAGTTACACGCATGGAAGTTCACCAACGCAAACAACGTCAATTTCAACAATCAGAGTCATCCGTTGCACCAATTCATATTGTCTCTTCAAAGTCCTTAATTATGAATTGCTCTCTATTTTCCCTCATGCAGTCTCTTTCTCATCCCGGTGGTCCATCTCAGCCTTGGACTCGTCTTCATGAATTCATATCAAAGGTATGATTTATTTTTATCACTTTTGTTTGTTGAAATTAGTGTAAAACATTATTTCTAATTTCTTAACTCAATTGCTTTCCAGGTTGGAGCAGATCGATCACGGCAAGTTTCAAGTGAAACTTACAAGCACTCTGGATTGGATCTTATAATTGCCGACATTCCAGAGAATTTGCCCGTTCTAGGGATCTCTGTTCCTAATTCGGCCATTCCTGCGTGGAATGTTAGGCCGGAGGAGTACATTGATACAATATTTGAGTTTGCTGACAATTATCTCCATGACAATGCAGCATTGCTTCTGTTTCATGCCAACGACCAAGATTTGCAATTGGAGATTGAAGAATGTGCAGTAATATGCGATTTGAAGTTACTAAACGATTGGTGGGCTTTAAACGAGCTCCCTCTTGCTTTACCTCGGGATCCTTCTCCCACGGTAATTATATCTTTTGATTATATAAAATTTATTTGCTATTGTTGATGTATACAGTATCAATATCATGAATTTTCGGGAAATTTACACTAAAGATAATTATACTTTGCTTCAGGGCACGCGCTTTTGTGTCCAATTATTTGTACGAGATACTATTGATGTCTCGGGATTCCGTGTTAGCGTTCCATTGGAGGAGCTTCAAGCTTGACATATTATTCAATCCGATAAATGCTTCAACTCAGCATTTGCGTGGAGAATCACCTTGGCGGGGCCCTTGAGAGAAATTTGATGATTTCTTAAAGTCAATGATTGAATCGCTTACTTCAATTGAGGACATTGTTCTTGATTGGAATGCCTCCACCGGTGAGCATTTCTTCCACATAAATTTAAACTTTCATTTACTATTTTCTTCTTCATGAAGGACTAAAGCATCATTTGCCATTTCTTTCTTTTTTATAGTACCCGCCATTTGCGCTTGTCAGTCACTTGGTCGACACATAGTGGCTTTTGAAGAAGACTCGGCGATTTTTCAATCTCTCCTGGCACCACTCATTCCCAAGTCACCCACCGTCCCAATATTGCCAAAGAGAAAAGTTGTCCGACGTATGCCAGGGGAAGCGCCTCTGAAGAAACAAAAGAGCAACTGCATTCCTTTATGTGAGTAAGTTTTCGAATTAATTATGTTATTTTCTCAATCAACATTAATATGTGCTTTATTTGAAGTTTAGGCATTTCATTCATTTTCTCTTACTTTTGCAGAGTTGAGCAGACTTCTTGTATTCCTTTTAAGTTGCGGCCCTTACCGCCATCTCTACCGCTTACATTCACTCTTTCAGTTTACGTTGAACCAGCGGCAACAATGATGTCCAAGCTAAGATCTCCACGACCTCGGTATCACCACCGGAATTATCACAAGGGTGTTTCTAAATACCTAGATGTTGAGGCACACGAAGGAATTCATAGCGAGGATAGTTCAGATGACATGGAGTAGTTGTCTTTTGTTATACTTCTAAATTCAAGTTCAATTGTGTTTTGTTATACTAAATCCGACTACAATTGAGCTCAACATCGTCTTTTAGCTTATTTGTTAATGAAATCTTTTTTGCCGTTACCTCTGTTATATTTGCTACGATTTTCAAATATAATTAACCCCTAAGGACCAAATGTCCCTCCATGGTCAAATTGGATTTTGGGCATGTACCTACAATTTGAAAAAAAATCCATTTTTATTAAAAATTTTATACAAGATAGCCTCTGATAAGAACTTTGTGGAGATATTTTTATTTTATTTTTTGGATTTGTGGTTTGAAAGTTAGTACCACTTAAAGCCAAAAGTGGGGACTTCGGGCACCTCTTAAAATTTTGACAAAAGTTTCTATTGACATTGAGATTTTTCACACATATAAAGAATATTTCCTTCTTCCTAAATTTTTGAAAGAAAATCTTGTCTTTAGTGTAAAAAGGCATTTTATTACAAGTCAAACATTTTCACACATTGTTGGGCAACGGGGGAAAAAACATTCGTCTTTTCTACATAAAACCTAGAGATCTTCATATTTTTCACTTTATAATTTTTCAACAACTATATGTGGTGAAAACCTTCTTATTGACCATTTGGATTATCATTCGAATACATACGTAGTTCACAAAAAATATAACGTGAAATGGCAATTTCTGGACCTCCACTCCTTGCACACTTGTTTTGAATTTGCTACACCCCTTTTTTACCTCTAAAAATTGGTGAGTTGGAAAATAACATCATGCTTAAGACAATGGTAAAAGATTTAGACCTTGTACAATGCAAAAATTTGATACAAAGTGAAGTCAAAGTCTGCTGATCTACTCAACGCAGGAAAGAAAATGAACCATTGTTTTGACTTTAAACGCTAAGGTATATCAATCTGTGCGGTGGTTTGCAACCAAAATCTTATGGCATGTTTATATTGAAGTCTATTTTAAGATCTTATGGTTGGAAATCCGAAATTCACTTGAAAATGTGATTTTCATGTCTCTTTTTGGCAGTGGCAGTTTTGGACAGGTTTTAGAGCGAAAGTGGTCGTGGTCCTTTAGGGGTTAAAGAGTCATACAATTAAACGTATGCATGAACCAGCCAATTCATATTGCTTTCATGGATATTAGTGCAAATTGTCTACGGAAGCTATACCACTCCCATTCCCCATAGATACTCACTTCACTAATACATATCATTCATAATTATACCGGTTGTTCCACTCTCAAATTCACACGGATATAGGCCTCTACTGCTGCCAAATTTCCACGGTTATCCGGTTATTTCATGTCTTGAAAAATACTCACAATTTTTCTAATTTCTCACATTGTTTTACTTATTGTCGTACCCCAACTTTTAAATTTTTTTTAATTAGTGCTTAGGAAGGGTATCACCGTACCACCTTATTAAGTTTAGAAGTTAGTAGCCACCTAGTAGTGGCTCTTAGGGAGAATTAAGATAGGAAAGGAATAGGATCCTAGGGAAGTACAAAAAGGGACAAGTTGTGGATTAATACCGGATCCTAACACCCTTGTCAAACAGGTGGACCGAGAGCTCGGGGGGGGGCTTACCCCAAGAAAGATCCAACGGTACCGACAAGGAAGCTCAACCGGCACCGGCAAGGAAGCCCCACCGGCAACGGCAAGGAAACCCCCCACGGCCCTAGTATAAGGAACCGGTCATGGGAGAGCTCTATACCACACAAAGCAAGCGGCTTAGGTAGCTCCGAGCTGGACATGGGAGGTAGCTCCGAGCTGGACTAGAGAGGTAGCTCCGAGCTGGACTAGGCGACGATCAACACCAGCAGTATCCCACGAGGGGCAAGGCCAGCAGTCGGGGAGGAGCACCACTATCAACACCAGCAGTATCTCACGAGGAGCAAGACCAGCCGTGGAGGAGCATCACGATTAACAACACGAGGAGCAAGACCAGCCGTGGAGGAGTGTCACGATTAACAAACACGAGGGGCAAGGCCAGCAGCCGGGGAGGAGCGTCACGATTAACAAACACGAGGGGCAAGGCCAGCAGCCGGGGAGGAGCATCACGACCAAGGCCAGCAGTGTAAGCATACTCACACCCCACGAGTAGGTCCGAGCACACTCACACCCCTCGGGTAGGTCCGAGCACACTCACACCCACGGGGAGGCCCGAGTACACACAGCCGAGGGAGGAGGTCCACACCAGCATTGGAGGATCCCAAGAGGAGCATCACGATCGAGGCCAGCCGTGGGGGAGCATCACGATCAACAAGACGAGGACCAAGGCCAGCAGTGTAAAGCATACTCACACCCCTCGGGTAGGTCCGAGCACACTCACACCCACGGGGAGGCCCGAGTACACACAGCCGAGGGAGGAGGTCCACACCAGCATTGGAGGATCCCACGAGGAGCATCACAATCAAAGCCAGCCGTGGGGGGAGCATCACGATCAACAAGACGAGGACCAAGGCCAGCAGTGTAAGCATACTCACACCCCACGAGTAGGTCCGAGCACACTCACACCCCACGGGTAGGCCCGAGTACACACAACCGAGGGGGGAGGTCCACACCAGCATTGGAGGATTCCACGAGGAGCATCACGATCAAGGCCAGCCGTGGGGGAGCATCACGATCAACAAGATGAGGATCAAGGCCAGCAATGTAAGCATACTCACACCCCACGAGTAGGTCCGAGCACACTCACACCTCACGGGTAGCTCCGAGCTGGACTAGAGAGGTAGCTCCGAGCTGGACTAGAGAGGTAGCTCCGAGCTGGACTAGGCGACGATCAACACCAGCAGTATCCCACGAGGGGCAAGGCCAGCAGTCGGGGAGGAGCATCACGATCAACACCAGCAGTATCTCACGAGGAGCAAGACCAGCCGTGGAGGAGCGTCACGATTAACAAACATGAGGGGCAAGGCCAGCAGCCGGGGAGGAGCATCACGACCCAGGCCAGCAGTGTAAGCATACTCACACCCCACGAGTAGGTCCGAGCACACTCACACCCCTCGGGTAGGTCTGAGCACACTCACACCTCACGAGTAGCTCCGAGCTGGACTAGAGAGGTAGCTCCGAGCTGGACAGGTAGCTCCGAGCTGGACAGGTAGCTCCGAGCTGGACAGGGGAGGTAGCTCCGAGCAGGAGGAGGCGACGATCAACACCAGCAGTATCTCACGAGGAGCAAGACCAGCCGTGGAGGAGCATCACGATTAACAAACACGAGGGGCAAGGCCAGCAGCCGGGGAGGAGCATCACGACCAAGGCCAGCAGTGTAAGCATACTCACACCCCACGAGTAGGTCCGAGCACACTCACACCCACGGGTAGGCCCGAGCACACTCACACCCCACGGGTAGGCCCGAGTACACACAGCCGAGGGAGGAGGTCCACGCCAGATTCACCATGGCCTCCACTACAAGAGCCATCTCACCCGTCCTTCCAAGGGATCCACTTGAACTCACGGAGTTAAAGGAGGATCTTCTTCGGATGGGTTGTCTCTCGCTCCTCGACTTCTATTGGAGTTTTTGTGTGGATTCCACGGTACAGGAGCTACGACAAGACCCGCTACCAGAGCCTGAGGAGAGTAGCATACGAGCTTGCCCGGACCGTTGGACCATGGGAAGGTGGCAAGAGGTGTACGGTTTTCCGCGACAGGGGGCGGGTTTCACGAGTTTGAAGAAGGAGGAGTACGCAAAGGGACTCTTTGGTACCAAGGATGCCAAGAATGGCTATGCAGTGCAAGATTGCCAAGACCCTCGGGCGAAGAGAGTGTTCGCGTTCCTCGTACCCATCTTGCACCCGGAGAAGTCCACCCGAGTCACGATCACTATGGCTAACACCTTGTATGGTGCTTATTTGGGAGAGCGAATGGTGAATTGGGCTCTTATTATGAAGGAGGTAGTGATGAGGTTGACGAAGAGCGTCAATAGCACAAGGCGTTCTCCCATTTGCCCTTACCTCATCCACCTCTATCACCACTTCAAGGAGACCACTCCAGAGGAGGCCATGGCGTATGGCACACAACTGATGATGAAGAAGTTCGACGGAACGGAATCGGAGTCCGAACCCGGATCAGAAGGAGGGAGTAGCTCGTCGCAGTCAGAGGGCGAAGCACCCCCACCCCCCAAGCGCCAACAACCGAGTCGTGGAGGAGCACCTTCCACCCGAACTCGAGCTGCTGCCCGGGAAACCGCTACGGGATTAGCTCAACTTGGAGGGAAGTCTTACCGTGCCTCCGAGTTGGTGGAGGCTCTTCGAGTGTATGTGGATGATGTAGATAAGACCTTGGGTCAGTTGGGTAGTCTTCTCGGCAATACCCCTCACCAAGGACTGGTTGCAGCAGCCAAAGAGAAGATGGGAGGACTCGGTGACCTCCGCCTTATGGAACAAAAGGAGAACCGACTCACTTTGGAGGTGACCAAGATGAAGAGCCGAGCGTTGGAGGCCGAAAGGAGTTGCAAGGAGGCTCTCCTCCAAGCCAATGCCTCGACCTCGGCGTTACGACAAGTGGAGGAGGCGTTACACGTCCCGGCTGAGGCGGTGATGAAGGCGAAGATGTTTGATGCGAGATTGGAGAGGGACGGCCACATTTCCAGCAAGAAGGTGATTGCCTTCATGATGGAGCAAACTGTGAAGATCGAGGAGGCTTATGCCAACATGAGGTTGTTGGTAAGCAACCTCACCCATATCCTACCCAAGTTTGTGGAAGATTCGGACAAGGATGGTGACTCGGGTTCTGAAAAGGACTCGGAGAAGCAAGATTCGGGTGACCAAGGAACCCCGAAAGGGAAGGGAGTGATTGATCTCGATAGTCCTGTCCCGCCTTCTCGAATTCCCCATTTGGGAGTTCTCGCTCGTCCTTCCCCTTCAAATCTCACCACGCAAGTACAGAGTGGAAGGAAGGATAGCTTGGATGCCATGATGGAACCTCCGCGCACGACCCTCCTTCACCAATTTTCCCTTGGAGACCCCGTCCGCGCTACACCGACGGCTACGCCTTTGCCGGGCATGTCTCCTTTTGGGAAGACCACGAGTGAGAGTTCGGCCTACTTGCACCTTCCAGTACAGCCGGAGGTCTTCACTGGGACTCCGAGTCTCACACCGACCCTTCCGCCCCGAATCGAGCCCCACCGAAGCACGACTTCCGTGCTACTCACTCCGGGTGGTCCGGATGCCTCCATAACTTCGATGGAGGCCTTGCCTCGGGCATCCATGGCCCGATCGGCACCCTCTTCATCTGCGGATCTGTTATCACCACTTGTGACACTCGCGAAGGCTACGGCGCACCCGACTTCCAGCAAGAGTTCGAAGAAGCGGAAGAGGAGGGAAGAGAAGAGAAAACTTGAGGAGTTGACCCGGAAGTAGGGTCAGAATCTTAGTGGATAGGTCATTGTTCATTCGCGGACTAGGCCCCGCGTTGACTTTGGGTTTTGACTTGGTTTTGCCTTGGGTTTTGTGTAATAAGTGACCTCTGACGGTGCACGTCGAGTGGAGTGGTAGCCACCGCCGCCAAGTGTTGTTAATGCGCCGCCTTTTAGTTAGATGGTATCGTTTGAGTTTGGACTCTTGTTTGAGTCTGTGGCAGTATAAGAGAGGAGTCTCATGGCTTCCCTCTTCACTGCTTGATGTGTGTATTTGCTTTCAGTTTAATTCTAAACCTATGCTCTGAGAAGACCTTCGATGGTTGGAGAGCTCGGATTGCATACATGATTGTGAGTGCCATTTCAAGTAGTCCACTCCTCGAGTCCATACTAACTATCTAATCACTGTTTCCTTGTTCCATCAAAGTAGATTAGTCCGGGTGGGTGGGAATAACAGGTGAGGTGAGAAGATAGTTTGTAAGGGCATGACTCCAACTCTAACTGTTACAGTCGTTTCCTTGTTCCATCAAGTAGATTAGTTGGGTGGATGGGAATAACAGGTGAGATTATACATGTCTAGGGAAGGACGAGGGGGGAGTGACGGATGTATGAGGGTCATAAGTGAGTCTTGAGTGACCTTCCGGCGTACCAGTTGGTGTCGGTTGTGAAGACTCATGTCACTCCCTGAAACATCCCACCTCCAGCTGCATCGGAGGTGGAGGGAGACTGGGAGGAGGACGGATAGTGGGCGGGTAGGCCCCTTGCTCACTTACATTACGCCGCTTCCAGCCTTGGAAACACGGGTCTAACACCCTTCGGGGAGATCTCGGTGAGACCATAACCATCCAAAGAGTGAGTAGAGTTAGAAGGAGAGAATGGGAGGTAGAGTAGCTGTTACTTGTGTCAACCACTTAAATCTCTACAAGTCCACGGACTACCATCCGTGGTGATATAATCTATACCCGGGTACTTGTGTACCCCGGATGTCCATAGTGTGTATAGCTATAAAGATAACCCCCCCCCTTCCTTAACCGAGACTAAGTCGAGGTAGGTCCTTACCCAAAGGTCCCTACCTTCTGACGAGGTAGGTCCTTACCCGAAGGTCCCTACCTTCCGACGAGGTAAGTCCTTACCCGAAGGTCCCTACCTTCCGACGAGGTAGGTCCTTACTCGAAGGCCCCTACCTTCGGGCGAGGTAGGTCCCTACCCGGGGAGAGCCCTCGTACGGAGAGCGGGATGGTGGCTGTAGATAAACGCTCAAGCGGTGTAATCTAACCCTCTTCCTTTCTTTCCTTTGATGTTATTATTGTGATATAGTTAACATGGTGTTCATATAGATAAGTTGTTAGTCGTTGTAGTTCTCGGTGATTCTCTGTGGGAACGATTACCTTAAGGGTATCTTTGTGTTAAGATGTGAATAGTTGCCAACACGTACTACGACACTTATACCCTAGTAATTCTGGTCTACGGTCATAGGGTAACTTCTTAAATCCTAAAACCAAGTTCATTACTTTTATACTTAAATTCATCCTCTGTTTATAAGTTCTATTTTTCCGTAGTGAATAAGAATTCACCGTCATAGGCACTCCTATTACTCATGAATTGCTAATTTTTTTATAAATCCGAACAACATACTGCAATTTTTATTTTTTTCTACGCACTGCTCACTGTTCACCGCTCACTGCTCACCGCCCACCGCTCATTGCTCACAGAATAGCATTCCCCACACCGTCTCTTTAATTTTCCGTATATATCATGAACATAATTTATATTCCACTAATGTTAATTCCATCAAAAGATTCCATTCTACTATAGAGACATGCAAGTACTACTTGCTAAACTCAGACTCAAAATTTTGTACAAGTCACTAATACTAAGCACTCTCACACCAAAGACTCTACCGTACTATTTAAAAACATATTGACCGCCCTTGAAAAAATGCAAACAGACAAAAGTCGCCACCGCCAATGCATGTCCGATACGCTAGTTCTCTTCATGTACACATTCTAGAGCACTACACAGTACGCTTTGAAACTAGTGCTTGACTCACAGTACCTGTTGTTACACAGTACACTTGTAAACCAATGCTTGACTCTTCATCTTTACCATATCAACAGTGAGACGGTTCACCTTCTGTTCTAGAATACCAAGGTCACATGTTCCTCCTATCTTCTCTTTGACCGCGACGACCAGTCCTTGGCAAGGTGGGTTGCCCACAAGACTGCTCACATGTCCTATAGTCTTATCGACGTCGTTCACATATACACAAAGAGCCTCCAACAGCTCGGATACACGAAAAGCTGTACCTCCAAGCTGAGCTAGTCCAGTGGCTGCTATGCGGATAGTGGCTCTAGTCGGCTTGGACGGTGCTTCTCCCTTCCCTAGCTGCTGACGCTTCGGAAGTGGTGCACTGCTTCTCCTGACTCTAATGAGCTATAATCCTCTTCCGACCCGGGCTTCGGGTCTGACTCCGTTTCCTCAAATTTTTTCATGATAAGTTGAGTTCCATACGCCACTGCCTCTTCATGGGTGGTCTCTTTGTAGTGGTGGTAGAGGTGGATCAGAAAGGAGCAGATGGGTGAGCGCTTGGTGTTGTTGACGCTCTTTCTAAACCTAATCACCACATCTTTTACAATAACTGCCTAGTTAACCATCTTCTCTCCAAGATAGGAACCATACAAGGTGTTAGCAAGGGTGATCGTGAGCCGTGTAGATTTTTCAGGGTATAGGATTGGTACGAGGAACGCAAAGACCCATTTGGCTCTAAGATCTAGGCACTCCTCCAAGGCATAGCCATACTTGGCGTCCTTGGTGCTGAAGCGTCCCTTACCGTACTCCTCTTTCTTCAGACTTGTCCACCGTGCTCCTTGTTGTAGAAAACCATACACCTCCTGCCACCTTCCCATGGTCCAGTCATATGGGCAAGCCTAGATGCTATCTCCCTCCGGTTCAGGCAATGGGTCATGTTGTATCTCCTGCACGGTTGACTCCACACAAAAATCCCAATAGATATCAAGTAAGAAAGACAACCCATCCGTAGGAGATCCTCCTTGAACTCGGTGAGTTCAAGAGGATCCTTGGGAATGATAGGTGAGATCTCTTTCACCATGGAGGTTGCCAGATTTGAGGAGGGTCTAGTTGCCATTTTGCCGTCTTGGTGAGCATTTTCCTTTTGATATGCCTTCGCCCTTTCCTGCTCCGGTTCCGGCCTCTGTTCTTGTGGTCTTCTTCACTCCCGCGGAGGAGGTGGACATCCTCGCCGTACTCACGGTGACCCTCTTTGTGTTGATCCTTGTTGTGTTCCTCGTGGTGGTGATCCTCGTCGTGCTCCTCGCAGTGGTGATCCTTGTCGTGCTCCTTGCGGTAGTGATCATTGCCGTGCTGATCCATGCCTGGTGATCCTCGCCCTGGTGATCCTTGTCGTGTTGATCCTCGCCGTGGTGATCCTTGTCGTGCAGATCCTCGCCCTGGTGATCCTTGCCGTGCTCCTCGGTAGTCTAGGGCTCGGACTAGGGCTCAGGCTCGGGCTTGGGCTCGGTTTGGACTTGGCTTGGGTCTCGGCTCAGGCTTGGCTCGGGTCTCGGCTCAGGCTCGACTTGGGTCTCGGCTTGGGCTTGAGCTTGGGCTAAGGCTTATTTTATTTGTTTTGAAGATTTGTTAGTAAGCCTTAGTTTCACTTTTCCTAATCTTGACTAGGAACTAACACTATTCAATCCTAAATTCCAAACTTAATTATAATCTAAGTTTAATTCCTCCAACTAACTAACTAATTTTTTTTTAAATTCATGGTACAACTTTGTCATTTGTGCTGACACACATTACTTAATGAAGGTCTCCGTGCTAGTTTCAAAAATTGGTTTTCAAACAAACTAAAATATTGAATCCTATGTATGTTTTGCATAATTTATGAGCTTAATATTCTAGTAACGTCTTTCCATTTCTGTTGTTCCTTGTTAATTACCAATTACTGGATGGTTGCAGGAGAATTGGAAACCGAAGAGCTTCGATGTGCATAAACAAGTTGATGTGAATTCTTGTACTCAACCAAGACTATAACCAACAATTCTCCACTTTATAGAGTACTGGTAAATTGCTAGGTACTTGGTTCTTTTGGATCAAATCATAACTTCCTTGTCCCAACGTTACATATAGTTCTACTTTATATTTTGGTATTGCATAGGAATCTTTAACCTAATAAGGAATCAATATTTCTAATCAGCGATGTCTGTACAACTATTCTATACTAAAACAATTTCACTTGTATCACAATCTTTCCAGACATCACCTACCCCCTCTCTGTGTTGTTCTTTTCAAAATATAGAGAGCATGGCAGACGCTCCCACACTATCGCTTTCAGACCCACGCCAGATCAAAGCAAGAAAATACATACTCTGAGCACAAGAAGTGTCCTAGGGAATCAAGGAACAATGGGACGGGAACCTCTGTCTTCCACTCTGAAGATTATATGTCCCTATAACCTTTGCAATTGGGGTTTGCAGATGGGGTTCAGTGTCAACTTTGTCCTTGAATATCTGGACAAAGTAAATTCGTTTGGACGTCACTCTACTAACTATGGCAGCACACCGGTACAATTCTTTCACCTCAAACTGAATTACGTCACGTCCACATTTTGTTTTTAACCTCTTATTACATGCATGTTCCCTATGAACATAACAACAATACGTGGAACTTGGTCGTTGGCCGCATAACATATCATGTTTGTCCCTCCCAATATTATTGAACCTAGGTATAATCATTGTTTGTTGAGTGAACCTTATTGCTATGAAAAAGCATCATGTAATCATCATGTGTGCATCATTACTCTACCATTAACCATAATTTTCATTTCCAAGGATATCCAAACGATGAATCGGACGATGAGTGGGACAAACTGATTATATGAAGTCATGGAGAACTATTGGCTAATTAGCATGTGCAAGAGCATGAGATAGAGTCCACTGAAGATGAAGACGCCTTTATTCTTCGATGTGTGACGAGCACCTTCAAAACATGCTTAGAACGACAAGATGGGTAGAGTAGTTGATTCCCCCACTTGGAATTATATAGTTGAATTGTATTTGGATTTTGCGTATGACGCGAGGAACCTACGGTTTGCTTTAGAGACTCATGGTATTAATCCATTCTTAGACAAACATAGCACGTATTCCGTATGGCCAATTATTCTTTTGAATTATAATATAGCACTGTGGCGTACATTGAAGAAGAATGTTGTAATGCTTTCTCTTATCATACTTGGAAAGAAAAGCGTTAGAGGAGAACACTTTGATATTTATTTACATCCACTACTACATCAGTTCAAGAAATTGTGGCGTCGAGGGGGTTTGTATTATAATTGTGTCGCGAGATGATGCGTCTGCGGTCCATATTGTGAGGGCAATGTTGTTATTCACAATACATGATTACCTCGCATATGGGATAGTGGCTAGTGTGGTAACACAAGGTTATAAGGCTTGCGTATATTGCGGTCCAAACAACATTACACGCAAATCCACCTTTCTCCAAAAAAACATGTGGGATTACCAACACCGACGTTACTTACCTCCATCCCATTGGATGAGAAACAACATGAATTCTTTTTGTGGAGTAGATGAACATTGGCAAGCTTTGCCTCACATCGCAGGTGTTCAAATAAGGGAGGCTCGAGAGCAATGGAATAATTGGTTAGACAATGGGAGAGTAATACATGCACAAGATGACCCGGTCAAGCAACACGGTGTTAAGAGGAAGTTAGCTTTGTTTGACTTGCCATATTAGGAGGTAAAATGTATCTATATATCCAAACTATGTCCTTCCTTTTTTTTTATTATACTAGATTAGTTGCCCCCTTTTTTTTGAGGACTGTAGTGAAGTTCGTGTTTTATATTTAGTTGTCCTTGTAGTTTCTACTGTTGTTTAAAATATAAAATAGGAAAGTCACAAAACTGTGAAGAGAACATCACTCTTCTCATTTGAAGAACTCAATACAATATTGTATTACCAATTCACGCCTCTCCAAAAGGGTGGGGATTGCTATTTTGTGTGCCTAGAGCGGTGAGCCGTGAGCCGTGAGCCTAGAGCCAAAAAATATAAATTTTTACAGGGAGTTTTTTAGAAAAAATTAAGGATTAATATATAATTTCTAAATTTAGTTTTAAAAGTGGCTCCTATTGCCGTGAAAAGAGGTTGCTAAAACCTAGGAAAAGACATAGAAGGATGTAATTCCATGTACGGTGGGAGTCATTGAAACTGGCGACGGATGACCAGTTCAAAGTGAACGTACAAATGATGGGAAGAATTGCAATGAAATTTCACATTAAAGAAGATTTTCACTTCTAGTACAGGGTTTATGACATCTTATGCTATGCCCTTATAGTTCTCGGACTACGTCTAGTAGTATTCGGTTTAGTATATAATAAATTACTAGGTACTTTTTTTGCTCTCGAACATTTGTTGCTATTGATTTGATTAGATATGGGTGAGGAAGCGCTGTACAAAAATATCTGCCAATTTCAGATGCAGAGCGGTGGCTTTTGGAGTCACATCGTTTTTTAATAACATAAGCGAATGTAATACATTGAAGAAATGCCATTGTAGATACCTACGCAATGTACTGCTTAAGAAGCAAAACCTGAATGACTTGTTTGGTCTCATTCCAGCTAAAACTAGGAGCATGCATAAACACATCAACATCGGGATCTAAACCGCAGACAATGTTGAGGATAAAGTAGAGGTGCTTACAATACGTCCACTGTCCGCGTTTGCCAAGCGACTTGTTCGACATGTCTTTGAAGGATGGGCAATTACAACTTGGGAACTGACCAATTGAAACCAAATACGTGGAGACCTTGGAAATACTTCTGGACTCCAAGCTCAGAATGCATCCTAGAGCTGGTCGCGGCACCATAAGAATCTTGCGAATCTTGCCAACCACCGATAGTGCAGAGGCGCAGCTGTTATGATGTTTTGTAGTTGGTGCCTGTGGGTTTCGACGGATATTCTTTCCGTACCTCTTTGTGGGATGCTCTGATGGGTTTATGGGCGGAGGATATTCCTCCAAATCCACAGGGGCGGAAACGTCAAAGAACAACTTCCTTGGGGACAACTCTAAGCGCTCAGCGAGGCAAAATCCAACGTTTGGAAGATCTGATATTTCCTTACTGGATAGATTCGTGCCCATCTTGACGGGCCATACATCTGGGATTTCAGGTTTAGACAATACCCACTTCCTTCGACTGCCTTTCGCGCAATGCTCAATGTCGTCATTACAAAAGAAGAACTGCATCTTCTCGATCCGGTTCTTCTTGTAGCTGTCCATCATACCTGTGTAAGTCGAGGCGGTAGTACTTTTTCCGTCTTGTACGATCTTAGCAACACACTTCTTCCTTGTGATGGCCTGAAGGGCAAAATACGCTTTCGCAGAGGTTTTAGGAAGTCTAGCAATGTGCCATTGTCCTTCATCGCAATCTGATTCTAGTACTGCCTTGGGGTGAAGTACTCAGAAGGAAGATGGTGGACTAGTAGAAGGCAGGACTCGTGTTGCATCAAGTTTTTCAGTCGGATACACGACATTACTATTGGTCGAAAGGTCTACAAATTCTAGATTCTTCCGCCTAGTGTGGACACGAGGGCGTGAGATACTGATTTTGTCGAGTCGGTGAGAGTCGAATTCGCAACCAGGCGATTGATCCACCTTTCTTTTCACTGTAACAAAGACTTCCTCACCTTCAAGATGAGGATCGCGGATGTAGAAAAGGGAAGCGCCAGGCATGTTGCTAAACGCTTCGTGGAACACTTTTGAATTACCAGACCGATGCGCGGTTCTCTGGGCCGCACGAAGTCGAAGTTCTTCTTTTCCTGGCCCGGTTCCAACCTTCTCACCCTTCAAAAATCCATAATAGGCCACAACTTGCATGAAGGCGCAAACCATATCATCCACGGTTGCCACGTACAAGTCGTTTCCTCTCTTGCCAGATTGTTGCAATCACTTATTGTGGACGGTCTCCGTTAGATTGCATGAAGGCATCTCAGCCATTTCCGACTCCGATAAAGCCTAGAAAGCCAAGAACAGAACCATCACTAAGAAAGTGCACTCCTAGCATCAACAAAGACAGGAGAAAATTGTAATACGAAGTGTAGTTAGCTTACATGATCCATGAAGCCCCCCCACTGACGGTAGCGGAAATGTCAAAAGGCGAGCCATAAGTCTAGTCGAACAAGCCCATCATCCGTAGTTGCTCTAGAAGATAACCACCATGATCGAATCGCCAGGTACTTCGTCTGAGCCTCATCCATAGTTGTGGAACTCTTATATTGTTTGCAGAGCTGCCGGTGCTGGTCTTGAAGGTTTGCCTTGATGTTAGCATTGGTGTGCTTCTCAAGTGATTGGATTTAGTAAAAGAGACAGGTCCTTTCTTGGTTGTCCATTCGGATGGAGGCGTCACTACTTCCGTAAGTAATTCGAATAGCCTTCCAATTTGCATGTGCGCTGTCAGCCATAAATCCTTTGAAATTCACATTTGCCATGTCATGCTTAGCCGCCACTGCATTCAAATTGTTCCAGAATACTTATTGTGCAGCGGTATCCTCGGATTACATGTCACAAACGGCAATAGTCATTACACGGCAAAATGTAGAATCATACACATGAGATGCCATAGTCGTCCATCCCTTGATGCGCTTCACATGGTCGAACATTATCCAAGAGTCTTCCAAATCACCTCGAGGCTGCATTCGGCACACTAAATCAATGCCACTACCGGGTCCAATCTCTCCCATCTTGAAGATGAAGACCTTGTCGGCGTCTGCATCTTGACCTCAGAAGCGGTTCTCCTGGACGAAAGCCCATTTGCTAGAGCCTCTAAGTTTAGTAATACTATCCATGACACCAAATCGATGCTGGTAACGGAAAGTCGTCACTTCATTGGGGAGACTAGAGGATGACATCTGCTTGACCTTATCCAAGACTGGGACAAGTTTTTCTAACCCAAAGGTCTTCTGAGAGACACCGTCAGGACAGAGGAGCAACTCTCCAAGGAACTCCTTACTTGCTTCAAAGATGATGGAGGAGTTTGTGGCAGAGGGAGTCCGTTCAACCTGTTCTCCTATCAAGGCCTTAAATTTTGCGGTTGTGTTTCTGCAAATTCCATTCTTCACTAGATGACGATGAGATCCCAAATGAACACAAGCACGGGACATATTACTTGGCCCAACTACGTAATAGACCTTTGCCATACAACTATCTATACATGTAGGTGGAAGGTGACAGATTGCACAGAGTACAGTTGAACTTGAAGGCGGATATTCCAGGATACGAGCCGCCCATTCTGTTTCATTGAAAGGGGAAGCTCGATTGGGTCGACGAAGATAGCTGCATCGAGGGTTAGTGCACCTAAGGTGTCCTAAGCAAGAAGACATCCAAAATGTTAGTTGATGTTCATACTTGATGTGAGAAGTGACGGTACAAGTCCAAGCATGACCGTCGTGTTTCTTATCCATACCGTAGAGGTGGCCAGCCTTAGAACGAGGAAAGTTGCCAAGCAAAGGAAGTTCAAATACAATGTCACCATCAAAAGTAGGTGGCAGATAGTCAACTTTTTCTACAGTGATGGTGTTGAAATCAAGTTTACTAAGGACAAACTTTGATCCACGACGAGTACTTAAATTCTGCAGACAGTCCACTATACTATTTGACGTTTGGACAGAGGGAGACTGAGGGGGGTTAGATCTCTAAACGGTAGCCACGAAAGGAGGCAAAGAAAGAGGAGGAGGAACTAGCGGGGTTGATGGAGATGAACAATTGACAGGAGTCAATGGGATGCACTCACTATCTGAGTCGTCACTCAAAACATGGACGGTATCAATACCTGGCTCTATTTTTACCTTTGAAAGTAGGGATGTGACCCCAGTAGCAATTGATGATAAACGAGGTGTCAATGAAGGTGATGTTGTTCCACTGCTGCTATCAGTTTTGCCGTACACTCGGTATTTATCCGCT
Organism: Bryoerythrophyllum caledonicum; assembly: GCA_963971425.1. Taxonomy (NCBI): domain Eukaryota; kingdom Viridiplantae; phylum Streptophyta; class Bryopsida; order Pottiales; family Pottiaceae; genus Bryoerythrophyllum; species Bryoerythrophyllum caledonicum. The sequence goes on along the minus strand of OZ020524.1, from coordinate 20,912,195 downwards.
CTAAGCAACCACATTTCGTCCACTCCGCTGACACTACTAATTTGTGCAACTGAATGCGTAATCTCACCAGTGAGAGGATCGAATACTTCTTGGTCGATGTGAACTGTCCCCTCACCGATCTTGAATCTCAATGCTAGACGACTACCACTCAGAGAAGCAAAGCCAGTGTCACCTACCAAAAAAGAAACTGGTACAACTTATCCATCTCCTCAAAGCAGGACACAACTACTAAGCTCATCCTCAAAAGCTGCCATTTTCAGAGAGGTTGAAGTAAGAAAATAATACAATGTGTTGACAAAGAATAGAGAGGGGATTCAAGTGAGTTTGGTAGGAACATATATACTCTGGGTTTCACGGAAGGACCATGGAGACCATTTTCTTACTCGCGAAACCGCGTCAAATAATGCACTATAAACTGGGCACATTGCAGCCGTCAGTCTTCAATAATGTAAGTCTAAAGAAGTTGATGATAGGGTTTCCCCCCCGAGTCCATGATAAAGTTTGACTCTAATAAGAATGTATGACTGCTCAGTCTTTTAGGAGCCATCTTTAACATAATTTCAAACTAGTATGCCTACTGATGGAGCCACAATGTCAGGGAATTCTAAAGTGTTTGAATTGAAAAATAGGAGTGTTCCGCGGATGTCACAATGAAGGTGCTAGAAATGTGAGCTGATTTGTGTATATAAAGAATCATATCTAATTCAGAACAAATTTAAGGAGAGAAAGATCAAATAATATTTTACAAAATCATCTCACTCATCTAGAATCATAATAAATTGTGGAATAAAAGAGTACTTGAACGCACGGGAAAATTTAAAATCACAAATCATGAAGAGAAGAAAGAGAAAAGCTTTGTACTTCAGTGATGCTAAGATGTTGAAGAGGAGTAGGCAAATGAGGGAGAAGAAGTTGAAGCCTAGGGATGTCGATGCTGGCGAGACCACAAGGGTTCTGAATTTTGATGATGAAATACTGAGCAGTCCAGTTATGTCTAGTCGGAGTAGTCTCGAGCTGCCGAATATTACAGAGCATCACTTTGAAGAAATGGACCCTGGAGAAGATGTCGAGAAGAGCTCGGATAGGGGATGTGCAACTGAGTGTGAAATTGGTGAGTCCTCATTGTCGGACAACGTCGTTGTCAATGGAGCTTGAGATTAGAGTTCCGAGATGTTTGAATTAGGTGATCTTGATAGAACTTCACATTTTCTAACGGCGGCCACTCCGTATCAAGGACTTGATACCCGAGGCCCCTTCTATCTCCAATTCTCTCGTTCAGGGGTCCCTACTTATAGTACTTCCTCTTTTGCCCAGACTTGGAGAATTCTAAGTAACCACTAACAACCCTCAACTCTAGAGCGCGGCCATATTTTTTTAAATGGTCCACTTTTGGCAGGGAATGCTAGGCTGAGTAAGGGAGAGGTAGAGTTCAGGGAGAGGAAAAGTTGGGGAGGAGGAGTTCGGGGAAATGGACAGTAGGGGGAGGGAGAGTTTGGTGCTTGGGACAGTAGTGAAAGGGAGAGTTCAGAGAGAGGGAGAGAGTTCGGGTTCCTGGAGAGAGGGAGGGAGGGTTCCTGGAGAGGTTGAAAACGGAGTGAGAGAGTTCAGGGAGAGGGTCTGTGGGGAGGGGGAATTCGGGACAGGTCGACAGAGTTGGAGGGGGAGGGGAGTTCGGGACAGGTCTGTGGGGAGAGGGAGTCGGGACAAGTCGATCGAGTCGGGACAGGTCTGTGGGGAGGGGGAGTTTGGGAGAGAGTTTGTGAAGAGAGGAAAGGGTTGGGATAGGTCGATAGAGTTGTCATAGGATTAGGGTTTGAAGTGGTTGGGAGGATGTGTTTGTAGACAGTAGGAAGAGGGAGAGTATTGTGAGTGGGACATTAGGGTGAAGGAGAGATCGGAGAGTGGACAGTAGCGTGAAGGAGAAATCGGGAAGAGGGGTAGTATGGAGTAGAGAGTTAGGGCTGAGGAGGTATTTGAGGTAGAGTTCGAAGAGAGTTTGGGGAAAGGCAGTAGTCGGGACAGTCGGTGTCTAAGGGAGGAAGATTGAATCAAAGTTCAAGGAGTAGTCGAGACCTTGTCAAGAGAGAGTGCGGGGAGGTTTGAGATTGTGTAAGATCAGTATCACTATAACACCAAGGTAGTGTATGTGGGATTTGAAAAAATGTGTTTCCGCTGCAGCTGAGGACAGCGTCGACGGCAACGTGAGTGAAGCTCTCACTAACGCGAGTGGACTTATTATGGAGGGTAAGCGTCTCAATTTTTTACTCAGTTGAACCTTCATTTTGTGGTGTTTTTAGTGACTTACAATGTGGCATTTCGGTCTTGGCGCTTTGCCTTTGGAGGGGAGGTGCTCCCTCGAAGGGGTGTCGGCAGCGACACCTCCCCGGAGGTGGCGCTGCCCCTAGGGACAACGTCATCTCCGGGGAGGTGCCACTGTGGGCACCCCCCGAAGGCTTGTGTGTTTCAGGATTGTTTGTCATAGAAATAGTGAATGATGATATTTTTTCAAAACATATTTGATAATGTTTACATTGACATTTTTCTTTCAGAGATGTTATCAGAGTTTCCCGTCAATGAGGAGACTGGCTCCCCTCATCTTGAAATCGAGAATGAAGGTATTGTTAAAAGTTTGATTGTTTCTCTCACTCAATTTGGCATTTTCTAATGTGTCATCCTGGATATTTTCCATAACTTCCAATGGAAGAGATGGAAGTACCTGACGTGGAGGACATTGACGATAAGGGGAAGCCAATGACAGCTGACGAGCTAGGAAAGGAGATGGATGAATTAGTCATGAAGGAGTCTGTAAACACGAACCTGGTTTTGGAGAGACTCCGTTTTAAACCTAAGGCCAAATCAAAGTTGAATATATCACTTTGCAGAATGATTTCCTTACCGGTTGTCCGTCCTTATTTGAAGAATGATGTGATGGGACTGGGTGCTCATTTTGTTAGCATAGGGTATATGGAAGGCCACGGTGTGTTTTACGTGGCTTTGGGAAACAACAAAGGTAAGACTATGCCAGTGACTGAGGCAATTTCCAGTTCCTGGAGTCCAAAATGCTAACAAAGGTGGTTGGTGTAGTTAGCATTGAGACCTTGTGGTCTAAACCTTTCTTTTCTTTCTTTTTATGTATCTATTGTGGTATTTTTAGCATTGTATAGATATAGGCTTGTTGTTAGTCATTGTAATTCTTGAGGATTCTCCGTGGAAATAAATACCTTAGGATATCTTTTGTGTTAAGATGTGAATACTTGCCAACACGTACTACGACACCTTGCGAGAGGCCCAAATAGCAGTGGAGAGAATAATCGTGACGGCGTTGATGAAGTGGCTAGAGGTGGTTTTTTTTCCTTTTGAAGCGACAACATTTGGAGGAGAAAACATTGTCGACGTTGATGTTGAGGCAGGAAATAGAAACAAAGATAACAAAGTCGAGAATGATGCATGGTTGGACAAGGATTACTTGGACAAAGACAACAACCTCCCATTAGAGACATAGTTGCTAGCAATGTACGTGATAAGACAAGACGACAAGGAGTGGAACAACTTTTCAATTATATATGTAGGAAGTTTGGAGAGGAAGGTACTCATCTTTGTGTTGTAGCATCTTATCACGTAGTCTCTCTTTCATGGGGTATGAGGAACTTTAATACTATTTAGGCTCCTTCTACTATTATAATGCTTTTGTTGTGTTGGGCCTAGGCATTTTGGGATACCAAGCATAGAGGGTAGAATTTTATGATGTGTTTTCTGCCGACGTTGTTTTCCTAACTGATATAGTGGACATTGTGGAATGCTCCAGGATTACGGCGCAAGATGCACACCTCCTTGGTGAGTTTTTCAAAGTTTCTTCATTTTTTATGGTTCTATTGAAATGTACATGAGTTTATAGCATTACCAATGATTACAAGTAATTGATCAAAAAACATATAATTGTGGTCTTTTCATCGACTACAGATTAGACCCCTTGCAACTTTAGTGGTTCAAGGGGAACATGCGGAATCACTGGCAATAGAATCCGAGGAACATGAGATAACGTGGATTTGGGAAGCGAGGAACCTTCATATCAATTTGGCTATTGTGCAATTATGCATCCCAATGACTACACTCCCCCTCCAGACATGCAGGCATCCCCTCCAGTCGCGCGCCTCTCTTCCCTAGGGCCCCTGCCTCCCTCAATGAAGGCGCATATGCCCCCTTCCCCTCTCTCTAAGCGCGCACCAGGAGCCTTTCAGCCACTTTGGGCCTCTAATTAGAGTACTTAGGGCCCTAGTTGAGTGACTTGGGGACCTCAAGTAAAGCACTCGGGGTTTGAGTTGAGCAACTTGGGACCTCCAAGTAGAGCACTTGGGGCCCTAGTTGAGCTACTTGGGACCCCCAAGTAAAGCACTTGGGGCCCTAGTTGAGCAACTTGGGACCTCCAAGTAGAGCACTTGGGGCCCAAATTGAGCGACTTGTTGAGCAATTGGGAAGTATCACAATTTATGCAAACTACATTTTCATCTCAAGTTCATTTCAACTCTTGCAATGATTATGTTCATCAAAGTTCATTCAATAGTTGCAAATGAAAAATAAAGTTAAAGCTCATGGTACCCTTGCCTCACTTCAAATGACACCACTAGACGAATTACATTTTTATCACTTAAAAACCAAATAAGTTTTGGTGCAACAGAGCAATTTATTTTGGAAGCACTACTCATACCCTAAACCAATCTCAAACCTCAAACATCCCCACTCAAAACGTTGGAGTACTCAAAAATCCAACTTAATTCCTAAAGAAACAAGGCATTTTAGAGGAATTTCTACTCTATCGAAAAAATTTTGCCAAGATGAACAACTTGGGAACGTCACCATAGGATCTCCTTCTAAACTTGAATGAGATGATGGTAAAAACTTTGTGAATTTTGATCGTACAGATTGAAGAAAACGAAGAAGAAGAAGATTATCACCGGTCTCTAGAAAGAGGCCGGCGTGAATAAAGTGTCTAATAGTTCCACCACTTAAGCGATGCCCACTGGACAAAAAATTAGGAGTATGGAACTACATCCCCCTCTCAAGGACAGACACTACAGGATAAATGAGCTCAAAATGAGCCATTTTACAAGGCCTTTTTTAATGGGTTATGTGAGTCGGATAGGGGTTGGTTGTTTTCTAGTCTCCTTCTATGGAGAAGAATAGACATTTCATAATGGATAGCAATGATGTTGATATTTTTTAAAGTGTTTCTAATGGAGGTTTTTGGGATTTCTAATGTGTCTACAATGGATTTCATGGAAGGAATATAAAAAGGTGGCTTAGGCGCCGGCCGTAATTATCACAAACAGGTCAACTTTCTAGCCTTGAGTGCTGATTTTGTTCCAAAGAGGTTCGTATTTGTTTATCTTTTGTTCAATTGTGTCTGGTGAAAATTTGTTGTTGCAATAAGTAAATTCTATGAATTGTATGGTGATGTTTGGGTTCAGGGCTTCTGGCAGGGGATGGTTGTACGGATTGAAAGAAAATGATCTTGAAAGTGCAAAGATTATTTGTTCCTTAACCTTTGAACGTTGAAGCAGCCAAAAAGTGGCTTCTTGAATGACATTTTGAGAATGATTATTGTTGTGAATGGTCATTTTTCATCCAATTCTTTTTGTAGAAAGTTCATTGAATGTGTAAATATTAGATGATGATAACACTTGCCTTATTTAGGTAATCATGTAATATCTAAAGAAGAAAAAGTTTGTGACATAGATCTCAATGTAGTGAATTTCATAAACTTCTCGCTCTAGCTCTAAATCTGAATTTGAGCCATCTAAATGATATTTTTTGATTTTGAGTCTGACTGTGAAATGAAGTTTATAAATTTTTGTTTCCATTCAAATTTGAAAATTTGAAAGATACATGGAATTGAATAAGTTACTGCGATTTGAACTTGGGCCTATAACCATGGTTGACCGATTTCCTAATTTTAACTAAACACAAAAGTTTCAATTACACCACAACTTTTGTCCCTATAATGTATACCTTTGGTGAAATTTTCAGAAATTTTCAGCATACTTTGTATTTGATATGAATTTTCTTCACTTTTACTTCAAATAATCACAATAAATTCAAAATTTTCACCAAAAAATTGTGATTTTTTGTGAAAAAAAACAATACAATGTGTGATCTCATCTCTGAAAAATGAAATAAAAAAAATTCCACTTATATCTAATGAAAAATTAGGGCACATAGTAGTATGGAAATTGGGATTGATGCCACGGTCATTGGCTCTCTCTTTTAAGGGTCAAGGGTTTTATGCTTGGCCATGGTATAAGACTATACACATGTGTAGAAAATCAATGTTAATATAGATTGTGTTATCATTAAAAGACACAAAACACAAGGAGAACTTAGAGTACCCTAACTTGTATACCTTAAACAAAAACTCTCCCTCCTTCACATTTCACTAACTAATAACTAGATTCGTAGTGGCACTAGTGCCCAAGACTAGCAAACTAGATGATTTGCCACCTCAAGCACACAAATGACACATAAAGAGGAAAGTCAAAGCAAAAGCAAAGTGAAAGTAAAACTGTACTATAAAAGCGCAAACAATAATATATATTTGGACCAAGTATATTCTCCTTCCAGGTACAAAAAAATGAAAAGGTTTTTAAAGTGGTCTAAACCCGCTTTATAGACATCCAAAAGTAAAATTCCTATGATAAAACATTGTTACATAGTGTTAAGCTTTACTTAAAGTACAAAAATATCACAATACTCTAAAGTATATGTTTAATGTAGGCACATTATATAACTCATAATAGCTATAAGTTTTTATCCTCAATGAATATTTTACCAAGCACCGTCAAATTTGATGACCCTCTTTAATAGTACATGTAGTTGGACTTTTAGTAAAAATATCCATCAAAAGTAAAAAGTTACAACGCTTTCAAATCATGAAGTACCACTACACTTAACCCCTAAATTTCCAAGAGTCCCCTCGGGGAACTCTTGAAGGTTTGGGCAGGTTCCTATGGTGTCAATTTATAACATTTTTCTTTGAAGTTTTTACTGTAGATGGACATTACCAAAAGCTTTGTGTGATTCCAGTTTTTTCCTAAATCCGACATTTAATGAAAAAGTTACAGGGTTTTGAAGTTCAAATGGGGAGAGTGGGCAGGTCGCAAAACTCCAAAAACTTTTGATAGGACACTTCATTGAATGTGAGATTTTCAATAGTAGAAAATAATATTATTTCTTTTCATATTGTCAAAAAAATCTTTTGTATATAGTGAAAAGATGCATATAAATCCAAGTCAAGCATTTTCACACATTATCGGACATTGTCAGGCAAGGTACCAAAAAACTTCTTCTTTTTCAAATAAAAATAAAGATCTTCATATTTTTTGCATTTAATTTTTTCCGCAACATTATGCGGTGTAAACCTTCTTATTGACCATTCCGATTCTCATCCTAAAACATATTGAGTTCACAAAAAAATATAATGCAAATTGACAATTTTGAACCTGCATTCCTTGCACAATTTTTTTGAATATGCTACACCCTATCTACACCTCTAAAAATTGGTGTTCAAGGAACTAATATCATGCTTAACATAATGGAAATGAATTTAGACCTTGTGTAGTGCAAAGATTTGACACCAAGTGAAGTCAAAGTCCGCTGGCCTACTAAAAGCAGGGAAGAAAATGGACCCTATTCTCTATTTCAAACACTATAATCTTACAATTAGTGGGGTCAAACTTTATGAAATTTTGTATGTAAGTCACTTAATAAGTCTTGATTGAGATCCTACGGTCAAAACTAGAAGTAATTTTTTTCGTTTCTACCTTACTCATTGCATTAAAACAAGCAGTTTTTAAGTGTTTTTGGTGTGAAATTGTCAAAGAAATTTAGGGGATAACATACAACTAAATGTACTATGTTATTACTAATTTAGGAAAATACTCTTTATAAGCGCTATGACTTTTTACTTTTGATGAATATTTCTAATGAATATTTCTTGATGAATAATCTTGATGAATAGTTTCGATGAATATTTAATGTACGATGTTACTCCTAAACTACCACAATTTCTAAATGGGCTCGCAGAGAAGACTGAGTTCTGAGCAACCCTAAACCCAGGGTCATCTTCTCTCTGTATGTGCTTTTGTTGTTGTAGGGAAGTTTACCAGTAGGTGCTCGTGTTAACCCATGGCAGGTTTATGCATTGGATGCGAATACCAGTAAGTTCGATCATCTTCTCATGTAGCCCTTGGAATATTATCATTGCCTTCTCCATGAGCCTAACAACATATCCTTCTAGATATCCAATCACCTGTTTTCATTTGTGAACGACAGGCCCATGTAATCAACAATGTGTGTTCAGGTCATATGCATATGTAATGAACTCTTTGACAAGTGGCGAGGAATGGGACTGATTTCAAGAGTTCAAGATCTAACCAGTGTGATGTAGTGATGAAAGGTTGTATTTCTATGGTGCATGTGAGAAGTCTATCTTCAAGTGTACCAGACAAGATGAAGCTGACTTGCACATTTGTCTGCTTTTTCTTGAATAATATATACCTTGTTGGTTATTTCTTTGCTATGATCAAAGCCGACCTTTCCTCTAGAAACTTGTTCATTAAAATTCCACCGTCGGAACCGCAGAGTACACGTCTTTGTGCAACCAAGCATCAACTGAGTTCTGTCAAAAACTCTATTTATCTTGCTTACTAATCGATAAATTAAATAAATAAAATCTTGAGGGAGAATATAACCACTTCACAATCTTCTAGGATTTCGCGTTCTTAGAATTCGCAGCAAATTCGGTCATTCTCGTGCTTTCCTTTGTGTTGGTTTGTTTGACGAGGGTTTTGGTGGCTGTTGATCTAGGGTTTTTGGTGGCTGTTGATCTAGGGTTTTTGGTGGCTGTTGATCTAGGGTTTTTGGTGGCTGGGAGTGAAGCGGAGGAGCGTTGGCCATGACATCGCGGTTCTGCTCCGCATGGCATCCCTGGCCTCCTTCTCCATCTTTTTGAGAAGCCCCTTCCTCCCGGCCCGGCGTGCGCCTCCTCTTCTCGCTGCTGCCGCTCCCACTGTCCGGGTCTCCTCCCGGTTTGTTTCGTGCTCCGCCATCATGCCGCAGGTGCAGGCTCATGAAGTGGCTGCGGTCGCGAACGCCGCGGCCGCCGACGCGGAGGCGTCCGCGCCCGGCCCGGCCACCACTGATATCTACGCCGGGATCTCCACTATTCCGCTTAGCGCCTCCTTGATCGGCTCCGGCGTCGATGCCAACGAGCTCAACGGCGACGTCTGCAGCCTCACCGACCGACCTAACAAGAAACAGGTGTGGCAAATTCCTTCTCATATTGTACTGTTAGGGTTAGGGTTCCCGTTTCATTGGTGCGCTTGCTAAAACACAATGCGGACAAGACAATCATGATTCTGAGGATGCTAGGGCTTTTGAGTTGGTTGCAGGTGTATCTATTCTATTGTGACGAGACGGAAGAGCTTGCACGGCGTATTGCTGCCGAGACCGACTCTATTGAGCTCAAGTCTATCACATGGAAGTATGTTTGAACGACTTGATGATAAATTGGTTTTATGAAGTATTGCAATTTGGAAGTCTGTTTTAGAATGATGGCATGGTGTTTCGGTTGTATGTTCTTTGAGGACGATGTGAAGTCTAACAGATGGGGTTATGTTTTGATGATGGTTTTGACAAGTTTTGCAATTGGAAAACGTCTATGGCATAATATGTTTCGGTTTTGTGTTGTTTGAGGATGATATTAAGTCTCTCAGATGGGGGAATGTTTTTATCATGTTCTTTACAAGTTTTGCATTTTGACATGGTGTTTGAGTTTTCTGTTTTGTGAGGATGATGTCAGGTTTATCGATGGGGGAATGTTTTGGAAGCGTTTTTGGCATGGTGTTTGATTTATTTGAGGATGATGAAACAGGACGTTTGCTGATGGATTTCCGAACCTTTTTGTGCCGAATGCGCACGGAATTCGAGGTCAGCATGTGGCCTTTCTGGCGTCGTTCAGCTCACCGGCGGTCATTTTTGAGCAGCTCTCCATTATCTACGCCTTGCCTCGCATGTTTGTTTCGTCCTTTACTCTGGTGTTGCCGTTCTTCCCCACTGGGACCTTGGAGCGAATGGAAGATGAAGGCGACATTGCAACTGCGTTCACTCTTGCGAGGATTCTCTCCAACATTCCCATCTCTAGGGGCGGACCAACCAGCCTCGTTATCTTCGACATCCATGCGCTTCAGGTGAGTATCGTGGGATGCAACCTCATTTTCTGTGGTTGTTTCATAAAGTCACCTGTAGTTTGAGCAAGATGTCTCCTCTTTTTCACCTTGAAAAATGAAAAAAATGACTCTGAATAGTTCCTGGTATCGAAAATCAGCTCAATTGTGAGCATGGCTGAAAATATTCATGGTGTCTGATGCTAAGTCTTTTTCCTCTCTCAAAGACGGCTAGATCTACTTTTGACTCGAGTCTAGAGACCAAATAGCTCGCCTACTGGTATAATACCCATTTAGAGTGAGGAAAGTGTAGTAAAAAAAATTGAAAGAGGAGATTGTTTTTTGAAACTTTGGATGACTTTACTCGTGTCTCTGGTACATTTGCTGGATTCTATTTTCCGGATTCCTCAAACCACACGAGCATGTTTTATTTTTCCAGGAACGATTTTACTTCGGCGACAATGTGCTGCCATGCTTCGAGAGTGGAATCCCATTACTCAAGCACCGGCTCCACCAGCTTCCAGACTCCAACAATGTCACCATCGCATTTCCAGACGAGGGTGCTTGGAAGCGATTCTACAAGCAACTGCAGCACTTCCCTATGGTATCTCACAGTTACTTCATTGTACCTTCGTGTCTCATAAACCTATGCTTTGACCAGTTGCTTACGAAGTGCCTGGAAATGCGCAGGTTATATGCACGAAGGTCAGAGACGGCAACAACCGGATTGTGAAGCTGAAGGAGGGAGACCCAGCTGGGCGCCATGTTGTAATTGTAGACGACTTGGTGCAGTCTGGAGGCACCTTGATTGAGTGCCAGGTTAGTCACTTCGATTCTATCCCTATTTGGAAGGTGCCTCATTTTTAAGACCTTCTCTAATTGAGCAATCATTTGGCACACTGCAGAAGCTTTTGGCTGCCATGGGGGCAACCAAAGTGAGTGCCTATGTTACTCATGGAGTTTTCCCAAAGAGATCATGGGAGCGATTCATACACGACAACGGAGGTACTCTCAGCTTTCACACAGTTTTGCTAACGAATCATAGGGCATGTGACATATCAACTAATCATATAACAGTCTACTTAGACCTTAGCCACATGTTACAGTCTTGTTAGACCTGGATTTGATAAAGTCCTTTGCTGTTAGCTGATAAGTTTCCTGGTACTGGCAGAGGGCGCAGCTCATGGGTTTGCACACTTTTGGTTGACTGACTCATGTGCCGCCACGGTGAAAGACGTGAGAGGGATACAGCCTTTTGAGGTTCTCAGCCTGGCGGGCTCAATTGCAGTTGCACTTCACATCTAGAGAAGATAACCTAGTTGTGCAGTATACTTAAAAGTGTACGGTTATCTTTAATTTGAAACACCTGGAAATGCCAGCTCTTATCTACACGTTGTCACTGTCTTTCTCGTATATTCTCCTCACCTGTTGAAGGAAGTTGGTCAAGGTCGAGGTACTTCACTATCATCTGCCACACTTCCAAATCACTTCCTTCTCTCCCAGCTTATCATAAATGAAAAATATTCTATTATGCCACTTCAAAAATGAAAGAAATAGTCATTTACTTTTCCTATTCTCCTTAAATAGTTTACCAAAAGAGGACACCTCCACCGAGAGACAAAACATTTGTAACCATATTGCTTGTTACAGTACCGAAGGAAGCCACAATAATCACATGACCCTAATTGCATGTGATCTGAAGGAAAGATACCGAGACATGCTTGCATGACAAAGAATTACCGCTCATTTCTATCTACAACCAGCATGTCCAGTCTTCTATCCGGTGGTGCCGTCTGTTTTCAACTATATGCACTAGTGTACCTGCTTCCTCACACCCTCGTTTACTTGACGGGTGAATTATGCCACTCAACTACTACAGGTGCTCTCAGCCGTGGTGTTGAAAGAAGATCAAAAGTATAAAAAATGGCGCGGGCCATTCCGAGGATTAGGATGAATGTGAATGGAGGGTAGTTAGTGTACAGCGTTGGGGCTCAACTGTTTTGGTAACTTGACAGTACGGCGTCTGTGTATACAGAAAATAATTGGGTATCTGCAAAAAGCTGCACCCCCAAAACACAGAAAGTTTGTCAGCTCCCCAAAAATCAAACATAACTTTCATTACTTAGGTCCAAAACGCAGAGAGGAGGGGAACAGAAAACCAAAAAGAATAATAAACGGATAGTACAATAAATCAAGAGGGGTGCAAAATTTGGGTGACTTCATCGACAAATACATAATAAAGATGGACTTTATCAATCCAGAGGCAGTTTCCAAAAGGATCACATACACTGATTAAATGCAGAAAAAATAAAACCGAAGTACCTTAATAAATGCTTGCTCACGTGAAGAAAACGAATCAATGAAGCTGTCCTTTAGAAGCAATGACACCTGAGAAAATTCCAGAGAACAGCAAACAGTCATGATATATAATTGGTATGTAATCGCATTTGCGGTCAAAAAGTCAAATCCATCATTTTTAGTGCAGAACAAGCTCCCGATTATACATGGAGTCAAATCCGAAGTCCCTCACCTTATCGTTATTGGATTGCACATTGGTGATGGTATGAGACCGCAGATTTTTACACAGTACTTCAGTACAGTACTTTTGCAGTACTTGAAGAAAACCTTCCACTGCACTGGCCTGCAAACAAAGAACTACCCAACATCAGTTTTGTCTACTTGGCCTACATTTCCTGATCGAATGGTTTTCTAAATCCACACTGGATGGTCAGAAGAATTAAGAAATATGAACTAGTAATTTTGAAGAATTTAGTAATCTGTTAGGTTTGAATAAGACACCCATCTTAACTGGTAATAATACTACTAGATATTAGGTCAATGAAAGAGCTTGGTGGTATCTCAACTAGAATCATGGAAAAGCTTGGCAGTCACTAAACTCAAGTGAGAGGTGGTTTAGACGCCTTTGAGTAGGAAAAAGGAGGTCATGTTGTAACGTGGATCTTAGCCGCATTTTTCCTCGTCGAGCTTATTATAGATTCATTGAGAGCAATTTCGGGCGCATTCTAATCATTTAAAATGAGAATAGACGCCAAAATTCATAGAATCCTTGTCTCACTCTACAAAGAATGGAACACACCTGAGCCTCATTGGTGTGATGAACTGGATGTCTCCGAGCAGAGCCACCCGCGGCTGCCAACTGCGAGTGGAACGGTTCCAGCTCGGATACAAGTTTGTTGTACTCAGGAAGCGTCGGAATCGAAGACATGGATACCTGGATTATCATTTTTCACTCAAACCTTGAGAAGCTAGAGAGAAAATCATCAAAGTTTGGTTCACAATCCAATATGAACTTCCCGTTGAATTCTAGAACTGAGAGACTCACCTTATTCTTCAACACATTGACACGGACTAGATTTGCCACCTTCGATTGAACCTCAAAGGATTTGTTCTGTACGCCAACCTGCAACAGAGACAGAGGTAAGCTCGCATAATATTTTTCACTTGAAAATAGTACTCAGATCATATCAGGATGTGCATTCCATAACCCCGTTCTCTCACAACTCAAAGGCCAGGGTGATGCTACCGATGAAGAATAGAAGAGCTCAATCAGGTCATTTGACAGTTCTAAGTCAGAGGGTAGTGTCCTCACAATGTAAGGCACTGGAGCATCGAGAAAGTCCAGCATCTTGTTAGGAAGAACCTGAAATGGACAAAAAGCACAATTATTAGCAGGTTGACCTACTTCGAAAGGCTACGATTTTGTAAACAAAAAGATCATCATTGAATGAGTAGACATTGTCCCTTCGACTCTTGGAATTAATGGGACGAGTTGATTTATAGGGTGGCTTGTGACCTTGCTGATGCCCTAAAGGAATACACCTAACAAACGTAAAGATGCAACATAGCGAAGTGAAAAGAATCATAGTCTTTAGTGAATCTCAAATGACTCACAGGAAGAAGCAGGCATTGCCATACGTAGGGTCGAATCATGGGCTTCATGGCCAAAACCACCGCAGACAGAACGCCCTGCCATGAAAGGAAAAAAGAGCCATGAGTCCTCCAAATTTTGGATGATTCTGATAACATTGACATGAGCTGCCTGAAGAAAAGAAAATACTCACTAGTACATTAAGTTCCTTTTTCATTAAATGCCTAACTAAGGTACTCTATGGTCCCGTACAGGCCTTGGACTAGATTCTAAGCATTTACCAGAAACAGATATCGAATGATCAGAATAAGATGTACTAACCAGGTTAGGACAGATGACCACCATCTGCTTCTCCAATAAAGTACACGAAAGCATAGCTAGCACCTGGCATCATCACCCACCCAAATAATAGGTAAAGGGATTGCCAGTGATTAGCAGAAAGAGAAAGAAAAAAAAGCGGGGGGTGGGGGGGGCATAGGGCTATCTTACGTTCTGAAGGGAAAGTTCTCTGCAAATTGTAGCCACCGACCAAACAGCTAAAGCGTCACATTCTTCTGCAGCCATTGCTGCAGCTCGGGCCTGAACCAAAAGAACATTTAGTTTGATTACTTCATATTAAGATCCTAGAACCCTGTGGATGAAGTATGCATAGAAACAGCTGCAGAAACAGTATGGAAAGGAATGGCACCTTTCAGAATTATAACATGGAACATGAAAAGAATAAAATTCTTTAACCTGTACCAGACTCTCAAAATAATGTACGAAATAACAACCTCGGCGACCTCCAAATTGCTTTTACAATGCTTCAACTCCAGCACTCCATTCTCGAAGCTAGGCATCGCCTGGCCGCCTCGGGTGAAGGTTATGGTCGTCAAGTGTTCTAACGGCTGGAAGCGAATTGTTTCGCCTGGATTGGGAATACGGAGCTGGTGATAACCAACCACCACACGCAAGGAGTCATTCTTGTTGGCCTGATGCACGAATTCCAACGTTTTCAAGTCAGACATGATTCCATGCAAAAGGTTTCAAGAATCCCTGTATTCATTTGAAGAAGCACCCATCAAAGTTTCAACATGACAAGAACCTCCTCTAATCATTTAAGTCACCTCTAAATGATTCTCAACTAAACTAAAATTAGCTCTAAGGAGAGAAAGGCGACTGATATTTATTGTATCCCATACTAGCTCTTTCTTCACTCTCAAAGACGGCTAAAATTTACTTTGACTTGGGTCTATAGACCACCGAGCTCTTCTAACGATACAGAGTGAAGAATAAGGAGTATGATAAACCAAAGAGGGGATATCTTACTGAAACTTCGGATGACATTACAAATAACTCTAGTGTCTTGCTAAGAATCTTATGAATTCCATGAGATAAGAATACACACACCTCAGCCCAATCAAGGACGGCTTTCGCTCCATAATTGTCTTCCTGTCCAGAAGGCGAAGTATCATCGTCATGCTCATCATCAGAATCGTTGCTCCGAAGTGAATCAGCATTGAAGCCACTGGTCACACATAAATCGAATTTAGTTTCGTGTAACTCTGATGTTATTACAAAGCTGAAAAATTACTCCAACTCACATACCTGTACACTGATTCAAAGCTGTCCACTCGTTCATGCCCTCTGCCACTAGATTGCGCCTGGAGCGTGCCCAGGCTTGAGCTGGACCCCATGTCATCTGCTCTTTCCAATCGTGCACTTGTTAGAGGAGTGGTCACATCGCCGTTGGAGAGCTTTGATGTCACTTCTATCATCTCTTCTGGATGCACCTGCAGGATTAAGTAATGCATTAAAGCCATATTCTACCCTAAATAAAGGCAAAGGCCACATTACTTGGAGCAATCTACAATATTCTCAAGCCCCTCTCTAGAGTTATTTGTAGAGCGAAGCAAAGATACCGTGAGTTTTGACTTCTTTTCTTAGTCTAGGTAATAAAAGTCAGGACCGAAATTGGCTCTAAATTCCAATAATCAGGTCACGGAGAAAAAAGGCGGATAAAATCCATGGTAAAAGATGACCTCTCAAAGGCAGCTAAAACTAGTTCTAACTAGAGTTTAGAGACCACCAAGCTCTTCCGTATCTAATAGCTGTTAAAAGTGAACAAATCAAAGAACGGGTATCTTATTCAAACTTTCGTTGACCTCACAAATAACGGACAGGACCACTCCTCCTTCACTCTCAAAGGCCACTTAAACTATTTCCAACTTAAGTTTAGAGGCAACCAAGTTTTTCCATACTTAGGTAAAGATTCTAGTTGAGACACCACCAAGCTCTTCCATTGATCTAATAGCTAGTAAGATTAGGAGAACACTAGTATTATAAATTTAAAAAACCAGAATCTTACTGAAATTTTGGGTGACTTTACAGAAGTGTCAATAAAATTACCCCTCTTGTGAAGAGAAACGCACCTCCATGTCTCCTCTAAAGCCGTTTTCTGTTCCATTCTCAACGTTAGAGAGACGATGAAGCTCTGCTCGTGGAGAGAACGGCTGCGGCGACACACATTCCGAGGTCGTGTCTGGGGACATACGGCCTGAGCCTCGGGAAGCAAAGGAGTTCATCTCACTCTCAGAAATAAACCCAGCTGCGGCCGCCGCGGCGCCCAAGACACTGTGGACGGGGATGGCGCTGTCCATCCAGCCGTCGGGGTCGTCGGGCGAGGGGGAGCTCTGCCGGACACTGTGGTTCTTGCTGCTGACCTTCACCATGGATGGCACTTGTTCTACGAGACTCAACTCCTTCACGCACTCTGTGATGCGGTCCAGTCGCTCCTGTGCAATAATGCTGTTGAGGAAAGAAATAGGAAATGCACACAAGCAGATTAAGTTGTGACCAGGTAACAAAAAGATGAATTTATGACCAGGTTATAATAATTCAGGTAACAAGCAGATCAAATCACGACCAGCTAACAAGCAGATTAGATCTTTAACCATGTAACAAGCAGATTATGACCATGTAACACGCAGATTAGATTATGACCAGCTAACAAGCAGGTCTGATAATGACCATGTAAGAATTAGATTCGATTTTGACCAGGTAACAAAAGCACCAATTCTTAAGGTGTTTAAACCATCAACTTTTTCTTGTCAACCAAGAGGTCTTGTTTAGGGTTTATTTCTGAGAGTGAGATGAATCTCAACAAGACCTGTTGAGAACTGTTGAGAATCACCCACCTGTTGAGAACTTCAAAATGGAGGTCGAAGTAAGGCAGCCTTGTGAGAAGGCAGTAGCAACGAGGAGCAGAGATTAAATAACGCCCACGAGGGAACCGCCGTGGAGACAATTCTGAGTTCATTGACAGGAAGGCTGGAGCCCTTTGCACCATTTCGGGTACAAATACACAGACACCGTAAAGTGTTGCGTTGTCTGCGACCTGAGAAAAAATAACCACACCAAAATGCTGAAACTGAGCAATCGTCACCAGGGGATCACAACCTCAATGAAAGAGAATAATGTAGAGGACATGAGGAGCAAGATATTACTAACCTTGATAAGAAACACAAATGAATGATCATCGCGGTTTTGATGGCTCTGAGAAACAAAAATAAAACACTTCCAAAGTAAGATTATGTGCAAGACCGTCAGACTTCAGTATATCAGCAACTTTTTTGCTCGAATGTTATTACATACCTGGCTGTACATAATATCATTCAGTTCGCTCATGGATGGAGTCCGCTCCATAACTCGAGCCTGCATTTCACCAAAATTAGTATAATGACAGCCCATTCACCAACAAATGTCTGCATAACATCCAAAGACACAAGAAATAAAATGAAGCTGTAACAAAAAAGTTCAAGAAAGGGAACAAAGCAATGAAAAATCGGCATCCACACTTCTGTATAGCTCAATTACATAAGTCAACTGAGGCATGTTAAGACGCACCTCAACTCCCGAAGGAAAGCAAAAGTGGGGCAGCTCACTGCTTCTCATGGGAAGTCTCTTGCTAAGCGGATACTTGAATAAGACCTGAAAAAGGAACCAGCACATCACATCACATTAAAACGAATGATTCTTCTCCAATTGCAGAAAAGACATGGTCACAGTTGCTGCTGCTGCTACCTCAGGTTCTAGAGTAGGAGCTTTATGATTGCCAGAATCTACTCCTGTTTTCTCTCCATCACGTTGGCACAGCTTCTTCTTGGCAAAAGCAGCTTCTATAGATTGCACGTCCGAGTGTGGTCGCAAGCCAACCACTACAAAATGCTCAAAGAAAGACGAAGGCTCCTTCATTGGATGCTTCCTTTCCTGCACACCACAATGCAGTCAGCAATCCACAAAATGAGCGCTACAAGAGCTCCTACAATTGCAAGACCACTCACCAAAGCTCGCATTTGTGACTCGCTCCATTGGCGCTTCTGGCGTGTGAGCACCTCCGGGTTGAACAAGTTCCTCTGTGTTCTATCCTTGTGATTGTTGGGCCACTTGAGAGCCTTCTGGAAGCTCTTCTTGAGCTTGAGGAAACTGGTGGAGCTCTGCTGATGCTTGGCAGAGATGACGATGGAAGGAGGAGGCCTCACAGCCGCCGCCGCTTCAACGGCAAGGCGCGCCTCCTCCGCTGTCGTCTGGGTAAAGAGCGAGGAATGCCGCTGCTTCTCAGGCTCATGGCCCACATGGCTCTGTTCCTCCTCCGCCATCACATACTTCATCAGTCCCTCTCCTAGATGCCCAAACCTCTGCATGTACCCTCCTTCGGGAGCATCTCTAATCGCTGACTAAGTTATCCACACCAACTCCAAACTCGAAATGGCAGTCAATGTCTATTCAAATGAGCTCATAGAATTTGTTGGCAAATTGGTGAAACTGTGTTCTATCCTTGTGATTATGGGGCCTTCTGTCAGGTTCCTGGCTCATCTTTGAGTCCAAAACAGTGCATGGTTCAGTCATGATGGCTGCATCAACTTTGCAACTTCGTCACTCCCAATCCACATGTGATTACAGTGGTTCCCTGGAAGATAAAGAAAAAGCCACCATTAACTGTTAATACACACCATGAATAAATAATCAATAATTCCAAGCAGAAGAGAATTACTTCAAAACTGACTGAGCTGAAAGGCACCGCATCACTTGAACAAGCCACATTCGGCGAATGAATAGGGTCTGAATTTAAGTCAGACCCTATGCTTTTGAGGTCGAGAATTCCTACAGAATGTAGACTTTTTGGCACTTCAATGCCAAAAAGACTACAGTTAGCAACCGGAAATTGGACTACACATGCACCGATGTGTTCAAATTATAAAATACACTTAACAGCTGGACTGTCGGCTAAAAATATAAAAATATAAAAACGAACCCCGCAACCAATTCTTATCACAACCAGGACCACAGCGATGAGTGAAAAGAGCTTCATAACCCATCGACAGCTTCGATTGCAAGTCTACAACTACGGAACAGGTCTCCGATGCAGCAGCACTCACCCTAAGGTAACTCTATCGGCCACAGCTTCTGAGTAACTGAAAACACACATCCTCCCGACTTATGGGTTACAACAGGAAGAAACAGTCAACCTACATGAGCTCTCCGAACAATAAGAACCGATAGAAAAACTCCACGCAAACGAAGCTCAACTCAGCTTTCCAAACTTCACTCCCCAAACACCAAGTCCACAGAATTCTCTTCTCTCTCCCACTCTCCTTCCTAATCCCAGATCCAAAAACTGAACCCAAAGTTGCATAAAACGGTCACAAGAAACCAATAAAGCTTTCCTCACCACACTCACCACCTTAACTCCCTCACGCTAAACCAAACCACCAACTCCAACTAGTAGCTCTATGGCCTCCTCACTAGCACTACTCCTCTCTCAAACTCCAACTTCATCAACAACCCAAACCAAGAAGTATTCTCTCTCCTACTAACTCCCTCCCAATCTCTACTACGAAGTGTCCAATCAGGCGTAGAATCAACCAACGAAAAAAGGCCCTGAGCTCACACGGTTGACAGGAAAAGGTCGCGGTGGAAGGGAAGGAGATCAAGGGACACACACGCGCGCGCGCGCGCGCGCGAGAGAGAGAGAGAGAGGGAGAGAAAGCTAGAGTAGTCGCCTCGCTTCCATTCTACGGGCGTGCGAAAGCACGTTCGATCGGAAGGGCGATGCTGCGCTGTCTGGCGATGGTGCAGTTCGTCGCGGGCCCTGCGCGTCCGGGGCCATAGCCAGCTTCACCTCGAGCGAGGGACAGCGAGAGAGAGAGGGAGTCTAACCCTAATCGGAGATCTAGGAGTGGGGTAGATGTGGGCCTCGCGTCCGACGTGGCGTAGGGAGTGTGCTGAGGTGGCGTGGCGGGACGTCCAACGTGGCGTGTGAGCGTGTGCTGACGTGGAGAGTGGTTCTTGTCGTGGCCGGCGATGATGCCTTTTGTGGATGTGGTGTGGTAGTATGCGTAAGTTACGTGTGGTTACATTGGGGTGGCAGGTAGGCGACCCAAACCCGACCAGGGACCCAATTGCGTGCTTCTTAGATTTGGGGTGGTATATGTAGCCTTTCGTTACACCGCCTGCGGTATCATCGGTCATGAAAGGATAACCTTATTATGCTACAAAGAGAGGTAGCATGGCAATGGCATGGAATGTGCAACTTCTCCCTTAGAATGTTAAAAGCTACGGAATGCAAAGCACAAGTTTGGTTGGGTGATGGAAATACAAAAAGCAAATTTTCATTTCCTTTTTCATCATTTTTTATTTCTATTTCTATTTTTAAGGATTAATGTCCGTTTCAGGATGTTTTAGGAGAATTTGTTATTTACTCATTTTTATTTTACACAAAAAAAATTACTCATTCTTATTCATTTCATTTTTTTTCCAAAAAGTAGTGTTCGAGAGATATTCAAAGAATTATTTTGTTGCCAAACCAAACTGTGCGTACAGTGCTTTTGTGGTGGAGGGTGACCAGTGATGGGAATGCTTGGGGTGATCATGGGGCGTTTGTGTTTGAAGACATGCCATGCTTGGACCCTTATTATGACGTCGCACTCAAGAGCATCATGAATGGGATATTTGTCTGCTTTCATACCTAGAATTTGGAAACTGTTTTTAAATGATATAAAATTGGTTGGGCAATGTGAAATGTTGTGATATCTTTTGTACCACCATAGAAATAAGTATTCCCAAAATAATTATTTATATACAGGTCAAAAAACAAAAACAGAATCAATTATTTTGAATTTTTTAAAAATACATGTATTTGTTTGTGTCCATTGAGTTTGTTTTTGATGGATATTCCTTTCATTGAAGTATGTTCTTCTCCTGTTTTGATACACGTAAACTAATTATTTGATTCACAGAGAGTGGCAATTGAACAGGTATGTAGCCCACGTGCGTAGCGAGCATCTCAAAACATTCCATCCATGCACCGAGCACTTGATTGTGCAATTAGCAACTTCTTTGTGGTGCATGGGTTGGTGACGGATATCATAGCTTATTTAGGTTTCAGATAAATCTCTGTGGGTACAGAAGCTGCTTTGCCTACAACATCAACTAGGCCTACATTGTAATTTTTAACCCCTCAAAAACCGTTCCTACATTTCACCAAAACCACTCCAAAACTGCCTCCTCAATATGAGATATCATAAGACTAACACTTTTTTTCTATTTGCAACTTTAGCATATGTAATTTCAGAACTACAAGAAGATACTCCAAAGTATTTGTAAACTTTGACAAGGCGGATTGTAAGATACATGCATGTGAAGGGTGCAATATTGATATTCACTATCATGCCCGCATAGGGTCACCATACATTGACTCAAAATAATGGTATAATTTTCCATTGCACATTGCAAAAAAAACTATGGAACTATGGTCTACCCTCTGTTAGGTCATTGCATGCCAAAAATTGCAAGTAATGGAAGGGTTCAGAATAAATAAAAGATTTGTGTAATGTCTAGGGATAAACAAGGGGTGATTCCCTTAGCATAGCACTTTTACTTTTTTATTTAAATAAATGAAGTTCCAAATGGTATACGAAGTCATCATGCTTTCTTCTACCAAGGGATAATAATATTTTGACAATAACAAAACAAAAGCTCTTAATTTCAATGTCCTTTCTATGCATTCTAATTACAAACATTGCATGGTTTTCCCTCTAGACTTTTCTTTGCTATGGCCCGCCTCAAAAAATTGTACTATTAAGTTTTCCAGTGCCTTGCCTAGCATTTCCAAAGTCTAGCTTCTAATGATTGAAGCACATGACTTCTTCCCAATAAATCCAAAAACCAAAAATAAAAAAATACCTCATCAAAGCTTTCTAGAATTCCAATGTCTAATTTTAGAAAATGCTATATATATTATATTTATGAGCTTGCTAAAACTCTCAAAAGTCATTCGAGGGGCAAAATGTCCTTTAAGGGTTACATTTTATGTATATGAAAGCCATGCTACCAAAAGAAAATGAGAGACAAGGTCAAAATTCAAGAGTTTAAAATTTTTGCCATAGACTCAACTCCACTTCCAAGAAACTTGAATAGAGCTCATTTTCTAAGAGAATCATGATACCCGAGTTTACACTATAAAGTACTACCCTTCAGTTTAAAACGTATACAAACACATGGTTTTCAAATGCTGCCCAATAGAATCGCATATAAATTTGGCAGGATGTAGAATATCATCAACAAATGGTTAAATTGAGATTTCATCATGTGTGTATTTTACGAGGTGGTAAACCCTTCCAAATGATTCTTTCTCAATGTGAAGATTCCATGCTACATTGAACAGTCCTAAACTACGACTTAGCACACACTAATTGTAGCATACACTGATTGCATGGACTTAAGGAGACAAAGTCCATGTCCCTATTGCAAATGAACGTTGTACGTGAACAAGTGAAGGCAACAAGTAGATTATAACATTACTTCTCACATCAATAATCAAACCTTGTAATCACAAAAGAGTCATGCACTAACCTACAGAAAATGCGTGCCAAATCATTTCCAAGGACAGTGTTACAAATGATTGACATGCATGGGCATCCTCAATATCCGCCAAGATTCACATTAAAAAATCATTTAAAAACTGTGAATTTTAATAATTTACTGAAAAATGGAAAGTTGGGGTGTCTCTTCTTGACACGTGTCATTAATGGCGAAGTGACTCCTGGAGACATTTTACAGGTCTTCAAATTTGGGTTCATATCATGAAGTCCAGATATTCACTGTATATGTTTCAATAATGATTGGCATAACCACCCACTTTATTTATTCTAGTTCACCTTAATTTGAAATTTTGAAGCTCAAATTTTTATTGGAAATTGCAGAACATTACTTGGTATTGTGAGTTGCACCATGATTCAATAATATTCTATCCAATGATAATAAATTCATCTTCTTTAATCCCTAAAAGATTGAGTGCCGGTTCGGGAGACAAAAATGAAATTTGAGCCGGTTGGGGAAAAACCTAAATTTGAATATTTCATTTTCCTATAAGTATTTAAAATCAAATTTGTGATAAGCTGCAAGGGGGTATTTCATTTTTATTTTTTAATAGAGAAATAATTATGGCACTTTAAACATCAAAAGCAAGACTTTTGGGCACCTAGGTAGGGTATTATAGAATGAATAGTACTTTTTGGCACACAGTAGTGAAATGAAACTCCCGCCATGCCTCATTGATTTTACTTTATAATGCATAGAAATTGTGAATTCTTTATTTATTTTATTGTATTTTTCTTTCATCCAACGTTCAATTTGAAATTAGACTATTATTATTTAATTAAAAATATACATAGCTTTGCTAATGGCATGGCCACATTCTCTACTCTAGTCATTTCAAGGCCTTTTTCCTTGTCATAAATCCTTTGATTATTTGTGATGTTTAGCATGCAATGACCTAACACATGGTAGAACATATTTCCATAAAGTTTATGCAATGTGTAACAAAAAGACATGCCTTTATTTTGAGTCAAAGTACAATGATCATGTCCACACATGGGAGAAAAAAACTACACTGCACAATGCAAATGCACGCAATTTTTTATCCGCACGATCAAGTTTACAAAATGTTTTTGAACGTCTTTTTATAGTACTTAACTTAAAACATCCTACAATTGAAACTAGTTAAAAGATGTTTGAATGGTTTCATAACATCTCATCTTAGAGGGGCAATTCTAGAGTGGTTTTGGAGAACATTGTCATGGTCCTTTAGGGGTTGATTATTAGAACACTAAATACAAGTTGGTTTGCAAAAATTTATTTTTACTATTTTGAAATCAACCTTTTTTTTCAAATTTCTCAAACTTTCAATAGTTGAACAAAAATCATTCACCAGAGTATTTATCCTTGTGGGAAATTTTATATTTGAATTTTTAGATCATTTGTTAATTTTCAAAGTTCAAATATTCAATTTTTCTTTGAGAAGTTGTTGTACAAGTAATAAAATATTTATGATTATGATGTTGCTATTCAACCCCTAAAGGACCATGACTATGTTTTGGAAAATAGAACTTCAATATAACACATCTACAAATATTGATTTCATTCCACTTCTAACCATAGGATTTTGTTATATACTATGAGAAGAAAGCATCAAATTGTTTATAATTTTACTACATGGATTGGAAGATTATACCCGTAGCATTTAACCTTTTAAGAACAATGGCCAAATCTAGTCCTCACATGTCATATATTATGCTGACAAAATCTATGACGGGTGAGGACCACATTTGGTCATTGTCCTTACAGCGTTAAAGCAAGTTAAATAGTCTTTTTGCACCCTGGTTTGACAAGGTCAACTCCCTATTTTTTTTTAGAAATGAAATTTGTATTGTATTCAAAGTTGCCACTATTTACAACACAATCCATGTTATGTAAGGGACTTGTCCTAAAGCACTTATGTGTATTAAAGGTTTTTAGCACATCCGAAACAATTTTACAAGATAAAAAGGTCAAACAAATTACACATGATACACTTTCTTTTAAAATCTAGATTGAACATAAAATAATGTACTCTTAAAGTAGACAAAAAAAGGAAAAAGGAGCTAAATCTCAAAATTTTGTGTTCATAGTATGGAAGAATGAAAGTTTCATGGTGCTTGAAAACTTTTACTCCTCTTGATAGGAAGATTTTTCACTATAGATTTTTATAAATAAAACTAATAGAAGTAATTTTAGTTACTTGTATACAAAATCTCAATTTTTTTTGGGTAATTAAGTAAATTGCATGAATATTTATTTTCCATCAATTTTTAATGGAGAAAAAAGTTCTATATCCACAAAATTTTACAATAGCCCATACTTGAAAAGATTATCAAAAACCACACTCAGAATTGACATTGTAAAAAGCCAATTTTGGACAACTGGTGCTTTAGAGATGAAAGTGCTTTTGAGAAGACATTATCCAACTTCTAAAGTTTTTTAATTGTGAGTGGAAACAAGATATAAAATTCTTAGCTACATAAACTTGTGGAATTCTTGTTAGAGATAATTTGGACATATGAAGCCTCATTGATTGAAAATCACAATTTTCTTAAACTTTTTTCGATGACAAGTTTGAATCCAACTTCAGATAAAGGAAAAGAATGCCTTAAAATGTTTAGTCATTTGTAGTGTCAAGAACAACATTCAATTTTTTTTCTTATGTTTCTTTACGAGTCCACGATTGCAATACAATTTGCACTTATCTCTATACCACATACTTTAATTTTTAGGCCATAAAAATGAAGTCATATATAGTGGAGCTACGATTTTGCATCCAAGTACACAAACATGGTGCAAGTTGACTGTTATTGATCATTCTCTAGTTTAAGGAGCGGTTTACACTACGGATCAAGAATTCGTCCCATGTACCTCTAAAATCTGTGATTGACTCCATCAACTCGATTGGCCAATCACAAATTTTAGAGGTGCATGGGACGAGTTCTTGGTCCGTAGTGTAAACCGCCCCTAAAGCATCCTACATCCTACATGGTGAATTATTTCTAAATTCCTTTAAGTTTGAATGACATTTTTCTTGTTTCGTTCATAGTATTAATGTTTTTTCACACTCAATAGTTATTAGATGAGGAAGAATCCAGTAATCTCTTAACTCAAATCTACATATATTAAAGAAAGTGTGAGTTGTTTTTGGGGAGAACAACATTGAGGGGGGTTTCATGTGCGGACCAAGGATGGAGAGGCCAAGTGCTACTTGCAATTCGATTGGTCTAGAGCCTCAAAATCAGCCTTGGTCGGCCTCTCGGCTTTCACACACAGACCAAAGGTCGAGAGGTCAAGGGCGTCTAAAATGCCTACAAGGCAACACTTTTTGGAGGTTTCGGCACCAAGAATTCGGTCCCTTGAGAGAAGTTTGGATTTCTATTCTTGTTCAGACCAAACTCTTGCCGAGGGCCAAACATTTTTTTTATTAAAATATTGAGATTTGACAAGGTCTCAACCATTAGATTAAAACAATAACTTATTTTACCCTGCAACATTTTATCCAAATTCTTTACCCAAATTTTAATCCAACTTAGTAATCAACTTTTTTTACCTAAATTATTAATTCAAATTTTCAACTAAATGTTTTTACCTAATTTTTTTATTTGCCGGTGCTTATGCTGGAATTTTTTGAGTAATGAGCATTTTGACCATTTTCTTGATTTTTTTTTTACCAATAATGTGTTTCCTTGTAGATTCCATGGCTAGTGAATGCGAGAGAGGAAAATTTCATAAAAGTAAGACCCTTAAGAAGTAAAACTTGACTTGGAATTGGCCAAATGGTATGGGTCTTAGCCTCTCAACTCGGTTCCTCAGGCTTTCACACTACAAGGATCCAAACTCCGCAAATTACATATTTTAATATTTTTTTCAACTCCAAAACTTGGCCTCTTGACATAATTCAGTCCACGGTCCACGCGTGAAACCCTCATGTGATCTCTTAGTCCATAAGTCACCTCTGTGCACGAAAATTATGTTGCAAAGTTTTTGAAGCAAGAGTTGTATGGTTTTGGTCCCAATTTATTTGTCCCACAAGTCTATGTAAAGCCTTTAAGGGCGATGAACTTTTATGGCTTGTGAGAATCTACGAGTGTACTAGATTAAGCAAAATGACATCTATGCTTTGGGTACATTTTGACACAAAAATCTACAAACTCATTTCACGGGAATTACTATAGCTCGCCGATGCTTGCAGAGATTGTCGTGGCAATCGTCTCAATAAATGCCCATCTTCCTCCACCTCCAAGTCATGATCTATTTTTTTCCTTCAAGGTGGCGTGTAGCACTTGCTACAAAGGTTCTTGTGCCAAAACGACCCATATATGGTCGTTTGACCTTAAAGGGTTTACAATTAAGGAGCTTGGTGGTCTTTAAACTCAAAGTCAATCAGTATTGCCATAGCAAATAAGGAGAGACCACTAACCACCTTTTTCTTCTCTTCATTAATTATAGATATATAGAGCTTATTTTAATCTTTAAAAAGAAAATAAAGATGCCAAAATTCATGGTGTCTTTGCCTCACTTCACAAATAGCTTCACTTTGTGCTACTAATACTACCATACATGCAGGTCAGATTCGGCACTCAGGTGCTGAACTAATTATTTTTGTGTCATTCTGTTACTGAGTATCACATGGGTATCTAGACAAATCACTTGAAATTTTCAAAATGATTTTGGACAATCTCCATTGTGGACCCATTCTCCATTGTGACCAGCAGGTAGGGTAATTCTCAAAACAAATTGAAATGTTATTACGAGTAATTTCACCACTTGGAAAAGCTGACTTACCGAAGGTAGGTACACCTACAATGGCATCCAGCAAAGTTGCATGAGAAAAGCCCAAGTGCCGCTAACCAAAAATAGACACTAGAGGGCCACCTAGATGCCAAAAACGTTAGCTAACATAATTTCCAGGAAGTCCTCTACAATTCATCCTACTCAAATTTCACATACCATTGGTGCACCAACATGATACTTCTAGAACCAGGCCCCACACGTCAAATCCTCAATTGAACCACCCCATCAGTCATGGAATTTGTCTTTCAAAGAAGAAGTGGTCGAAAACCTAGCAAACTCTTCACAAATGCATCTCAATCAAAAGAGATGCCATCACATATGGCACCTCATAGAAGACTCCAAATGCCCCATGAAACGTGCCACAGAACCAATGGCTGATAGAGGGTCAACCACCACCAATGCCACTTGCGTGGCCTAGGCCACAAGTGACATGGCCCCATGTGCAGACTTCACCCACAACAGCAACGTCCTTGCCCTTGGAGTCCATATTGGAGAAACTCTCTTCTTGGCCGATTCAATGGAAGTCAGGAGTTGGGCAATCGCACATTCTTTGAGCGTAGTTACCAACTCCACAGAGTTACTCCTCAATTAGACGCAATGCTTGTTCGTGTTCCATGGTTCACTTCTTGTACGTCTAAAGGGCTTTCACCTTCAAGTGCTGTGGCAATAACTTTAACGTGTATCAGTCCTTAAACAATGGCGTCCGCCGATACTTTATCTTCATCCATGTCTGGAATCCATGTTGTCAACCGTGTCCACATCTCAAACCTAAAGCCTACAATTGGTTTCCAACATAGAAATAGACTCAAAAGCCATGTCGGTATCTGACCCTAATCCAAAGCCTACGGTGAAAGCACTCTCCGAGTGTTTGGTGAGGGAGAGGTAATACCGACTCCTAGTATTCACAATAAACAAAACCACCCCAAGAAACTACCTACGGATATTGTCTATAGAATATGGGCAACTTGCACCTGCAAAATTACAAGACTATGCGATTGACCGGTCATCACCTCCGGCAATCATAGTCCCAACAAATACCCCATAAAAAGGCATGCCGGTCATCACCCCGGCTTTGTCCCTACAATATCCTATCACAAATTAGTGACAACGACAAACGGGCCACCGGAAAACTCCGACAACAACAGCCCGGGAGAGGTACCACAAACATGATGCAAAAATTCAAAATTGGATTCCCTCCCTCAACAATATAAAAGCAAGAATTGAAAGGACGAGTGCCATTGGCACATGTATGGAGTGGATGACCCCAAGTTGCAACACCTGCAAGCAAAGGGGAGCACTAAAAGTATTCGTCCAACGCCTAAAACGAAGGAGGTAATGGGACAATTGAGCGTGGTGTTCAAAAACACAAATCCCTCCAATCCAATTGCTTCAATGGGTGCAATAAGAAGTCAACAAGCCAATCTAGCACTAAAATTGGATTTAGTGGCAAAATCCCCAACTATAGGCGCAAATTTCGTTCACATACGAGGGCCCTTGACCGTGCTTGCTGGTGGTTATATGCAAGCATGTGCTCCAATCCGAGCCCGTGCCCTACAACCCATGTGTTGTTGCCTCATAGCTGTAGCTCTCACAACGGCTGTCGGATCGAGACTATCCCGTAAGTCAATCTATGTTGTCTGTCTTGATTCACCTCAAATCTCCACGATTCTATCACCTCTTGTCACTGATCTCAAGATGCGAGAATGCGGTATGGACTGTTGTCCACCTGGATCCCGTACACGGTGAATATCGCTTCAATGGTGCACGTCCTCTTCTCGGCGTCCCAATCCCATGCTAGGTGAATGAACCCTAGATGCAGATCTTCACGGGTTGCGTTAGTCTCGTTGGTCTCGTTCCAATTTTGATTCCGCGGACCTCGCAGTTGTCCTGTGCTCTCGCAACCTACTCAATGCAACCCACAGCAGGTTCCTCCGAGTTCTCAAAGTACTCCAGTGTTCCCTCGTAACCGAGACGCTTCCAGCTCTTCCTCACGCCAACGAGCGCATGTCCATAATCTTGCTCCGAGCTCCAGAGCTAAAGCATGTCATTAAAATTCTAAGGCTCAACATTAAAACTCAAAGATATATTGCATAGAAAACCTTAGTAATTGTAACCCATACTTTCCCTGGGCTTCATATTCTTCCACCATCTTCTTCAATGCAAAAGCGGCAAGAAATTTGAGTAGAAATGGAGGTCTCTGTCAAGTAAGAATGTAGTGTATCACTAAGTAGTCAAGCGTCTTGCACTCCTCAAGGGGAGAATCCTCGACTGCGAGTAGATGTAAAGAATGCGGAGCCTTTTCTAATGATAACCCATCACTTACAAGCAAAGGAACTCACTTATTACTCTCTAAACACAGTCACAAAGCTTGACTTAACAAAGTCATCAAGTCAAGCGCATATGCGCTGCTGTATGCACACACAAAACCCTGACCAATGAATTATATTCGTTGAGCGGATGTGGTGTGGCAGACGAACATCACTATCAAACGTAGAGTAGGACTAACTCATCTACGCTGATACTACGCGATGTGGTGCGGTCCTTAACGTCACATCTCGTGATAGACACTTCAAAATGCAACGGCAAAAAAATAAGTTTGTACTCCATTTTAAATTAGAAGATTACATTGACAAAAAATCAAAATATTTATATTTTATCTAACATATTAGGGTGTGAAAGTTTAGATTGCTTTTAAAATGAGTTTTTCATTTTAATAGATCATTTTAAGTAAATTGATTAGTGTAATATTATTTTCTTTTGCACAAATTTTCATAGTTGCTACGATAATTTAGCTTTCAAAATACTCATTTCCATGATATTTCAATTTCCTCAATAAATGTACTTGGGTACATAACATTCAATATTTGAATAAAGCTTTTACTTGTGATATTGGCAAATGTGAGGCATAATTGATTGTCTTCAGATGCAGTTTCTATTTTAGAACATCTTTAGCAAAAATTGATTACATGAAAAAGAAGTGATTTGATGAGACTTTTGAAGTTTATTGGTTATGAAAAGGTCCTTGTCTTTCTTCTCTTTTTCAAATGTTTGCACCTCCACTATTGCATTCATGACCATGTAAAACCATTATTTAATGTTATGTATTATACTCAAGTACTAAATTTAGCAGTCTTAAAACATTTAACACGCTTGGACATTACCAACAATCACTTAGACATGTTACTATACAATTGAATAAAAGTCATCTTATAGTACAAATTGCAGTACACAAATTGGACTTTGAATGTCGCATACAAATGGAAAGTTCTTATTTCACAAAGTGACATAAAGCTGATAGGCTAAATTGTGCTTGTGCATATGGACATTGAATGGTACAAGATTGAAAGATGTCATTTGGACTAATAAATCAATGTGCAAAGTTGACAAATATTATTACAAAATTTTGATGTGACAAAAAAAAGGAAAAAATATTCATATGATTGCTTCATCTTAATTTGTAAAGGACACATTTATGATGGCGTGGGGCACCTTAACAAATTTTGATAACACTCCTCTTGTTATTATACCATCAATTTGAATAGTTGCAAAAGATTTTGTAAAATTTGTCTAAAAAAACACATCATGTGTGTCTTGTTTTTATTGAAAATGGTGCTAAAGTCCATTGTAGTACTTAACCAAAGCAAAGATAGAAATGAGGAGACAAAGCTGTGATAGAAATTACACAATATGGCCAACAAATCCACTTGGCTTATATCCAATTTAAAATGTGTGGTCAATGGTGAGAGATTTATTGCAATGCCACTCAAAATCAAGAAATAAAGAAGAAATAAGGTAAGCCCCCCATAACCAACAAAAACCCATAGCCAACGCCTATAAAATTAGGGTATATCCAACCCTCTTCCATCCCATTACCACCAACTCAGCTCTAAATGGAGGTTTGCTATTAGTCAAGACCTTTACTTTTGGTCGTTGGTTATGGGGGTACCTATTGTTGGCCACCCACTAAACATGGTTGCACAATTTGAAATTTCATAACTAATTCAGTTTTCATTAAAAAAAATGAAATCACTTGGGTTGGAATTGTGATTCTATTGGCTATCACTCAAAAATAATAGTATAATTATCTCCTCTCTCCATATATGCACATTCCTTAATTTGTCGGTTTTAGGGGGGCCTACCTTAATTGAAATGGAGTGTATGACAACTACAAAAACTCATACACAACATGCCTGCAAGAATGAAAGCCATAATAAAATACTAAATGAGAAAGGTACTAGATGGTAGATTGTTTAACAAATTGTGACTTCATGAGAGTTTTAAAGAGTAAATAGTTGTTTTAAAAATATATAACTTGAACATCATTCATTCAATGCAAGCAGTTTTCAAAAAGAGTAGTATTGTAGTAAAAAAACCATCATATTTAAGTTTTAGTTTCCTGTATAATGAAAACTATATTAAAAAACGTAAACCAAAACATACACTCCTCTGGTCACAATTCTGCCTGTAATGTTAATGTTTTAAAATTCAAATTGTTATAAATCAATACAACCAATGATGGTCATAATATATTCTTTTAATTTCTTTAAAGCATTTTAAATCTGCTTGTTAGAGGGATGCTTCAAATTCTCCTTACCCTTTGAGAGCTCTTTAATGGGTGAATCTCATCATGTAGTTTTATCTTCCAAATCACTTCTACTTATCTAGAATCAATTTCCTGTTTTTACTTCACAGAAAAGTCTACTCTCTCCTCTTCATCCAATCCAATCCCTTGACAGACTCAAAACCAACCACAGAACCCAATCATTTATTAACCCTGTTAAGCCCGGAGAGCCCAAACAGGGTCGATCCTGGGTGTATTAGGAGCAGGTCCGGCCTTAAAGGTTTAACATATGATACTAGTATCGGTACCTGTCATTCCATCGGGGAAGGTTTTTATTAGTGCTCCTCAGAATAAAATTTGTTTGACATATTATATTTTAGATTGCAATTTGCATCCCTCGGAACGTCGTGCGTTGATCCGCGAAATGTTGTCATTCCGTGCAGCAAGGATGGCACGACCGCTGAAGTACTCGCGCGCATTTGCTTCGACGTCAGCAATTCCTCTACTCTGGAAATGTACGGTTGCCCACACCCTAACCCTGAATTCACACGTCGTTCACCAACAACAGCGCGCATGTTCCGACGAAGTCTTAGGTTTAGAGTTTAGGGTTAGGGTTAGGGTTAGAGAGTGGCGGGTAGACTGACTGACGCCTATTATATAGGTAGATAATAGTGTCAGAGATTGATACATCATATACTAGTTTACACTCATCCCTCCCATAGGTTATACCTCTGCTAAGTTATAATGTCACTACACTAAAGATCACATTTAGTGTATGTCACACTAAGGTATCTATAAATGCAATAACTTTTTACTCTTGATGAATATTTTTACTATGAGCACAACTATCTACACTACTCAAAGAGGTGGATCATTATAGACATAGTTGGTAAAAATATTCTTCAAGAGTAAAAAGTTATAGCATTTATAAATCAATTAGTGTGACATATGCTAAATGTGATCTTTAGTGTAGCTTAAAACCTTAGCTAACTATAACCTCAACTAAGTTCTAACTACAGGAGTGCTATGATGTGAATTAAAGCACAGAATTGGTAGACAATGATGTTAACGTTTTATGTTTTTGAGACCAATCAATTACTATATCACTATATCACTCAACAATGCTACTATTCTTGCACATGTCACTATTCAATCACAACAAGATCATTATTCAATTACAATAGTGCCACAATCCTCACATGTGCTACCATCTTCCTTGCAAGACCGTTTTTTGAATAGTTTTTAAACACTTTTTGAGCTTTTCAACCATCCAACTTGCTTATGATCAGGCTACAAGAAGGCCAACTCAAGTCGGCATGGTCATATGACATTTTCACATGCCATATGACGTTGCGCTTGATGCTAGGCCAATTTTAGGAGATGACCGTAGGTGGATGGAGATGAAATTGAGTTGAAGTTACCAAGTCCTCTACTAAAGCCACCACTAACTTTTGACCTCTACTAAGTTCTTACCACCTCCATCCACCAGCGCTAGATTTGGCTATAACTTATGGGATGGATGAGTGTATCTCCAATGAACTTTCCAAATATCATTGCAAGTGAAGCCAAAGATCCTTACTTATTGAGAAACAACTTTGCATGGCTGTTGTGTTGGAATCAACCGTCCAGCCTTTTTTTTTTCGTCTTAGAGGGATTGCCACAGTGGCTGCAGAGGCCAGGGAGCTGTAGCACTTCTGGCTTTCTCCTCAATCCAAACGAGAGATATTGAGAGATTATCTTGATGGCAACGACCATTGATGGAATTTTGGCGATGTGAAATCACAAATTTCCCACTTTTGTCGGGAATGTTCTATTTTCATATATATATTTTCGTCATCTGGCTATTTTTCGCCTAAAAAAAAGGGCTGCAACCATCCATAATCAAGCGGAACACTACGTCATGAGACGGAAACTATCCCAAAATTGCTGCACAAGGACATCACCCACATACTTTCAGTTTAATCCACAAAACCACACGAAACTTAACCATGACAACTTGTTAACCGTTCAATTATAGTTTTTACCTTGAGAGATTATCTTGATGGCATTGAGAAAAACGCCGGAGGTCTTGGCCTTCCGCACACAAGGGATATTCCTCAGTGGAATGTTTTTCTGCCACATGAATGGTGAATTCAAGGTTTAGAACAAAAGTACAATTAATGAATTATCATCAAAAGCGTTCAAATGAAAAGTAGTTGAGTCCGAAGCTCTGCAAGGTCAATTTTCAATCCTATGAAGGTTTGCAGTGATTATTGGTAACGTGGTACCTTCTTATGATTACAAAATACCTTCTTATCACAACCAAAAATGTTGGAGTAAAAACACACATAGCCTGCAAAGAGGTACATGTGACCCTGTTTTAAAACAACTCGTCATGAGAATCATGTCTCTACAAAGTAGAAATGTTGAACTAACAAGGCAAGGATCACAAAAACATGATGGGGACATGAATGATACATGACGAACATCAAACTTGAATCAATACTCTCTTCAAAAGCGCACAATTGAAGTCCGGGATAGAAGACTGCAAAACTCAAACCAAACATCATCCATCTCGTCCCATCTAATATTAATTGTAAAGAGCTCCTTGTCATGAGAATCTAGATCCAACAAATGATGCAAGACTTTGCAAATGAACTAGTTTTTGTAGTTTTTGCTCCACTTCTTCTTCTTTGCCTAATGATATATCACAGATTGAGATTAATGATTAAACACTAACTCTCACATGACCAAAACGATTAATAGAGCTCAAGACGCAAATCCTTAATCTTCTCATGGAGCTCAAAGACATGATGAACTCCTCAAATAATGCATGATCTAGAGCAAAAATCAGAGAGCTCTACACTGATCAATGAATGTCCAATTCCGGGAACCTCAAACTCAACACCAAACTCCAAACCCCACATTCAGTTCTCTGAATTACTGAATCCAAACCAGACAACCATCATCTTAAGTTGACACGCACACCACACTACCTAATCCTTCACATAACTACAACGCTCTTCACCAAACCTCTATCTAAAGAACACCACACAATAATTAATCAATCTCGCACATGAAGGATAAAAAGACATACCGGAAGTTTTAAAAAATCTACAAAATAAATTGTAAAAATCCGGAGAGACATAAGTTTCACTCGAGATTGTAGAAAAACATCAACTACGTCTCATTCAACCATTTAAGGCCCATGAGCTTCTTTAGCCGGTGAGGATCATGCAAAATGACATCTATGCATTGGATACATTTCAGCACGGAAATCTATGAACTCATTTCATGGAAATCACTTCAGCTCGCACCGATTGCCATGACGATGGTCTCAACACATGCCCATCTTTCTCCACCTCTAGGTCATGGTCTATTTTTTCCCTTTGAGATGCCCTGCAACACTTTTTGTGATGGTTCTTGTGCCAAAACGACCCATATGTGGTCGATCGGCCTTAAAGGGTTGAGTTGGATGAGTGTTTTTGTTGCACTGTGTTGGTCGAGTTCAAATCTCATGGCCTGTTTGAATGGTTGGAGCAACGCGTGAATTGGGGCTTCCTGGTGTGACAACAAGTAAAAATATTTGGTTTATTGCAAATTTTTAATATTTTATTTTACACAAAAATATATTTTTAATAGTTTTTAAATTAAAAAATGATACATTGATTATTTAGGTTAAATTATCATTAGAAATTAATTTTTCCTCAAAAATAAAGTAACCTAATATATGCTTATTAGTTTTCTAACCAAATCTAAACAAAAAATCTCCTCACAATAAATTGTGTTTCTTGTGCAAAAAATTGTTGAAAGTTTCATGGTTGTTGTTAAACGTTTCAATTCTCATTTAGTCTCTTCTAACATGTGATTGAATCAAACCATTGATAGAACGTCCTTGGTTCTTAATAGTCATTTTTTCCCTTATGTTCCAAATAATGATTTTCTCTTTGGTTTCAATTATATATCTTTTCTAAAATTCACAGAGATTTATAAGAAAAAACTACAAACTTTCACCAATAGACTCAAAATCATCTGTTATAGTACTTGATTTTCCATCATTTATATTTACATGAGCTAAAATAACGTAACTACAAGAATTTAAATTTGTATCCTCATGAAATCCATTATTAAAATTGTTAGTAGCACTAGTGAGATTAGATGCAAAACTTGAATGAGCTTGTTATAAATCTATGACTTTTGATACATCTTTGATGCTTTGATTGTTGAAGTATTTACGGTCGCATCTACATCTTTAGATTTTATTCAAGATTGCATCTACATCTTGAAAATGTATAATGCAACTTTATTTAACCTTTTAAGACCAAATGACCATATATGGGTGGTTTTGGCACAAGAACCATTATAGCAAGCGCCACATGCCACCTTAGCCCTTAAACGTTGGAGCAACCAAAAAGTGGCTTCTCGATTGACATTCTAAAGATGATTATCACTATTAACGGTTGTTTTCATCCAATTATTTTTGTGGAGAGTTCATTAAATGTGTAAGTATTTGATGCTGATGAAACTTGCCTCATGAAGGTAATCATATTATATCTAAAGAAGAAAAAGTTTGTGACATGGATCTCTATGTAGTGAGTTTTAGAAAATTCTTGCTCTAGCTCTAAATTTGAATTCAAGTCATTACAATGATATTTTTTGATTTTGAGTCCAACTATTAAAATGGAATTTATGAAGTCTAGTTTCCTTTCCAATTTGTAAGATACTTAAAATTGGATAAGTCATTGCTATTTGAACCTTTGGGCCAAAAATCAAATTTCTAATTTTAGCTGAAGACGGAAGTTTCATTTACACCACAAGGTTTGTCCCTACAATGTACACCTTTGATGAAAATTTCAGAAGTTTTATGAAATAATTGATATGATTTTTCTTCACTTTTTCTTCCAAAAATCACAATAAATTCAAATGTTCCCCAAAAACATTGAGATTTGTGTCATAAAAAAAAACATGTGATCTCATCTCTGAAAAATGAAATAGAAAAATTTCCATTTATGTTTGATGAAAAATTAGAGCACACAATAGAATGGAAATCGAGATTGATTCCACGATCATAGGATCCGTCCATTCCACCTCAAAGGAAAAAGTAGACCATGACTTAGAGGTGGAGGAAGATGGGCATCTATTGAAATCATTGCCACAACAATTGCTGAAAACATCGACGAGCTATAATGATTATCGTGGATTCTCATTCTAAATCATATTAAGGACACAAAAAACAAATCATGAATTGGCAATTTTTTTGACATTCACTCTTTGCATGATTGTTATGAATATGCTACGCCACTTCTTTCTCTCTAAAAATTGGTGTACAAAGCAGCAATATTATGCTCAACATCATGGTAATGAATTTAGACCTTGTGTATACAAAACAACAATATTATGCTCAACATGATGGTAATGAATTTAGACCTTGTGTAGTGCAAAAATTTGACACCAAGTGAAGTCAAATTCTGCTGATCCACTCAACATATGGAAGAGAATGAACCATTTTCTCTACTTCAAATACTATATCCTATGCACTAGTCACTTTCACATAGAGTGGAGAATGGGTCAAAAATATTGGGAAATTTCAAAAGATTTGTCTAGGTGATACCCATGTAATACCCATTGATACCTAACGTGTCCAAACCACTAAGTTCTAGAAAAATAACTAGTTCGGTAGGTAGTGTCCAAAAGTGACCACTTCATGCGGTAATCTTTCAATAAGTGCGTTCAAAGTTTATGAAATTTTGTGAGTATGTTACTTAGTGAGTCTTAATTTAGATCATATGGTTAGAATTGGAAATAAAAGCACTGATTCAAGGGTAATTTTTGAGAGAGAGACAGAAGCTGATTCATTGTCGATCCCCTCTCTCCCCGCCCTCCGCCCTCACAAGTCCCTCTCTCCCACACCTTCATTGTCTCCCTCCCCCAAACCCTAGGCTTTCACACTCACAACCTCCCTCACAACTACTGCCAGGGGTGTGTGCGGGCACACCCCTTGTAGGACTACTCAGAGGGTGCCTGGATAGCATGTGTCAAATTCTGCTGCGAAATCCGAGGTGAAGCAATGGGCACCACCTCAGTGGACTGCACAATAACTTATGTCATGGGCCTGAACGTGGAGTGAATGTTTAGTCACCAGGCGCTTCTTTTGATGTGGTTGCAAGCCAACCGAGATGGATCTCTAGTTTTGCCTCTTTTTGTGAGAGACTGAGCAAGAGATTGGATTCTTTCTGTGAGGTATCTATTATGTGAGTGGATAAAAGGCCTTCGACGAAGGTGTAGAGGGCTGAGCATGCTGATGGTGGCGAGGTTTCACGGAGGGTGATGCCGTCATGTTATCTGCCATTGCAGTAACTTGTAACGAAAATGCTTGTGACACGAACTGTGAACACTCAAGATGTGACTATAAAAGCTCTGAGTACGATGTCAAGCAGAACAGCGTTGCGAAACATTCATCGAAGGTTGAGTTGAGATGACAAGAAGAGTACCGTACATATACAGCCTAGAACTAATTGCAAAGGATCTGAAAACCTGACGTTCTCTGTCAGGAGACTGTTGTATTAGTCTCAAGGAAAAACCAAATCCATGATCCTCTACAGTTGCAAATTTTTTGAGCTCTAACCACGTGAGTTGACGAGATTGGCACATGCGCTGCAGCATCATCCTCAGATTTGACAGCAGCATCGACAAAGAGGTGGAACTGTAGTGAAGAATTGGAAGATCTACAGCTAGAACATGCAATTGACATGCTCAACATCAATGCTGCAACATTCTATCTCTGCTCGAACCATGTGAATGTGATACTCTGCAAGTTCACAGGACTCGAAGATGCTATGCAGCATCGAAATTGCAATGAACTATTCCTCAAGGACAGTATGTCTGAGGCACCATGATCACCTCCGACGTCGCACATTGACGGGCAACCCGTTCTTCATCGACAAGACGAACGACATGCGGTATCGCGGCGTGAACCCGTCCGGCACCGACACGCGAAACTCCCGCAGAGTGGCCGCCGCGATGAGCTTCATCTGCATGATGGCGACCTCCTTGCCGAGACAGATCCTCGGACCGGCCTGGAACACGGGAAACTTGAAGGAGCTCTCCGGCACGAACACGCCGTCCTGGAGCCACCTCTCGGGCTTGTACTCGCGCACATCCGCGCCCCACACCGCCTCCAACCTCCCCATCGCATACGGATGGTACCCCACCATGGCGCCCGCCTTCACGGTGGTGACGCCGTCTGGCCACACATCGTCGTGCGCCGCGACTTTCAGGTCGGACGGAACCGGCGCGTTCATGCGCATCGACTCGAAGAGGGAGGCCTGCAGGTAGTTCATGCTCTTCAGCTCCTCAAAGGAGAATTGCTGGGATGGAGAATTCTCCTCTCCTCGCGCTGCGGCGATTTGGGCAAGCTCGTTGCAGATCGTTTCCTCGACCTTGGGGTGTAGCGTCAGGATCCAGAAGAACCAGACGAGGGCCGTGGCGACGGAGTCGCGCCCGGCCTGGAAGAAGCTCACGAGCATGTCGCAGAGGAACTCATCGGACGCGTCGGAGTTCATGAACCGCGAGAGGAGGTCGACTTTCGTGGTCGCGCCGCCACTCTCCATCTCGGTCCGGCGCTCTCGGATGACCGACATGAGGAACTTCCGGATCTTCGTGACGGCTTCCTGGATCTGGCGCTCGCCGAATATCCCGAGCGCGCGGAAGAGCTTCCACGGCGGCTTCATGAAGCGTGTGGCGACGCCGCCGGTGGCAACGTCGAAAGCCTGCTCGAACTCGAGATCAGGAAGCTCTCTGTCAAGGCAGCCGGGGTCCACTCCGACGGTGAGGCGGCAGATGTTGTCGAAGTTGAAGCGCTTGAGGACGTCCTGGAAGTCGAGAGTCTCATTCCCGGCGGCGGCACGCGAGAGGAGCGGGATGAGGCGCGTCTCGATCTCCTCCTGCGCCACCTGGAACACGAGGTTGCGGAGCGAGCGCATGCTGAACTCGAAGCTGGCGACCTTGCGCTGCATGCGCCAGAGCTCACCGTCCGTGTTCAAAATCCCATGGCCAAGCACGTCGCGCAGCGTCTCGGCGAAGCTCTCGCCCTTCGGGTAGCTCTCGAACTTGGTCTTGAGGATGTGCTCCACGTTCACGGGGTTGGCGGTGATGTAGCTCTCCCGCCCGGTGAGCGGAAACACAGTGCGAACCGTGAGGACACCTTGCTCCCGCATGAAGTCGGCTGTCAGGTCGTAGATCGTGCTGTAGTTCCAAACGAACACGAGAAAGTTCCCCACAATTGGGTACACTCTCCCGCCTGGATTCTTCCCGTAGCGCGAGTGGTTGTTCCACCATCTGTAGTAGAATGAAAGCAACACCACCACCACCGCTGCACACACCCCGAGGGATGGCCATGGCGGTCGAGCGCCAAAACCCAATTGCGTCCTCTCCTCCATCGCTGCTTCACCCCAGAAAATAACACCACGCAAGTCCACGAGCAGAGACAGTGCAAACACCGGCAAACAGAGCGCAAATTCACTGACCTGAGGAAAAAGATGTCACGTCAATCAACCAACTGAGGTCAAGCTTCAAGCGTCAATTCCCTCCACAAAAGTGACTCGCGCCGTACCCTCAGCTCCACAGCGAATAGAAGTTGAGTTCAAGGACTGATTTTCGAGAAAACTACATAGCAATCACGCGAGCTCATCACATCATACACACAAACCAGTCTATCGACTGCAACGTGAATTATAGGTTTCGAGTTGGAGCTGGGGAATTGGTGCAAGATGATGAATTGACCATTTGAGCAGTCGGCCACCGCAATTCTGACGAGATGGTGACGACGTTGACACCATATCTGTGGGTCACCGCAACTTCGGTGGATCGAAAGGTTTTTGGCGCATGCGAAGCTTGGGCACGTGTGTTGCTTTCGCTTCATGAAACCAGAGTAAAGCAAGGGAAGCTTAAGTAACCCATCAGCAAAGTCTCTCCTTTTTCGCTTCTCATCACACCATCAACCCTAGATTCTTAATGTTGATTACAAGGTTGATTTGCCAGAGTGACTGGCTGCCATTGATTCACGACCTTATCATGTATGAGATGGAAAGATGAGCAGTCTTCACACTTTTCATGACCGAAACCCTGGTCGCATCGCAAAATCTCCTCTGTACAGACACCATAGCCGCAACAAACCTGCGGAAATTAAAGAGATTCTTTCATCTTCAGGTCTTGAATAAAAATTCGACATGCAGCCAAAATTGAGAATATAGATTCCGTGCAAGTTTAGGTAGACAAAGGAACCAGGATGTGGTTGATGAGACGAGTTTTGGGGAGCCACGGCTGATTGGACCCTTGGATTGATTTGCACTAGTTGGAGCGGTTGTGCACTATGCTTTCCTCCATCTAACCCATCTTTACGATCTCCAATCGGTTCACGCAATAACAAACTACAATGAAATGTACTCTCCATGTAGATGCCGTTGTGCAAAATCTATTAAACTATGAAAAAAGACAGGGCCCGTGCATGGCCTCGTCGTTAAAGGGTTAACCCTAAAATGCTAAACTTAATTACGGTCAGTTGCCATGTTGCTTATCGTAATTTCATGGCAGCATGATTCAGTGAACTGCTCTTTGTAGGAATTTTGATGCTCTTCCTTCCCATGGATTGATAATTATAGGTCCTATGTTGTACAAAACTTATTGCTTCAGGTAGTTCAAGGACTTCAAACAGTAGAAGGAGAGTATCTGTAAACCCTTAAACGTTGGGGCGACCAAAATTTGGTTGATGGAAGAATGTAAAATGCTCCCACGTGATGATAAAACATCACTTTCATCCAAGTTTTTGTGAAGGTGTTGTCAATGAGTGCATGTACCACACACACTGTAGATACCCTTCATAGAATGTGTAACTTTTTCTCTAAACAAAAAAATGTTTGTGACATGGAACTCAACGTAGTGTATTTTAGAAACTTCTAGCTTTAGCTCTAAATCTAAATTTGAGTCATTAAAATGATATTTTTTTGAACTTGAGTCCAAGAAGAAGAACGCCGGTTCCCAATCGGGGAGTTGGGACGTTTTATGGTGTGTATGTGGATCCGGGAGGGTTTGATTATTCTCTATTTTTTGTTTAAGTAATAGTATGGACATAGCATGTTGGATTGCAATGGTGTTGATATTTTTGAAGGTATGTTTAAATGTGTTCATGGGTATTTTGAAAGTTTCTCTAAGGGTGTTCATGGATGGGATATAGGTTGTGGCGCGGGCACCAGCCGTGATGACTATGAGGGGGTCTATTTTCCATCTGAGGTTTTTTTTGTCGTCAATGAGGGGTTGATATTTATTTATTTTATTTTCTATTGTTTCTGGTGAAAATTTGTCATTACAGCACGTGAATTCAAAAAATTGAATGGTATAGTTTGGGTCAATGTGGATGGGTGGCGGGTCGTTGTATGGTAGGCCTTTAACGCAAAGGATGTCGGGTTTAAATCTACCATTACAGTGGCATCGTTGGGTTGCACATGTACATGGGAGTAGCCAAGGTGGGACCGTGTTTTCTTGTGGGATGTTATTGAAAGTGCCGACATTCATGAGTATGAAACATCGGGATTTGTTATGTGAGGTAATTAGTTTCCGGATTTCCCATACCGCTTTGTTGTGTCTTTTAACAATGAGGGAGTGTATGTAGTGGTTTTACTTGAGCCCAACTACTGAAATGAAGTTTATCAAATATAGTTTCCAATCCAATTTGAAAATTTGAAAAATACATAAAATTGAGTAAGTTATTGCAATTTGAACTTTGGTCCTATTACCATGGATGACCAATTTTCTAATTTTAGCTGAACATGGAAGTTTCATCTACAACACAAGTTTTAGCACAAAAATGTACACCTTTAGTGAAATTATTATACTTTTTATGCAAAATTTGTATGTGATATGAATATTCTTCAATTTTTCTTCAGAAAATCACAATAATTTGAATTTTCACAAAAAAAATCTTGTGTTTTTTGGGACATGAACAAAACATGTGGTATCATCTTTGAAAAATGAAATAAAAATATTTCCGCTTATATTGGATGAAGAATTAGAGCACACCTTTCCTTTGGAGGTCATTTCAATATGTAAACCTTATCATGTTCAAATACGACATCATGCATGTAGAATATTGTGGCCACCAGTGGCACATTTTGAGATTTAAGGGTTAATCCCTAAAAGCCCAATGCATTTTCAAACCAAAAACACTTTAGAACTGCTTGTTCTAGTGCAATGATTATGGAGGGAAACAAAAACTTTAAATTTGACATCTAAGCCTGGGATCTCAATTAATACTTATTTAGTGACGTCCTCACAAAATTTCATAAAGTTTAATTGGACAAATTGAAAGATTATTGTGTTCAAAGTAGTGTTTTCTTCCTTGCATTGAGTGTATCAGTAGGCTTTGACTTCACTTGGTGTCAAGTCTTTGCACTACACAAGGTTTGGATTCATTACCATCATGTTAATCATGATGTTATTTCCTTGTACACCACTCTATGAAAAGTCTAAAAAAAACATTCAATATCCCCATTAATACAATGAAGAAGACATTCACAAAAATCAACACCACTTCTATCC
The DNA here is from genome assembly GCA_963971425.1 of Bryoerythrophyllum caledonicum. NCBI lineage: Eukaryota > Viridiplantae > Streptophyta > Bryopsida > Pottiales > Pottiaceae > Bryoerythrophyllum > Bryoerythrophyllum caledonicum. The sequence continues at coordinate 20,868,262 of OZ020524.1, read as the reverse complement.
AACATGCAATGTCCATACTTTAACACAAACAAAAACTTGAAAAGAACCAATGTCTCCGAGAAATATATGATACCCCTTAATACCTCTCAATAGCACATGTTTAACCTTTCCAGATCATCCCTTGGAATAGAGCCTTGTGGCTCTAATTGGTCATTGGTTCCTGGTTATTGGTTACATAGTGTCTACCCTTGAGAGGAGGGAGTAGCTCCATACTACTAAACTTATGTCCGGTGGACATGGATTTAGTGGTGGAACAAATAAACACTTTTTTCACTCCGGCCCCTTTGGGGTACCAGAGTTTTTTTTTTCTTCCTTCTTGTACACCAATTTTTAGGCGTAGAGATGGGGTGTAGCATATTCAAAACAATTGTGCAAAAAGTCGAGGTTAAGAAATTGTCATTTAACATTTTTTTTCTTCTGTGAAACTAAATATTATTTAGAAATGAGAATCCAAACGGCCAATAAGAAGTTTTTCACCACATCTTGTAATAGAAAAAATAGAAAGTGACAAATATGAAGATCTCAAAGTTTTAAAGGAAAAGAAGAAGGCTTTTTGATACCTTGCCTGACAATATGTGAAAATGTTTGACTTGGGTTAATGTGGTATTTTTTACTAAAGACTGGAAATGTATTGACAATATGAAAGGAAACAATATTAGTTGCTAGTATTAAAAATCTCACATTTGATAGAGTGTTCTAGCAAAAGTTTTCGGAGTTGCCTGCTGTGCCCGCTCTCCCCATTTGAAAGTTAAAACCCTATAATTTTTTTCATTGAATGTCAGATTTATGAAAAGTTGTACTTGCACAAAGCTTTTAGTAATGCCCATCTACCGTAGAAAAATGAAAGAAGAATGTTAAAAATTGACACCTTAGGAACTTGCCAAAACCTTTAAGCGTGCCCCAAGGGGTCTCTTGGGTTTTTAGAGGTTAAAGTATACATAAAGGTACATATTGTACCAACATTGAAATCATCCTAGAATTGCTCTATGGTTTAAAAAAACTATTACAGTAAATCTAGTCCATTCAAATTGTAATTTGTAACTTGTCACATGCAACATCTTGTACCTCCAAGTACTGTTTTGTTTTTTGAAGTAAATTAATCCTTAAACGTTAGAAGGTGCCACTACACTAAAGATGGCTTTTAGTGTTGTGGACACTAAATACGAACCCATACACTAATTGTAAAGTTTACAATTAATGTAGTGACAAAACTATATACTAAATGTCAACTACTACTCTAAATGTCAATTCTAGTAAATAGTGGAATATAAGGTTTTCTACTTGTGGACATTTAGTGTATGAAACCTAGAAAATGATTATATGTACATTTTGAGCATCAAAGTAAAGAAGATTTTGAGTGCATGTAGAAAAACAAGAATTTGCAAAGAAATATAGGGAAAAATAGAACGTAGATATGGAACAAAGGAAAATCCCAAAAATTGGACCCAAAAAAATGTACATTCGAAGGGAAAATGGAACTACAAGTACAAGATTGAGTACAAAATAAGAACTTCAATTTAGAAGGAAAGTGAGAAAGGAAAGGAATATTGGAAAAGGGAAAAAACATAAATATACAACAAATACACAATAAATATACAAATAATATACAATAAATATACATCAAATACTCATTAGATATTCATTAAATATACATTAAATATGCACTAAATATTCATTATAAGTTCATTGAATATTTAGATACACATTAAATATACATTAGAAATTTACTAACTATTCATTAAATATTCATTAAATATGAAAATATACATTAAATCGTCATAAAATATACATTTAAAACTCATTAAAAATTCTTTAAAAATTCTTTAAAAATTCATTAAATATTCTCTAAATATACAAAGAGACATTAAATATTATTTAAATATACAAATATACACTACATATACAAACATACATTAAGTATTCTTTTAATGTATAAATATACATTAAATATACAAATGTACTTTAAATATTCTTTAAATATTCTTTAAACATTCATTAAATTTCCATTAAATATTTAAATATACATTGAATATTCATTAGATATTCATAAATAGTTTCAAGGGATGCAAGAGATGTGAATGGGAATAGTTGGGAATGGGAGGATAAGGAGATGAGGTTGAGGATGAGACGGGGAGAATAAATGCATGGCGGCCAGTAGGTGGTTGATTGGGGGCTAACACTATTTATCAACTTCTGAACAAATTTTTGTGCTAAGGTAGGTGGTTGATTAGGGGCAAATACTAAGGGTACTAGGGTAGGTGGACAATTGAGGGATAATATTCATTACAATGGCGGCTAATACTAATTGCCAACTTGTTAACAAATAGTGTACTAGGGTAACTACACTATTGGTACCATTACACTAAAAGCCATCTTTAGTGTAGTGGCCACAATATTGTACTGTATGGTGTTGTATTCGAATGTGATAAGGTTTAGATATTGAAATGACCTCCAAATGAAAAATGATAATTAAAGAATCTTCAATCCAAAAGTGAAAGTCTTATTAGACTTTAATATTTTATTTTTATTCTACAATAAAAAGCGTGCCTATATATAAGGTTCCCGACTAACGCTTAAGAGTTGAGTTGCTCAAAATGCAGCCTTGCTATGAGTATGGTATAAAACATGCTTGCTTATTTTTATTCATTTTATTATCATAATAAATTTTATCTTTACAGATAGGTACTTGTCTCTAAATGAGCAAGAATACTCTAAATTTTAGGTTCACTGTAGGCACACTATATGATTTACTAATGTTGTAAATTTTTACTCTCAATGAATGTTTTACCAACCATATCTTGACAATGATCACCGTCTTTAATTGATAATTGAACTCTCACTCAATATCTTTATTAAAAGTGAAAAGTTATAGCGCTTTTAAATCATAAAGTACCACTGCACTATGGATAAAACTTAATGTAGTCTCCAATTAAGTAAACGTATGTAATTTTTATTCAAAAATGTACCCGTTGTATATCTGTTATATACTTATATAATACTTTGTATACCGGTCATGTAATTAAGAAATCCATTATTTACTTAATATACTTGTTATTTACAACTTATATATCTAATAATAATTATTTACTACTTATGTATCTATTACTTACTACTCATATACCCATATTTTATTATTTGACACCTGTTATTCATTTTAGATACCTATCATTTCAAAAATATTTACCTCATCCAAGGACAACTCCTCCGAAGAGCCATACTTCTCTACGTTTCTAAAGACCTTGAAGACGCAGAGAAGCCCTCCTACCCTTAACTCTTCCACTGTTTGGGTGTGGATAACCTCTTCTGAGCAACGAGCGGTGCAAGCTGAAAAATATGCGAAGAGAAGGATGTCAAAATATGTGTGTCTTCCGTCAAGATACATGCCATCCGCATACGAGCGGCTGAATTTGGGGACTTTGAGGTGGAAGTGTTATGAGGTTTACATGCTATTCCTCATAAAGGATGACCATCTCGAGGCTCCTTCACTAGTGAAGAAGGTGAAGCTGAACTACTCTGCCGTGGATACTCCATACTACACCAAGAAGAACAAGTATTTGGAGGCATGCTTCACAGTTCACGGCTACGAGTTGGGGATGGAGTTCTACCTTGAGCTCCTATCAGCCTTCTACAACCCATGAGCAGAGTTTTCAGAGTTTCCTGTAGCTCCAAGCTGGTGCTGGCGAGTAAGGTAATTGACCCCTTCATTACTAAGTTTATCCTCGGGTCGAGGATAAACTCGATGAATCACTCATTTACATTATTCTATATTCGGTTGTTTTGTTTCTTGCCTCTTCATGATTTGATTAATGTATGTTTAATATCCTCGTCTCGAGGATATCTCTCATGCTAACCCTCTCAATTTCTGTTAGCTTTAGTTGTCCTGCTTAACTCATTTGTCTCCGTCTTGTCTTTTGCAGATGTTTGGAACATCTATTTATGATCTCGTGGACAAGGACTATCGGTTATCATACAAATTCAATACAAGAAAAATTCATAAGTATGACATAAACGACTTCATCCAAAAGGATTGTGGGTATGCTGGTCCCTTGCCAACTGATTTCAACGCTCCGGAATCAGCATCACCCCACAATACTTTAGACCGCAGGCCCTCAAGGATTGTTGCCGCTCGCACAAGCTCTGCCTAAAGAACTTCGGAGACTGCAGCTGCAACGGCCTCAACCTCTAGAACCGCAACTCCCATTAATCGTCCTAGAGCCAGGGCAACTTCTGATGTTAGTTCGTCAAGCCGCAAACGAAGCGATCTCTCTGGCATTAGAATCCGTCTGGGAACAACCCGCATCCACAAAGTATCTGCGGCGGATGCCGACCCTCCACGCTCGCGTCCCTCTCCTCTTCCACCGAATCCCCCGAAAGATGACGATGAAGAAGCCTAGGAATTGAATCCATATGGGAGTAATATGGGTTTGGACCTGTTGTGCCTTGGACCTGATGCGGCTGGGCCATCTTTTAGATTTGCTGAGGATGAAGGCAAATCACCGGTATCATCATCTTCTAGAGAGGGCGTTGATGTGCTTCCTAGTGGGGTTCATTCTTCAGATTCTCCTAGTCCACAAGGAGACGCCTCTGCTCATTTGGAGCCTCCATATCAGGAGGCACCACAAGCTCATGGAAACACGAGGCCCAAGAAAAAGGCCGAGGCTTTCTGATTCCAGTGACCACAAAGGCCCAAGACTCCCTGTGATTGGCCAATCGAGTGTCGTTACTTCCGGAGGCGAAGGTTTAGAGCGCGAGGATTTGAATGAGGCTTCTAACTTCTTCTACAATGCTGCTGTAGAAGAAGTTAGAAACCTGTAGGCTTCTAACTTCTTCTAATGCCCCGCCCCCTGTAGAGGTTGTAAAGTACAAACCTGGTGGTGATTATTTCCAGCATATGGCGTACAAACACCAATTAAAGGAGAAGGACAAGCAGAATATGATGGACCGCTTGGAAGAGTCCAAGCGCAGGCAGACATAGATGGAGGGTGCTCTTGAAAAGCAAAAGGTGGGGTTTGCTTTGGAGAAGGAGCGGATCGAGGCGACTATAAGGGCGGAGCTTCAGCTACAGATGAAGGCAGACTGGCCCAAATGTATATGAGAAGCCTTCCAAATACGGGAGCAACATCATCTGGTCCTCCGCCCTCTAAGGTGCCTGTGAACGCGATTTATCCTCGTGTCGAAGATAACTCAGGTTCTGGGCTCTCCACTCCCTGGCAGCCTTCGGCTGCATTACCTTAGAGTTCGGCGTCTGTTCCTGTTCTTGAACCTTCCTCTGTTGATCACCAGCAATCAATTCCGGGGGAAGCACCTATATTCGTGGATGTTCTTAAGGTGCCCTCCTCAAGCACAAAGCCATCAATGGAGTATCCTCGACCCGAGGATACGCCGGGTGTGCCGACACCGGAACCCACGTCCACTCCCTACTCTCCTTCAACAATCCGAGGAGTGCGATGTAGAGGCCCGTGTTGTTGACGTTCTTGTGGTTGCTGAGGATGTCTGTACGGTTGAGGAGGATCGAGTGGATTACGAGCCGTCACCTGATGGACCTGAAAACGGCGCGTCTGATTCTGATAAGGTTGGTGTCGTAGCACGTATTGGCAAGTATTCACATCTTAACACAAAGATACCCTAAGGTATTCGTTCTCGCAGAGAATCACCGAGAACTACAATGACTAAGAATAGTCCTAAAGCTATACAATGCTAAACATACCACGGTAGATACATAAACACAACAAAAAACAAGGTTATATCATACATGTTAGTTATATCTACAAGGACCCCTCCTTTTACCATTAAGGAAGGGCTTTCCTCCTTCGGCGGAAATCCCTGGAGGATACCCACGGCAGATATCCACGGCGGAAACCCACGGCGGAAACCCCCGGCGGAAACCCACGGCGGATACCCCTTGGTCCTTGTGGAGGAGCAACTATACACTTATGTACACTATGGACATCCGGAGTACATAAGTATCCGGAGAGGGTATATCACCACGGACGATTGTTCCGTGGACTTGTAGAGATTTTGGTGTTTGACACAAGTAACGACTATCCTTTCTTACCTCCTTTTCGTCGACTCCTATTACTAACTTGGGATGGTTGTGGTTTCATTGTATTTCCTCCTGTAAGGGGGTTAGGCCCTTGGCTTCTAGGACTTGTGTAACTCTCGTGGCGGCCACGTAGTTTACCTACCTACCATCTGAATTAGTAGTCCTTCCTTTACCTCGAAATGGCTAAAAGAGCTTTATCTAGAGGGTCCGCATAGACATCCGCACAAGGGACCATTGACTCTACTCCTTTCCTTCAGAGAACAACATCTTTCCTTCCTCACCTCCAATAGACATCTGCACAAAGGAGGTTAGTTAGCTTTCTTTCCTTCTCTCAAGGTAACCCGAGTTGTTAGAGTAGATCCTAGTTATATCCGCATAGATATCCGCACAAGGGATCTAACCAAGTCCTATTTAGTCCTTAACACATGGTTTTTGGTTCAATCCTCACCAATAGACATCCGCACAAAGGAAAAGACTGAAACTAGATTTAATGTTTTTAAGGTAAGGTAATGCTCCTTATGACTCAACCATCGGACCAAAGGTTAGTGTAGCAGGAATCTAACTACGCTCTCACAACCGGCTACATCCGCCACCGATAGGTCACACAAGGCGCACCGAGACTCCTCCCTCACCGGTCACTCCCCCCTTGTCCTTTCCTAAACACTTACAATCTCACTTGTTATTCCCATCCACCCGGACTAACTCTACTTGATGGAACAAGAAAACAATTACACGTGTCAGAGTTAGAGTCACGTCCGACTATCCCCCTAGCCATCTCACCTGTTATTCCCATCCACACAACTAACTCTACTTGATGGAACAAGGAAACAACTACTTCGACGGTTAGTACAGACTTGAGGAGTGGACTACTTGAAATGACACTCACAATCATGTATGCAATCCGAGCTCTCCAACCACGGAAGGTTTTCTGAGAGCGTAGGTTTAGAATTAAAACTGAAAGCAAATACACACAACAAGCAGTGAAGAGAGGTGCCAAGAGGCTCCCCACTTATACTCCAGCAAACACATACTAACGTCCAAAGCAAGAGATGTCGTTCTAACTAAACATGGCGGCATTAACTACCATTGACGGCGCAGCCGCCATCCCACCAACTCTACACGCCAAGTCAAAAGGCATCAAAATACAACTCCCAAGGCAAACCAAGTCAAATCCAAAGTCAAACCGGGGCCTAGTCCGCGAATGAACAGTGACCTACAAACTAAGATAGTGAACCTACTGTAAGGTCAACTCTTCAAGTTTTTTCTTCCTTCCTCAAATTGGTCCAGCCTCCTCCTTGTCGTGGAAATCCATAGACCTCCTGCCACCTCCCCATGGTCCACCTATCTGGGCAAGCTCGGATGCTACTCTCCCCGGTTGAGGTTATGGGTTCCTCCGCATCTCCTGAATGGTAGAATCCACACAAAAGCTCCAACAGAAATCAATGAAGGAGAGGCAACCCATGCGTAAGAGATTCTCCTGAGCTTCGTGAGCTCAAAGGGATCCTTGGTAAGGACTGGGCACATCGCTACGGGTGAAGAGGAACCGGTCGCCATCTCTTCCTCCCTCGCTTGTGCATCGGCTCTCTCGGGGTCCGCCCTTGTATGCCTGGAGTCCGCCCTTCCGCCTCACCGCTCCGTGCTCTTGTGTGCACTTGCGCCTCTAGGGTCAACCCTTCCGCCTCGCAGCCGGGGTCCGCCCTCGTGTTTGCAGCCGGGGTTCTGCCTCGCGCTCGCATCCGGGGTTCCGTCCTTGATCCGAGCTCCGAGTGTGCCCAAACCTTCTAGGCAGCGTTTCTTCCTTTTCCCACGTCCAAACGGGACGATCGACCACTTTATTGATATTTCCTTGTTGCGTAGATGCCAATAAACTCCTCACTTGTTCCATTTGGATAAGTATCAAGGGAGTTACGCCTCTCCCAAGATTCGGGACTCCCGGGACAACTTTCTGGGCTCACTTCCGGGCTCTCTTCCACCTCTTGTAGCCGCGCAGCTGAGGTTCCGCCTCGCTCCTTGTAGTCGAGGTTCCGCCTCCGCGCTTGCTCCTTTGCAGTTGGAGTTCCGCCTCCGCCCCTAGCAGTCGAGGTTCCGCCTCCGCGCTCGCTCCTCGCCGCCGGAGTTCTGCCTCCTTCCTCTGCAGTTGGAGTTCCGCCTCCTTCCTTTACAGCTGGAGTTCCGCCTTGCTCCTTTGCAGCCGGCGTTCCGCCTCCGCCCCTCGTAGTCGAGGTTCCGCCTCCGCGATCGCTCTTCGCCGCCGGAGTTCCGCCTCGCTCCTCGCTCCTTCGTAGTCGGAGTTCCGCCTTGTGCTCGTAGCCGGGGTCCGCCCTTGTGTTCGCAGCCGGAGTTCCGCCTCGCGCTCGCATTCGGGGTTCCGTCCTTCATCCGACCTCCGAGTGTGCCCGAACCTTCTAGGCCACGTTTCTTCCTTTTCTCGCGTCCAAAGGGGACAATCGACCACTTTAATGATATCTTCTTGTTGTGTAGATGCCGATAGACTCCTCACTTGTCCCAATTTGGATAAGTATCAAGGGAGTTATGCCTCTCCCAAGATTTGGAACTCCCGGGACAACTTTTTGGGCTCACTTCCGGGCTCTTTTCCACCTCTTGTCCTTCCGGTCCGAGCTCAACCTTTCCTTTCGGGTCCGGGCTCGTCTTCTTCTTCCCGGTGGTGGTCCTCCTCCCTTCCCGATCGTTGCTCATCGTCTCCTTTCGGGTTCGGGCTCGTCCTCTCGTTTGCGGTGGTGGTCCTCCTTCCTTCCCGTGCTTGGGTTGCCTACCCGGATCTCCGCTGCTTGTTCTTGTACCGCCCTCCAGCTCAAGTGGAGCTCGTGAGGAGCTTCCTGTTTGGGCTGCCTGCTCGGACCTCCTCCTTGCGCTCCGCTGGTGCTGGCCTCCGGGTTCGTGTTGATGTGGACCTCTGGGCTCCGTTGGTGCTATTTACTCTCCAGGTTCGAGCTCTATAAAAAGTCCGGGCTTGAGTCGTAGAAGTTTCCTTCAGGCTTCACTTGTTATCTCTGGGTTCTTTCCCTCCGGGCTCCTCATACTTCGCTCTAGCTGTTGAGCTTCAAGTTATTTTTCTCCGGGCTCCTTGCACTCCGCTCCAACTATTGAGCTTCGAGTTTTCCCCTCCCGGGCTCCTTTTTCCGCTCCAGCTAGAATCGGGTCCTAGACTACTTTTTATCCACTCTAAAGTTTTTGAAATACCTTCTAACTTTCTTAACTCTAATCTACCTTAAAGGTTAATACTAGTCTAGGGCTAACTCCAACTAGTCCTATTTAAGATCCCTAACTAACTAACTAACAAAATTTTAAAATTCGTGTTGCGACAGTTGGCTAACTTTTCTTTTTCTTTTTCTTTCAAGCAATTTTACAAGCTGCAATCGCGTAATTTTTGAACGCCTACTCCTAGTCTCCAGTAGGTCTTATATGGGTGTGTTGGACTGCAGGCATCAAATCCATATGATTTTTAATGTACATTAAGCGGAGTGTACATATTTGTAAAAGCTTATTGCTTATAGTTTATCGAATTGTTTAACAATTCAATTTTCTTCAATTTTTTTCTCACATGAGAATGGATGATATTGTTCACCGACCTCTTGCATTGAAGCCTCGAATAGGAAATGGTTTAGGTTCTGGATGTTAATGGCATCCTGTGCGAGACTTAACATGCCCCTGGGCTGTCGAGAGGCTCATGGAGTCCGGCAACGTGTTCTTGCACGGTCCCTGCGTACATAGGTCCCAAAGCTGTATATACTCGCCCTGGAGTTCGTGCGTTTCTGGCGGACATCAGAAACATTATGAACTTTATTGTCGTCTGGAGCTCAATGAAGAAGTCTACTATAGTTGAAATCGCAAAGTATCTTTTTTTGGACATGCCTTCTCCAACTTTGGTTCTTGGTCAGGAAAGTTGTGAGAGAATTGAAACCTTGCGCAATAAGTTCTTGATGGATTAGAATAATTTGAACAAGATGATCTTTTTGAAAACCTTGTCATCATCTTTATTTATGCGCCAAGTTGAGTCAATGGTCCTTGATTTGGACAACAATCTTCTCATTGACGACAGCCCAGACAAAAGCGTCTGTAATTATACCGGAAATGCTATTTCTCTTTGTCCGTGGAGACATGCGGCTTCTGATGACCAGTTCCTTGCTGAGGAACTTATACCTTCACAACGGCGTTTGGTTTCTGAATGCCCTGTTGGACAATTATATGATTATGTTAATAACAATCGCATAGGGGTTCCACCGTTGGCGCCTAATAGTCCTTTTATGAAATATATTATAGATGGGATGGCGCTCTCAAGAACGTTGGTTTCGTGTATGAAATTCCACAGGGTTCTACTTCATCGGCTTCATAGTTTCAAGGGCTTCTATTTTATACTAGAGTAGCCATTTAGTATTGACATTGTAAACACCCTTTTACATTTTGTATATAAAAATATTTTACAACTACAACAATTTCTTTTGTAACTTATTGGCATTAGAGTTATTTGTAAAGGGATCCGGTCTTTTGTCCTCCTTTTTTCATGGAAATGAAAATCTTACCTGTATTTGAGTGTAGCCACAAAGTAATTCTGTGAAATATATTCAGGATTTGAGGGTTTTATGGAGGTGTCACTTACCACAAATGGCACAAATCTCCCAAAAATAAACTAGAACAGTGTTGAACAGAGTTGGCTGATTGGACCAGTGTGGTATGCATATTCAGCAAAGTCGCTGATATGGCTGATTGAACAAGTCTGGCGCATACAAATGCAGAATGTCGCTGACATGGCTGACTTGAACAATATGTATCATGTGACAACACTCGGCGCTCAATAAAAGCCAGGCTCAAACTGGAGTTTGGGAATTCTGGGGCTCAAAAACTAATGTGTCCAGTATTCTATTCAAGGTTCATTGTAAAACCCTGCCAGTGGACTTGGCAACCCTGGCTTTTTCATTTTATTGGTAAGAAACTGAGGATTTGGGGTACTTTGCGGATAACTCTATTGTCTCGTCCTTTTGATTTCCTTTGTGTTTTTTTCATCTTTCGGTTGGTTCTAGGATTTATCATTGTTTTCAATATTATTGTTTATCCTCTGGTTGAGTTTATTGCTTACTGTGGAAAGAAGCTAAACTGTACTTCTTCGGGCCTGGGTTCATATTTATCTTTGGGTCGAGCATGCGTCGGATTGCTGAGAATGTTGTATTGTCATCCTCATCGCTTCTTTTATCACGTGTGTCTTATGCACGTTGTGAAGATAATCATCCATCCTTTTTATAGGAGTGATCGTAGAAAACCGCTCTCCAATTGTGGCTCGTTTTCTGAGTATTCTAGGTCTCTTCTTGGAGGTTTTTCCCAATTCCACCATTCAAAGCCGTTTCTTATGTGCACTGCAACCATGTTGCGTCTGCTATCATGGACTTTTCTACACAGAAGGTCGATGACGGTATTGTGGATAGCCCTCCTGAGCGGAGGGCCGGAATTCCTTCTGTGGCATCTCTTTTGCCACTCAAGCAAATGTGTGCTTCTCTAGAGCCTGTAGGCTATTGTACTCCTAAACGGCACCTCTATGTTGATGGTGCAATTGGTGTAAACGAGGTGAAGGAATCTGAGCCTATCTCTTCTAATTTGATAATTCCGCCTTCGTTTATTCCTATCCAGCCTTCTTTTACCCCTGCTAAGCGGAGGCAGCTTCCTCGTTCACAATCAGAAGGTATTGTAGGAGTTAGTAATCCTCCCAAACGTTCAATCGAATTGAATATTCAATCTCTCGGTTCAAAGCCTAGATCTTTGAGATTTGCATCTTCATAATTTTTGTCGGAATTTTCTATTTTTGAGTGGAGGTGATGGTTCTGGGGGTGTTAGAGGTCAGTGCCATCAATCACGTCATTCACATCTCCTGGAAACCGTGAATGATTCGGAAGGGAATGATTACTGCAAACCTTATTTTCAAAGGAAGGAAATTATGATTGGGTATGCCAAAGTGAAAGCGTAGAATGCCTTGCTTCAGAAGACACGAGGAGGTGGTTCAACCATTCCTACTAGTGAATGGGGTATTGCTAAGTAGGATTGCCTGTATATGCTTTAGGAGTTATTCTATATTTTGTTATAAAGACGATAGTATAGATCCTAAACTACTGTAAATAGATGTTTTTTTGCGATTATCTATTCTCGTGAACAATGTCATGAAAATAAAAAGTTTGTATTATTATTTTCCATTGTACTTAGTCCTCTTTGACTATGGATGGAATTATATTTTCTATGGAGATCTATTAATAGTACGTCTTGTGTAATGCAATTATGGAGAGTATCATTGATCATGTTGTTTTATTGTTGGATTTGGGATGTTTCTCATATGTTGCATGATGTATGCCTCTGTTTGCAAGAACCTTTCACGATATTTATTTCCGAAGTAATAGGCTTTTAGTCTCAAATCTCACATTTTGTCTCATTTTAATGAATATGGTGTTCTTAGGTTGATGGGATGTTGTTAAAGTTGCTAGATTCAAACACTAGGATGAGAGTAGTGATGTCGATGGGGCCCCATTGTGCACCCGGTCACTACCACTTGAATGATTTCTCCGACTACTTACTTTTGTTAAAGAATGGTTTACCGATCTCGGACCGGGAGTCTTCCGGTTTACCTGTCTACCGGTAATCTGCCGGTGACTAGGCTATCTTTGATTTTAGGATCTAGATGCCATTTTGTCCTTTTGTTGATTTCGTTTTTGAGGGTAGCTATTGACTTTTGAGCACTCTCTAGATGTCATTTCCACCTTTTGGAGATCTAGTTTTGGAGGGTAGCTAGTAGTCTTTGTGTACTGAAGCAGCCTTGGGCTCTTTTGTTAAGTACTCTTCTCTTTGTTTCTTTGCTTGTGTCTTGCCTTCATTGCTTGTGTCTAGAGTCTTTTGTTGAACTTGTGTGAGTAGAGGTGGAGAGGATTGAGTCCTCCTAGTGAATCTTTGCTAGGATGTGCAAGGTTGTGGCTTGTTGAATGTTATGTGATTGAATGTGAGAAGAGGCTTCCGGAGGGTGTAGGATATCCAAGTTAGATAGATGAAGTAAGATCCAGGATCTACTCCAAACCCTAGACCGATGAGACCGGGAAGAATTGCTTATCACATGGGATCTGGGAAGCCCACGGCTATTTATGATAGCTTCCTTTAAGTACGAAGTGTTTGGATTGGTACACCAAGAGAGATCCCGACTAAGCCTGAGTCCGGAGTATCCGGGGTTTCTACACTTACAGTGGATGAGGTCCGACGATCCCTGTGGAAGGTTGTCTTGCTTATGTGAGTTGTTTAACATTAGATGGTTGTGAGTCTTGTATCTTCTTTGTTTGATTCATTGGGTGTGGTTGTAGTTGGAATCCGGTCTTGCATGATCGGTTTACTGTGACTATTTTCCGGTAGATTGTGAAGATCGGAAAACTGGCTGCAACCTTTTAACTCTTTCAAGGTGTAAAGTTAGATTGTGGGTATTGTGGCCTCTGGACTGCGAGAACGGAGGGCAGTGACTTTCTGGGCACTGTAAAAACTTACCGGAAAACTACTCTGACGTTCAACATAGTTTAAACTAAACACTTGTGGATACTTGTTACCGGTCACTAAGGTACCGGGGGAGCCATCCTCTAAGATGTGCTGAGGTATTAAGTGTAAAGTCTTGTTAAGATTTAGAGAGTTTAACGCACGATAAAAATCCCTGATAACGATCTGGTTAGGTGGGCTCCCTTAAGCTTAATTTTGGTTAACTTTGAGAATTATAAACCACTAGACTATGACACTTAGGCAATGGTCAATTTTGCACATAAAAATCAACAATGTCTAAATTTTTTGACAAATTCAATAGAGTTGTTAAGGTGATACCCATCTAACGTCTAGATGTTATCCATGTAATACCTAGGTGATACCCATTATGTCTAAACCACTACACTAAAGATGGTCATTACCATTAACTATACTAATTTGTTTATAAACGCTACAAGTTTTTACTCCTTATGAATATTTTTACCAACGATGATCCCCCTACTTAAGTAATATAGATAGAAGTGCTCTCAATTAAAAAAAAAATTCAAAAGTAAAAACTCATAGCATTTCCAAAACAATTAGTCTGGTTACAGTAATGACCATTTTTAGTGTACTACTAGCAGTTGACGCTTGCATTGCAACGCATTAGTCCAACCATTTTCGTTGAAGGTGCGCAGTAGAACAGAGAAGTCAAGATAAAAAAATCTATTTTTTTTTTTGCTCTTGCTGTGGTTATAATATTATAAAATATAAAAAAGAAAGGTAATATGGTTCACTGCACTGTTGACTCCGTGGTTGATTGCAGTTCACTACATGGTTGACTGCAACGTTTCCGTAGTTCACTACTTGGTTGACTGTACGGTTGACAACACCGTTTCTCTAGTTCACTGCATGGTTGACTGCGTGGTTGATCGCTGCGTGGTTCACAGCGTACATTATGATTTTAGTACCGTAGTATGATGATGTAGAAAAATAATTAGTTAGACAGGGAGTGTCCAAAAGTGATAAGATATAAAGATTTCAAAAAGAGAAAGGTGAAATTCAAGTGAAAAGCCAGGGTCGTGACGGAAGCTCCGAAATGGCAAAAGCACCAAGTCCATCGGATCGCGAGCGTGCGAGCGAGCCTCCGAGGTCGTCCTTCACTCGCTTCATGGCGACGGCGATGGCGACGGCCGCTGCTCCGCCCGCTTCACCGCCGCGCCAAGCCCTCCAAACCCCGAACCTCCCATCTCGAGCCCCTAACATCTCGTCGTGGATGCTAGCTAACCCAAGCTCTCTCATCCCGGGTTCTCATCCGGGGTCTGCTCACGCCTCTTGTTTTGGCCTGTCCCCAGATTCCGCATCTCGGGTGCCCCGATTTTCAACGTGAGGGTGGGAAGTGGACGGTCCCAGAAACTCTTCTTGTGTGCCCTGATTTTCAACCCTGGGTTTCTCTCGCCTTACACTGGGAGATCCCAGCCTCCATCTCACTTCTCTCTCTCTCTCGCTCTCTCGCCTGTGTTTCTTCTTCCATCTTCTTTGTGTTTTGGATCGTACCGACACGCATGCGTCGGTTTGCCTGGTTTTGTTTTCTGAGGGGTTTTGGGGCAGCAGCAGCTTTTGCTTTGGGTTTGTCGGTGGTGAATTGAAGGGGGCGCGGTTTCTAGGGATCCAGTGTATGATCGCTCGGGGCGTTTGATAGGGCGCTTGTGGTGGTGGAGGATTTGGTTATGTGCGAATTTCCTAGACTGGACATGGGATTGGACCTCCAGGGGCAAGTTGGTGTGGTAGCGTATTGATTGACGAGGCGTTTCTACTAGGGTCGGATTGTTGTAGGGCAAGGTTTTATGTGAAGCACATTCGTTGCGGGTCTAGTGGACATGATGGAGTACTCAGGCTCTAGAACCGCCCAGAGGATGAGCTTGGCTCCCGGCTTCTGCAACCATGTGGGACTGTTGCTGCTCGTCGCCTTCTCAATCTGCGTCCCCGGAGCTCTAGGATCCGGTCATTCTCACCTTCGGAGTAGAAAGCTACTCGCCGTTGCATTCTCCCCTCCAGATCAGGGCGTCGTTCATCCACCTCCGTCTATGACTACTCCACCTCCGTCTCTGACTACTCCACCTCCACCTTCACTTGAAGTGGATGTCGCGCCTCCACCTCCACCTCCGACATCTGGTCCACCTCCATCTCCACCGGGTCCTCCCGAAATCATACCAGTGGTGGATCCACCAAGTCCATCTTCGTCGCCATCCGCGCCAATTCCACGGCCTCCACCGCCTCCACAGCTTTCACCGCCTTCGACAGCACCTGCACCGGGCCGCACATGGAACGAGTCGGAGAAAGCGGGGGTTGTGATTGCGGCCATCGCGGCGGTGCTGCAGGTGGCGGTGGCGGCGTTTCTGCTCTTCAAGCGGCGCCAGATGCTGGGGGCGGTGGATCACGAATACTTCGACGACGATTATGACCACTCTGATGCGAATTACAGGCGCCCCCATCACTCTGCGTGAAATGCTAGCGGAGTGGGGCTTGGAAACTGCAGCTCATTCTGCATTGAGTACATTTGTCCAACCGAACACGGGTTGAGGTATCTTGATGTTCACCATAGACTTCGTGCTGTGAGCTTTCAGCTCAGCATGTGCACAATCGACGTAATCCCGGCTACGAAGTCTCCTCTTGGTAAGATTTCACCGATCCGTTCTTCTTTGTAATGTCAGTGAGATACCACCTCTTTTGCGTTATTACACTATTCTTTCCTCCTCATCAACTCAATTCATCGCACGCTCATGAAAGAACTCGCATGAGATCAACCATGAGTATTAGCCGCCTTTCTGTCCTTTGATTGCAATTCAATTTCTTCTTCTTGAAAACTTTAGTTGATTTCGCAGCTAACTCTACCGCTGCATAAAAACCGGTGATTTTTTCCCTTTCATTGCATCCACTTTGATGTTGATTCTGGTGTAATTCTTTTGCAGGCAGAATGAGCATGTGAACCAGGCGTGTTTATTTTTTTATTTTTTTATCAATCTGTACATAATCCTTCAAACATTCAGTTTCGAGTGGATTGTCAGCAACAACCAAGCCTTAACCTGTTTTGGAGCTGGCAACCTATAAGCGCAGTGGGTTTGTACAGGAGCGTCTCTTTTTTCTTTCACATGTGTTTAGCTAGAGAGCCTAGAATTCATTTTCACATTGTTTTTTTTAACCAAAGAAATGGGGAGAGAACCCCAAACACCTCATCGTCGTTGTATCGACCAACAGTATCGTCTCTGTGAGAAACCAAGGTTTCAGTTCCCTGAGTATAATCAAATTGGTCTCTATCCATATTCCCACTTCAATGTTTTCCTGTTTTTTTTTTTACATTACTCTTTCTTCTCATCTCGATGGAATACTTGGACTTCGCTTCGGATTTGATTTGACAGGTAGCGCGTCTGGAGTCACCACATGAGGTAAAAAGTGCCAAGGTACATCACTACCCTACTGTTCATTCTCGGTGAATGAACAGTTAGACGTTGTAATGCTACACTAAAAACAATAGTTAGTGTCATCTATAAACTCTCATCTGTTCATGGACATTGTTAGCATCTTTTTTTCCTCAGTGCAAGTGACACTGTCATTTTCAGTGTAGAAAGTCATGTGGGCGACCTTTGGTGTGGAGAGGCGCAATTTTCTGAGTTTCCCTCTCCATCCCAATGCCCTGTAACCGTCCGGCTCAGGCGAAGAACTTCTCCTGCTCTTTGCTCTGCCTCCTCGTAACCCACTCAATCCACTCCCACCAACACTTTCTGTTGATTGCATTCTCTTAGCTTTCAAACCCCTTTCACTGTGGATGTTGAGTTTCCTGTCGCAAAATTTCCTGTTGAGTTTGCTGTTATGCATCCCTGAAGAATGAGAAACGTTTTCTTCTGAAGTTTTCGTCTTTAGAAAAGTGTGAGAAGCTTTTTGTGGACATGATGAAGCAGCTTGGTTATGCGGGTATTTTTCAAACCAGGATGTGGCTGATTTTAGAGAGTTTGTGTGACGAAGATGGACATGGAATGTGAAGCGGTTGATTGGTGAGATGTTGTGATAAATTTGCTCTTATCCGGCTCTCAGCTTCTCTAGTGCCCAGTACAGAACTCTTTCCAGGTACCACTCTTCCCTTCCTTGAGCTTCTCAAGCTGTTCACAACATTTCCCTCAATCAACATTCATGGAGAGTTTTTCCATTGTTTTCACTAACTTGTGGGTGACTTCAAAGTTGGGTCGAAAAACTCAGGATCATGGCGCATGCTGATATTGCCGGGACTGTATTAATCCAAGAGTATGCCAACGTCAAATTCAAGGGCAAAAAGCCTAAAGAGATGCCACCTCAGTCTTTGTCCTGCTTTGACCAGACAATTCCTGTTCCTGTAAATTCATCTTCTCTTTTGCATATTCTCTTATGCATAGAAAAAAGCTTGCATTGAAACTGCTGGAAACTTGACTTCAACCCTTTCACAATGAGCGAGGCCAGAAGTGGTCGTTTTTGGTCACACGGTTGTAGGTCTTGTCGTTAAAGGGTTAAAAATCAGCTCCGTACACAAATTATCTTTTGTTTAAGTGTGTGACACGCTAACTATTTAATTAGCATTTCTTCTCATGTAATGGAGTTTTCCTGAAAGTGAAGGGAGGTGACCTTGCATGTCATCCCCTACTTGATAGTCTTACAAATTGGCTTGGCTTGGGAAAGGTGTTGGGGAACCATGGATCAACTCTTTGGGGACTTGGGGCACTGTGGGGGAGCTTTAGCTTGCATTGGGTCGGGGCCAAGAGCATTGATTGCCATTACACTGACCCTCAAATGAGTTATAGCTAAATATGGCGTTGGTGGATAGAGGTGGTAAAAACTTAGTAGGGCTTAAAACTCATTAGAGGTTAAAAAATTTGCAAGAGGTTATATGTTAAGATATATGAGGGATTAGTGTACAACTCATGGATTTCACTGGTGCTAGGAAAAGAGAGCATGAAATTCTCACCTTCCCTTACTCTTTTGTTTCCTCTTCGAGAAGGAGTTTCAGGAAAACTCTAATGTAGATATTTTATCAAAATTAGATATATTAGTATTACTAGTATCTTTAAACACAATTTAAATTTGTAATTTCACCTTGTACGAAAGGACACGATCAATTTAAACAATTAGTGCATCTTGCACTATGTAGAGTAATAAATTTAGAATATTTTTTAATTTTCATAAAATTCACGAATTCTTGAATGTGTAGAGGAATCTTTTTGCAGTTATCTCGGCAACCTGGAAAACACGAAAGGATCCACATTGCTAATGAAGACTTACCTTATTGGTCACCTTCTTGTATATTCAGGTTCCAACTCAAAACCAACTTTATTAGGCACTTTGTACTAAAATACATCTATAAAAGTGGTTTGGAGTTTGGCTCTGAGTTTGATTGGGCATTGATAGTATTTGTTCATCTAATCATGTAAAGTGAGCTCCCTATAGTAAAGCATGTGATATAAGAGCAATCTCATTGTAAGAGGCACTTAGGTCAAGATCAAATTTCTGCTCATTATAAGAGCCATTGGTTATTTTAGCCTCATTCATCATCAACTCCCTTCCCTAGGCCTTGCTTTCCGTGCACTTCCACATTGTCATCACTTCCACCAAATTGAAAATACTATCACCGTTCATCCAATACTCCTACATTAAAACCTTCACCCACCTCTTCCACGTTAACAACCACCCATTAAAGCAGATCTATATATAGCAAACATAACCAATGAGGCTATTGTAAAGGGAGCTGACTATAATTCTTCTTCTAGGCAAATGGATGCTTTATTCTTGCTAATGTCCATCTGTGGGATCTTGTTATAAAAGTGTCACAAGCTTTTGAAAGGGGAAGGGTGGGCAGATCCTGCATTATTTTTATGTTGATGGAAGTCCTATTTTTACCATGGTGGGGCTTTCCACAGTAATATAGGGCTGCATATCTCAAATGTGGCATAAAATTTCCCAAAAAAGCCTTTGCCCCTTCCAAAATAAGAGGGCTAGAAAAATGACCATATGCCATTAAGACAAGGGCTCACCTTCTGAAATAAGCTCATGACATTGAAATAATGAGGTCTACACCTATGACTAGAGTTCTATTTGTCAATCTTCAATGCATACAATGCCCAAGGCATTGTTAGCATATGAATTGCTGTACATTATTTGCTTCAATGGTCCTTGAATTGTAAAAATGATATTGGTATACCCCATGTGTTGGTCAGCTTCGTACATATTTATTTCACAATGGAGAATATCCAAATTCTTTGGAAAATTAAAGAAATTTGTTTAAATGATACCCATGTAATACCAAGGTGATATCCACTTAATGCAATTGTGATACACAGTAATACCTATGTGATACCCATGTAATGTCAAGGTGATACCCACTCAATGCATATGTGATACACATGTAATACCTAGGAGATACCTACTGTGTCCAAATTACTATGAGATGGAAAAGAAAATAGTTTGGCAGGGAGGTGCGGAAACCGACTACTGCTTAACCCTTTAACGCCGCGGGATTCCTGGAGACAGTGCTGCACAGGCCCATTTTGGGCCTCTCCGGCGTTAAAGGGTTTTAAGGTGGTTGCTTCAATGGTCCTTGAATAGTAAAGTGCACGGAATGCAGGTACAAAGTGGGAAGGAAGTTTCCCGGGGAATACACAAAAAAGGGAGATGGTGAGAAGATCCTGAACGGAATTTGCCCGCCTTGCTCCAAACTTCGCAAAGTCAAGCCTCTCACAGCTGGAGCTTTCAAGCAAAGAGACAATCCTCCCAACACTTTGGTAGGAAACAATCAATAGTACTTTCACAACTTGTAAGCTCCTACTACTAGCAATCATCTCTGAGAGTGAAGAAAGAAGTTTTTCTCATGTACTAGTTGCCTTTTTTCTCCTCTGAACTAATCTAGATCAGTCGAAAACTAATTCAACGAAAATGTCACATGGTGTATGAAAATCTCATAAATGATGTTTTCACAAAGTTCCTAGTACTATTCACAAGACTGGAGACATCAACAAGCCTGATATATATTAATATTTCTGTAAATATCACGTGCACGCTGAAGTGGGCCTTACTCAAACTCCACGTGACTTTACAGATAACGCTATCACATCATGTAAATTTTTTTGTGCTTGAAATCAGTTTAGGAAATGCTACCAAAGAGGTGACTTGCCGCTGCAAATCAACCACAACCACACCCGGATGCAAATCAACTGGAAGGTGGACGTTGCCAAAGTGGACTACCACTATTTCTTGCCTCTTTTCTTCGACGGCATTCGTGAGACAGAGGATCCGTACCGGTTTCTTGCGGTGAAAGGATGCGAGGATCTTATCAAGGTTTTGATGTCATGAGCTTTGTTCCTGTGTATGCAAAGTACAGACGTGTTAGTCTAACAGCATCATGATCTTATGCTTATGAGACCACCAAACTCTTCTACGGATCTGATAACTGTTTAGAGCAAATGAAATAGTAGTAGAATATAGCAAGAGAAGGGGGAAACTAAGGGTGACTTTACAAAACATCTCTAATGTTGAGTTCTTATCTTTTTGCAGGCTGGAGATGGGAAAATACTACCAGTGATACCCCAACTAATTGTCCCACTTAAAAACGCTCTCAACACACGAGACCCAGTTGTGATCGGCGTCACGCTACAGGTAGAACTTTTTGATCACGCCTCTTCTATTTTGAGATTTCCATGGTTGATTCTCTGTATCTTTGTCATGGCAACCTCACACTTTCTTCAGGACCCGGCGGACTTATTTTCATTTTCATAACCTTCATGGTCCTTATGAAATGAGTTTGTTCATGTGTTGGTGAAGCTCTTGATCAAGCTGGTGCAATCCGGGGAGATGATAGGAGAGTCACTAGTGCCATATTACCGCCAGCTCCTGCCCATTATGAACATATTCAGAAACAACACGTTAAATATTGGCGACGCCATTGATTATGCGCAACAGAAGAAGACCACCATAGGCGACCTGGTGCTTGCCACGCTAGAGATCTTTGAGAAACATGGTGGCGACGACGCTTTTATCAACATCAAGTACATGGTACCCACATATGAATCAGCTGTTATCACTTAGCTTCGAATTCTACTAACATTACATTTAGTACTTGGATAAACCTGCAACCAGGGCATACTTGAGTTGTTCCCAAGATTCAACTTCTACTACCATCTTCTAGAAAAAATCGAGCACAAGGAAAAGACGTGGTTTGATCCCGCCCAAGGTTTATTAATTTTGGAAAAGCCCTTTAGCTTTCGACTCCCTTTTCTTGTTTGCTCTTCAACTACAGTCGTACTTCATGTCATGAAAGACCCTTGAGCAGATTTTCTGGTTTTAATATATTTTTCAATGTATCTCATCCTCATGTGCTGTGAAAGTTCACTTTTACTTTCTGTCTCATGTCTCTTTTATGGCCTGAAAGAGGCTGCTCTTTGTAATTAGAAGTTAGGCGTCAATTCGCACATACCTGGTTGTACCATGAAAGGGTTTCCACGAGTTGCACACCAGAGCCACTCATCACATCTGGCCATTGAAAGTCTGCTCGATGCGCTGAAGCATTATTGAGACGCTGCAAGCTGTGACATACAGTTTCAAACAAGCTAAGAAAGCTATAGCAAAGGTATCGACCGAAACTCAGCGCATATGCCATCACGGTCACGCCGCTGGCATCTATGTCGGCTACGTGACATGAAATCTAAAAACCATGAAAGCTTAGCACGACTCCATCATCTCGCTATGGTAACACGACGACACACAAGTTGATTATACATGTGTAATCAGTACGGTTCTGCTTTTCGTCACAAAGGTATGCTTTTGACATCACCAAAGCATGCACGACGATCAGAAACAGAAATATGTGTGAATATTCAGAAGCGGGAGTGAGTTGCTCACTTCGAACGTGCTCATGATATATCAGTCACCGTCACAGATGTCGACGTCAATCCAATGCAAGCTTCCTTGCCGCGGCCAGAGACGATAAAAGGCCGTCCTCACAGATAATCGAGCAGTAATCTTCTTACACAAAAGTTGGTAAGCTCCGTTCTCCTTCTCCACTTCAACCCGTCCATTTGCATGGTCTGCTTCCACTCATGGTGTATCAAGTTCGACTTCGACGGCAGCTCAACTCGCTGTCCTCCACTTCAACCTGTCCATGTGCAAGCGTTCTGTCAGAAGTCTGCTTCCACTCATGACGAACCACGTTTCTAGACCACAGTAGAGTTGGAGCTATCTCTTACCTGCGTATGCCAAGGGCATGACACGACGTTATGATTCCACTCATGATAAACCTCGATAGGCCTAAGTAGAGTTATGACATGAAGAACCAGATCTAAGTGGAGCCATGAATTGGGGCTGTGTCCTCAACTACTTATAGAATGGAGTATGTAGAAACAAAGCTCTCAACTGTGACTGTCACGATAATCTTCTTCCACTCATGATGAACCATGTTTCTAGACTGGAGTCAATAACCGTCTATGTAGAAACAAACTCTCACGGTTTCTTCTTGCAGATCATGGCTGTCCCCGCGCTCTTCAGGATGGTGGTGAACGCCCTGGTCGCGGCCATCTTCGCGTCCTACGAGGAGCCGCTGGGTGCTGAGGAGTGGGGGCGGCGATACACCACGCTCCTCAACCAGTCGCCCATCGACGACCCCGCCCCGCTCCACCTCCCCAAGCACCCGGACGCCAAGGGGGTGTACAGGCACAACGACATCCTCCAGAACGTGACGAAGCTAGGCGAGGGCCAGTTGCTGCTCCCGGAGGATCTGGCGCTGGATCCCACGGAGAGCTTCTTGTACGTCACGAACGCCGACGGGTGGATAAAGAAGTATTACTTGGCGGATGGCAGGGTGGAGAATTGGACGTACGTCGGGGCAGGCCGCTGGGACTCGCGTTGGATAACGCGGCGGATGTGATCGTCTGCGAGCCCTTCAAAGGACAGCTCATTCGGGTATGCCATGAATCATCCCTCCGGTTTCATCATCTTTCTGGTTTCATATCTGGTTTCGGCGTCGAATCATCTTCTCTCAGGTTCCATCTCGCTGGTCTCACCATTGATTGATCTCTTCGACTACTCCTGCAGATAAACAAAGGCACGGGTGCGACGACGATCCTCTCGACAGAAGCGGGCGGAGTGAAGTACGGGCTCATCAACGAGGTGGTGGTGGCTTCCAACAACCTCGTGTACTTCACGGACAGCACCTTCAAATATACGCTGATCACATATAGGTACGACTTGCTGGAGTCGCGCCCCCACGGGCGCATCATGGAGTACAACCCGAGCACCAACACCACAACCGTCCTCCTTCACGGCTTGCAGTTTGCCAACGGCGTGGTGTTATCCCAATCCGAGGAATATCTCCTCTTCTGCGAGTCAACACTGGCGAGGGTGTCGAAGCTTTACCTCAAAGGCCCGAAGAAGGGCAAGACGGAGATCTTCATCGACAATCTCCCCGGTTTCCCAGACAACATACACAAGAACGCCGCAGGAGATCGCTTCTATATCGCCATCATCGGCAACAGGAACGCGCTCACGGACTTCGTGTTCAAGACGCCGGTGCTAAAGCACCTGCTCGCGTGGGACGACAAGCTTTGGGGGTTGTTCAACAACTTCGAGAACATCGCGAAGTTTCTTGAGGTGGATGAGAATGGGAAGCCGGTGCAGCTGTACGAAGACTCCACCGGGAAGGTCATGGGGTTCGTGACCACCGCGGTGCCGGTTAACGACGGGAACCTCTACGTCGGCGGGATGCGAGATAACTTCGTCGGCCGCCTCAAGATGTTCGCGTGATGCAAACCGTTGTTTTATGATTTGTCATAAACTTTTTCAATGAATAAAAGCTCTGAGCAAATCAAAACGTTCATCAATCCTGCTCGTGCTTGTCAATGCTCAACTCCAAAAATAAAGCTCCTTTCCCCAACCAAAGAGACCCAACGCTCTCCAAACCCAAATCAGTCGCACAAAGATTAAGGTTCATTTCATCGAAAGAAAACCCTGGGGAGCTGCTGCTGCTGCAAAACCTCCTCGCAATGAACATGTAAACCACGCTTGAGGTGTGAGCTTCACCGCACTGTCGCCATGACCAGATCAGCGCTGATTACAATCCGTAATCAATCGCACATAAACTAAAAGTGAGCAATGAGGAGTTGCTGCAAATCTTGCTCGCAAGCAACAACACGATCAACACACTCTCACCATGATCAGATCGGACCGATTCGTTTACAGCATCGCTGATGAGCAGAACATGCTGCCATACCGTCGTCTGTAGACGCTGCAGGTGCTTTTCGACCCTGTGCAGCGGACCACGCTATACAGAACCGGTGTATGCTCCATCTAATTCTAAATTATCCATCAACTGTCTTTTTGAGTATGAGTACTTGTGTGAAGTCAGACCTCGATAAGTGTTAAGGGTTGGGAGCATATTTTTAGTTAACACTTAGGCACTAGTAACAAGAAGAAGAAGAAGAACGCCGGTCCCCGTAGGAGGCCGGCGTGAGTAAAGTGTCTGTTCATTCCACCACTAAGTCTATGCCCACTGGGCATGGGTTAGCAGTGTGGCACTAGTAACACATAACACTTATAGAGGGTGATGCCGATGATTTGTAACACTGATGAAAAATAACACTTAGAAGAATTAAAAAGGTAAATACATAACATTTGTAGAAAAAATGGATGAAATTTCAAAGTATTGATTCATTATAATTCACCTAAGTCCGTCGAAAGAATGAATCAATAGTACTTTGGCGAGTTTGTGCTACACGCCAAGATTCTACTTCCTTTTCTAGTGCTTCAATATTCCTCATAGATAACATGGTGTCATTAGGTCTTTGCTCCAAAATCTTCTTCAAGGTTTGAAGAGCACTACCTACATCTTTAAAGCCTACAACTTCTTCTACTACATCGTGAGGATTAGGTTCATCAGGATCACTATCTTCGTGTTCACTACCTTGTTGTTGAGATGGAAGCATTTCAATAATTTCTTCATCAGGGGGTTGATAAGGGTTATTCAAATCAAACTCCATCTCATAATTTAAATACTCTTGAACATTCATGTAAAGGGTCTGAGTCTGAGAGGATATCAAACTTAGTTGTTCCAATACAACAACAACCTCCTCTACCTCTTTCCCTTGTTGCTCTTGAAGACTTCATTTTCTACAAGAACTGAAAGAATTCCCGTCTGTCTCCAACAATTTTGAATTGTTGTTGGAGTCACTCCGTTACGCCAAGCCTTCTCAAGCATGGTCACAACTTGGTACACATCAATCGCAAAACTCTTGCAAGTTGAAATACAATCTATATGATATTAAATTAATAGCTTCATGTATTGAGCTTTGAATGATGCAATGATCCCTACATCCATAGGCTGGAAAGGACTAGTTGTATTTAAAGGCAAAAACTCTAATTGTGTCACCCTCAATCTTGAACCTACATTAGGCACTTGATGTCTAGAAAAATTATCCACCAACAAAAGTACTTTCTCCTTCTGGGCACTTACCATCCCCTCTCAAAATATAACATAAATTGTTCAAAAATCTGTGTTGTCATCCATGCTTTTTTATTAGCATGCCATTGTATACCTAGATTTTATGGGTTTAGAATGTGTCTGCTTGTAAAAGTCCGAGGCTTCAAATATTGATTGATAACCAATGGAGGAAGAATGATGCTTCCATCAGCATTTGTAGGAAGTGCCACCATAATGCGTTCCTTCTGTTTTTTTTTCCCCAGATAACCTTTTCGTAGCTAATGTACGATTTGGTTCCAACTTGTAAAAAAGACCAGTTTCATCCATATTAAAAACATCACAACTCCTGTATTGAGATACAAGTGTTTTGGTGTCTTCCATTTTCTTTAAAACCTCTTCAGAAACGTCAGCTGGTGCGTCTTCTCCGTGACGGGTATAGCCCTTGATATTATACCTCTTCTTGAAATTTTGCACCCATCCATGAGAAAATTGAAGCTCCTTCTTGTTAGTACCTCAAGGAATTAATGTGTAAAATCTCTTTGCAGCAGCCACCACAAGGTCATCATATAAAACTACATTATTTTCCTGCACTATCGTAAACCAAGTAAAAGTGGCTTCCTCCACTTCTGGGCATTGAGACTTTCGTAAGCGCTTGGAATCACCGAGGTGTCCAACGTCAAGTCCATTAATGTGTTCTTTTTGCTTTACTATTCTTCCAATATTCATCTCAGACACGTTTACTTGAAAGTGTACATTGGCCCACGCAGTTAATGCTCTATTGGTAATCTTTCCACTACTAGCTAACACAATCTCACAATACTGAATAATCTCTTGTTTTTGCTCTAACGTGAACTCATGACCCTTTGCCATTGCAAATTGTAGGAAATTTACTTCAACTATATATCTTCTATTGATGAATTTGCAATACAAATGAAAACTCTAACAACATATATTCTATGAATGAGTTCACACACAAATAATAATTCTATAGCATTCAGTGCCTTCTTATAATCTTTGCCGCCTTGCCTAGTTGCCTTTTATTTTTAAGTTTATAAACTTAAAAGTACACTTATCTTTTACTTTATGAGCTTAAAAATATATGATCTATTAGTTTATGAACTTAAAAATACATCTACCTATTAGTTTGTTTCTAGAATGGACATCTAGAGTCACTTTGCAACTAGAAACTATTACTTTACCTCAAATTATCTCCCCCCAAGCAATGGCTCTTACAAAAAGCCTTTTTTGGAAACTTATCACTTACCAAGGTAAAATTAATAAAGTCAGGAGCGTGACATTGCGTAACACTTA
This sequence comes from Bryoerythrophyllum caledonicum, assembly GCA_963971425.1. Classification (NCBI taxonomy): domain Eukaryota; kingdom Viridiplantae; phylum Streptophyta; class Bryopsida; order Pottiales; family Pottiaceae; genus Bryoerythrophyllum; species Bryoerythrophyllum caledonicum. Next base: position 20,840,939 of record OZ020524.1, on the reverse strand, counting down.
ACACATAACACCTACTAGTCTTAATTTTAAGGGAGCGGAAATCTCCATAACACATAGAGTTTTAACACTTATCAAGGTAACACATATCGAGGTCCGACTGTAGTGAGTAGTGGTTGTTCCTGAGATTTGTAGAGCGCTTGCGGCATGCCCAGGGTGAATTGACCCCTCGTTGGGAGTTACCCAAGGTGGTGGGGCCAAACCTGGCCCCTATTTTGTTTTTGGATGAGGCCCTAATTTTAGTAAAAGGGGTTCTCTACGGTAAAAAATGGCCGTAGGCCTCAAATTTGTCAAAAAAAATTCCAAAAAAAGCCTACGGACCTCCAAAAATACGAGGGCCAGAAAAATGATCCCATGAAATTATAACAGGGCCCACCTCAGGTAACTTCCAATGAGGGGGTCAATTTGCCCTAGGCTTGCGGCATAGCTTGTAAGAACTTGTGATTGAGTAAAGTACAGAAGGCATTTTCATCAGCAGGCTATGGCCCAAACTTACTTACCGCTACGTAAGAGAAGCATTGAGAGATAGTCTGTGGCCGAACAGTGAAACTTGATCTTCTTGATTTTAGCTATGGAGCTTGAAACCCTGGCCATGGCGGAAGTGGAAACTGGTTGTATATGAGCAATCACAGCCTTTTGCAGCAGTTTCAAGAGTGGAATCTGATAAGTGTTACTCTATCACAACCTCTTAAATTCCTTTTGGTCTTGATTTTGAGCCATTCAGAGTGGAATCGGCAGTGACGTCTGTTGTAGTCTTTTAGTTTATCTTTTCTGGACTAGAACCTGATAGCACTGATTTATCACAACCTTCTGAGGATTTCAATAGTCTAGCCTCTCTATGACTAAGCCTAACTTTACTTAGCCCGTCGTTGAACGGTAGTTCATCTGCAATAGCACATACTACTGGTGAAAATCGTGATACTTCTCATGTTGGAAAATACAATGGACAGAACTATCCATTATGGAAACTCCATATGTCATTCCTATTCCAATCGAAATACCTGTTTGGAATTGTCTCCGGAGAGGAACCGAACTTTTGACAAGAGATACTGCCGAGTGGGAAAGGCGAGATAAAATTGTTGTGGTAGCAATTCTTAATTCTGTGAGCAGTCAGCATAAGCATGACATCATGCATTGCACAACTTCATCAGATTGCTCTCTTCCATTCTCAAACATATGAGGATTTTGTCTATAGCCTTCATGAGAAATTCTATCTGACCAAGCTAGAGGATATCGAATCAGTTATACTGTTTACTAGCAAGATCCAGCACCTGGCCAGACAACTTAAGGAGTTCGGAGAGCATGTTTCGGAAGCGCAAATTCTTAGTAAAGTAAAGAATAGTCTACCGCCAAGCTTTGAATCTTTGTTGGTAGCGTTGGATAGCGTTCCATCTGCGGAACAAACCTTGCCCTATTTCTTTTCTCGTCTCATTAAGCGAGAAAATTCTTTACGTAGTTGTGATGGTCGTTCTGATGCTCACCTCGATAAGGTATTCTTTACCTGAAGTAAGTTTTCTCATCATTCCTCTCCTAGTCGATCTGAGCGTTCATCACGTGACTCCAGATCCCGAGTCTATCGCTAGAACTTCTAAAGTTCCTGCTTCTTCTAAAGCTCGGAATCAACAATTTAGCTATAAGGGTGATCAAGATCATAAGAAACGTGTTCAGCGGATTCTACGTCTTAAAGCCAATTTGGTTTGCTTTAACTATGGCGAGTCAGAGCCTAGTCTTTCACCTACTCGTCCTTCCAAGCATGATCGTGGGGGACCTTCTCTTAGGAGGAAGAAGACCTCTCGTAGCCATGCTAGCCAGGCACATGTTGTTATGGATAGATCCGACTCTCAAGATTCGGCATCTGATGACTCTTCTAAACTTGCTAGCGACGCTTATTGTACTTAATCCTCAAGAGGACATTCGCGTGATCCTATTGTCAACGACACAAATTGGTATGCAGATTCTACTACTACAAAGCACATGACGGATAATTGCAATTGATTTTATACGTTGGTGACTATTCCTGACAAGACCTGGAGTGTCACAATTGTTGATGATCACAAGCTTTATGTTCGAGGCGTCCGTAACATTCTATTGACCTTAGTTATAAACAGTGTCTCGAGGACTGAGAAGCTTTCAAACGTTTTATTTATCCCTGATTTGAAGAGGAACTTAGTGTCTTTTCCTCAACTCATGAAGTTTGGTTTAGCCATTGTGTTCATTCACAATTTCTGCAAGATGATAGCCAATCATGGCACTGGCCGTTTAACGGATATTTAACAAAGTGTGGACAAAATGATCAATTGTGGACCAAATTAGATACTTGTGACGACCCTAAACACCTACTAGATTGTCCTTAAATATACAATTTGTATGGGTGAAGGATATTCAAAATCTACAGAGGATTGTTAAAATGTTGCATGACTTCTCTTCTCAGGGGGCGGCCGACCATGAGGGTGCGTTGACGACCTAGACTCTTCGTCTTCCATAATAACAGGAATAGTGCTTTGTATCGCAAAGATATAGTAGAAAGAATTTAAATGCAAGTGTTGGCGGACAGCCGAGACGTAGTGATCGAGGATAAGGTGAAACAAACCATGATGGAGGATTGCGTCATGCACAAAGTCCGCGATCATGAGCGTAAAATTCTCTTGAATAAAGGGTTCAAATCCTGCGACTAATGCAGATATGCATTAGATAGGGGAGGGTGGTTTGTAAGCACAAGGAGGCTGGAAATGATTAGAAATGAGCTTCATACAAAACAATGAAGCTAGCAGTTGACAATATTTTGACAAACAAAAACGATTGCATATCTGAGAAATAGTCGAAATGTTTGCATAGAAGAGAAATAGTCGAAACGTTTGCATATGTTGTGTCTAGTGTATAGCCGTTGTTGACGGGGAGCCCACTAGACACTCTCTTCTATCCAGAAAGAGACCTTGCCATCTAATAACTAAGAATAGTACCTACAGTGCAATCTGACAACAACTGAGTCCTATTATTAGGATTAAGCAGCAATCCATCGGTTGACAGCCAATGAAATAAGAATCAATCTTCATCTCAACAATTGACTGAGATGCCACCAGCCTCCAGAGTTGCAATTGCAGCGCTCGCTGCCTCAAGCAGAATACGGTGAGAACTGGAAGGGCCTTTCTTAGTGTGCGACGGACAGTGGTGCGAGTAAAGAACAATTTTGCAATTTTGTAACTCTGAAAGACAAGGTTCTCTTTTCCATCTCATGGTCCAGCATTCCCTCGTGACAATCTTCTTTGATTCCTTCTTCCCTCATATCGACATCGACCATTCGACTTTGAAATTTCCATAGCAATCTCCTGGTGTCAGATTAACGCATTCAAGAACGCGGCCCATCCACACGGGAAGGTAATGACCGTTGCTAGGACGGCAAAGAACAAAATCACCAAATAAAACATCTCGAAATGGATTGAATGACAGCTTTGGACAGCTCAATTCAGGGCCACATAAAGGATATGCCTCGGGGTCATCCTCAGGGGTAATGTCCGGAATTCCAATGACGTCATTGGGCAACGCAGAGCCGCGAGCGTGATCGCAAATCCAGTTTGAAGTTGGCCAAAATCCTTCCGGGAGAGACTACCGGTTTGATGGCAGGGGACCAGAAATAAGTTGATGGATACGCTCCCAGTACAAAATGTAGGGGGCCATATCCGCTACATATCGCTTGTCCCGGGACATGCCGGTCTTCTAGAATTCAATATATTTGGCTATTCCGTTTTTAATGAAGGATTGTTTGTGGCTGAGTCCAGTGGCCCAAGCAACCTCCTCCTCTAGGTTTCTTTTGTTCTGGTTAACAGGAACGTCTCCCCAGAGGGGCTTAAATGGGACTGACTTTGGATCTCCAACAGGTAGGCGTGGATTTCCGTGCTCATCCACAGTCCACATCTTGATAGGCTTACCTGAACGAGTCCAAGAAGAGTCAGTGGCACAAATTGAATGAGAGCATGAACTCAAAGCAAAATCATTTAGGTCCATCGACGGGCCGCCGACAGAGATGGAAGACGACGAAGGTGGAGAAGGCTGAAGAGAGATGGAAATGGGAGTATTTTCACCTTGACTGGCTTGCCTGGAGGAAGCCAAGATGAATCAGTTGCACACTTCTTGTATCTCATGATCGGCCATCTAGCGTCATCTCCTTCCTCCTCCACGTAAAACTTGAACAGGTGCATCTCTCTCAGTCCCACAATCTTGTTACTCTCGTCATGATGATATCCAGCAATAAAACTCTTAAAATCCGCAACCTCTTGGACAAGTTTCGGAATGAACGCGACAGTCTTCTGCGAGTCCATGAAGGCTATAACACCATATTCATTATATTGGGAGATTTCCACGACTTTGAAAGGTATGAATGGTTTTCCCAATAGAAATTGTTTGTGCACATTCAGCTCGACTCGAGCTGAAAATGTATCCATATTGTACATAAAGGACAAATTTCAATGTGTAAATTCACTAAACATTTGCATGTTTAGGTCGACTTAAGCTTCATATAATATTTTGGGAGGCTCCCAATCTCCCAATATAATGAATATGGTGTTCTTTCATGAGGTCAGCCAGACAGTAAGTATTCTTCCGTTTGCTGAGTTTCGAAAGGTAACTAAAATGTGCATCAATATGCTCACGAGTGTGGCCAACAATCGAGAATTCCACAGTAACCTCCTTGAAGATTTTTCGAGTTGTAAGAAGCGAACAAAACGCCATGAGGAACCAATTCTTGTTATCCTTGGCAGAGTTATCAAGCTGGAGAAACAACTTCCGAGGGAGCGGGACTTGCGGTCTACCGGGAGGAGCATTCGGGAACGGATCTCCTTTAGATTCTAGAATCGAGGACATACATCTGGACTTCCCATGAAGTAGAGCATCAAAGAAAGGATTCAAGGATGGATAGGTGAATAGCTCCTTGGACTCTCCCACGAGGCGCCTCTCTAATGCTCTTAGAACACGGCAGAGAGAAGAGATGGTGAAATTCGAGTCTCCCGGCGATAACGACGTCGAGTAATGAGCGTAGGCACCGTCGCCGTGTCCATGTGTGAGCATGCCGGTACATGAAATCAGAATCTGATCAAGCCCGGCGATGGCCTTGGTAATCCTCTGCATTCTAGGAATGGCCGTCTTGGAGGTATCCATCTTGTCATGAATTATGCAAAGGAACTCAGACGAGTACTAAATAGACTGAGCCGACTAGCCGGAATAAACATTTCTGCATGCCTTTTGGTAGTTTAGGTGTCTGTTTCTGTCATCCGTGAGTCCTTGCCACTTGTCTGACCCGCGAAGATATTTTGCGATAAACTCGACCAGGAAGTCGCACTCCGTGCACCTAGAGAAGTTGCTGCCCATAGACTTTACTTCTACATTCTTGAAGAACCTCTTCTTCATGTTACTCACCGCAAATTGCGAAATCGGCTTGGCATTGCATTCGACGTTTACCTGGATGAGACATTTTTAAGGATATCAATAATATAGTAAAACGATGATGTCAAAGGTATGCCCAGTTGGCAATGAATGAGTTCCGTCGGCAGGCCGCTGACAGAGCTCGTTGAAGCGACAAAGAAGACAATCCATGCTAAATTCTAAGATAGGCAAAAATAATAACAATACTAACAAAGTTGGCCATGTCACGTAAGTGATTCCAATTCATGGCCGCGGGAAGGACCTTCAACGTGGTGACCCTCTTGTTTCCGATGACACGGAACTCATTTGACATCTGGTCCGCACTGTCGTTGATAATGCTGGATATGGTACCACGAGCCTAAACAATGTGAGGCATCGGCTGCATAATGCCTGCGTTACCGTGGTTGTCATTCAAGCGACCGATCTTTGAATCATATTTGTAGTTGTAGTATGCGGACTTCGACACGCCGTGAATGTTGTACCTGGATGTCTATAGTGTACATAGTGTAAAGTCATGCCCGTCCAAACCTAGTGAGGACCATAGTGAGGAAACCCAGTGAGGACCGCAGTGAGGACCGCAGTGAGGACCGCAGTGAGGAAACCCAGTGAGGAAACCCAGTGAGGACCGCAGTGAGGACCGCAGTGAGGAAACCCCGTGAGGACGGCAATGAGGACCGCAGTGAGGACCGCAGTGAGGATACCTCCCTCCCTTTGGTAACAGGGAATGAAGATCTGGTGTAACTAAGCCTAACCTTGTAGTTTATCTTCCTTTCTCTGTCTTGTGATGTAATTATTGTGGTATGTAGAGTTTTGTATAGAATTGGACTTGTTGTTAGTCCACATTGTTTTGTATAGAATTGGACTTGTTGTTATCATGGACAATGTTTTAGGCACCTATGACGTAGTCTGAAGAACAATTCTATACAAAACAATTCTATACAAAACAATGAGGACCGCAATGAGGACCGCAATGAGGACCGCTGTATAGAATTGGACTTGTAGTTCACGAGGATTCTCTGTGGGAACGAATACCTTAGGGTATCTTTTGTGTTAAGATGTGAATACTTGCCACCGCGTACTACGACATTGACCTTTTTCATGTTGGAGATCATGTTCAGTTGAACATCTAGCATGTTCTTTTGGACGTTTTTCTAAACATGTTTCTAAAAATGATCAAAACCCTAATGTGTGTGATTTGGCGCTTGCTGAGGCAATTGATGAACGAGCATGGGCATTCGGGAAGGATTTAGGGTGCCTAAAAATTGTTCTTCAGACTACGTCATGGGTGTGCGACGACCTAGGTCACAGCTTCGGCGCTCAAGAGGATCTACAGAGCTGGAGCTCGGCGCTGTCTGGATGGGAGAGCTGCGGTTTGCAGCTTGGCGCGACCTGCGTCACGAGGAGGAATTCGCCGCGAAGATGATTGCGAGGTGGAGCTCCGCATAAGTTTGTGTTAGAACCACGTACCTGCAGTTCGATGCGAAGACCTCACGACGTGCTTCATGAGTTCTAAGTAAGTGGAGGATGTACCGGCCTTGCTGCTGCAGCGCCTCTCCGCGGTGGCGAATACTGAACTTGGCTATGGCTAGGGTTTCCTAGCCATGGCTGAGGTCAGCTATGGCTGGGGTTAGCCGGCTATGGCCAAAGCTCCCCCTGCGTTCTTCTTCCCTTTGAGCTCTCCCCTTGGCGTCTTGATTTGCCGCAGATCGCCTTCCTTGCTCCGAGCTAGCTCCGTCATCACCGCTCCATGGCTCCCGCCATAGCCACTGCCATAGCTGCCGTTGCTTTGCTCCATCACCTTCAAGTTGCCTCTTTCTACTCCTTATTGTTCTCTTAATCTCCCTCCTCTTAGCGTTGTAGTGAGCTTCGCCGCTCCCCACCTCCCACTTCTATCACCTAAGTTCAATTTGCTCTCACCCACACTCCCAAAAGTAAAGTGTAGATGCTGAGGAGGTTGCTTTTGTGTAAGTCGTCCTTCGGCTCTTCCTTCCTTGCGACATATTTCATCCACTACGGATGTAAGCTGCCCATTTCCTCAGTTTTTTGCTTTTGGGCAGCAGGCTGCAGTCATTCTACAGTAAAATTAAATGCAGCTGTGGCTGACATGGACATCCCGTGTTTTGTATGACGTCACAGTCTGACGTGGTCACGTTTTTTTTACGTAAAATGTTTTTTTTACCGAAAACGTGCATGTCTACGGTGACATCAACGCGTTTTGTCTTTAACATGAACACGTTTGATGCAACGTCAAACTAAATTCGAGGTACTATAGCAATTTTTTTACTAACGTGTGACATCACAAAAAACACAACATATAACAGCCTTGACGACACCAAAAACATGGTTTTCTTATAGTGGTTGTTGGGCAATGGGCTTATAAACCATGCCGTCGGCTGCCCGCCGACGGGTGAATGTTACACGTAAAGTCTACCATGTGAAGGATGTGACAGGCATCCACCAAGTGGATATTATCATCCGCCGACGGACTTTGGAACAGAAAAACAAATTTGGTGGGAACATAGTTAGTTGTACTTGATTTCTAATGAGTAATCTAATATAATTAATTGCCAGATACATGACAGTGAATAACCAAGCATATTCAGGTGAAGGACTGAGATAAAAAAAGGACCCATGCTGGACCAATGATAACGGACTTGTGCATGATCAGATATGGACTCGTGACAAAAGGACTCTAAGAGAATCAGTAGCAATTGCGAGCGTGAAAAGGCAGAGCATTAAATAGGAACCGTGCGAGTCAAGAAATGATGAGTGAGTTCCAGGGGTTGAGTTCATATTCCCACCATCATGCGAACTTTATCGTGCACGAACTTCAAATTTGAAATTAGCCGCCAAAATTGATCAACGACACTCGCTCAAGGGTTGTCGAGATCGCGCCTAATTCTGCAGATTCAAAATGGAACGAGGTGTCAAGATGAAATCAAATCAGTCGAAGTGACATCGTAGGTGTAGGACCCTATACCCTAGGTCAAATGATAGCCGAGGCGACATCAATGATGTCACATCAATTCGAGATATCATGGCCCAAAAACCCTAGTTTCTAAGATTTTATCCGAGACGACACCTCAAGATGGCATGTCACTTGGAAATTGATACCTGGAGGCTGGATCAGGCTTAGTACCCGAGCATGAAGTCTCAGCCGTCCGTCATTCCTCTTGTAAAGATCAAACGGCTGCAACGGTCTACCGGATCCGAGTACAAAATCCTATCGTCTTCCTATTTCTAGTCATTTGTAATCGTGCTCTTCTTGATTTTGTGTTCTCGCTTAGTTAAGTGCGCTTAGGGCTTTAAGCTTAGAGTTTGGGTTCATCCGCCAATCGCCAACAGGCGACGGACGTCAGAGTCTAGCAGAGGCGCTTCAACGCAAGCCATTAGCCGAGGAGTAATTCCCACCCGCCGACAAAATGGCGACAACGCAGAGGTATGTACATCATCACCGTCGGCGGCCAGCCGACGGATTTTGAGTTCCGTATTTGAGATGCCCTTGTAGTTTATGGTGTTTCCTCGACGGCCCGCCGATGGATGTTGTGTTCAGTGTTGTTAAACTTACTGTTGTATTTGAATTTTTGTACAGAAGTGATCACAAGGGGATGTACTCAGGTTTCAAAGTGAATACGTCATAGGGTCTTCAAAAATGCTATTTTGTGATACACATTTGATTGTGTCCGTCGGCGGCCCGCCGACGAATGTTGAGTTCAGTCTAGTAAAAGCCTTTGTTGTATTAGGTCTATAGTACAAAGGTGATAAACAGAGTGTGTAGTAAGGTTTCCCATGTCATAGTGTCTCCAAACATCCTTCTATGTGGTATACACTTGTCACTGTGGTCGTCGGCAGCCCGCCGATGAAGTCAATGGCAGGTGATTTGATCTTTCTTTATTCCGCACAGGTCTATGATTCCAAACAAGCCGAAGTGGCTCGTCGGCAGTGCTGTGGACCTTGAAGTGGACTTGGGATGGCCGACTGATAGCGAGCCACGAGTCACACGTGAGGTTCACCCACAGTTAACGTCGTGGGGCATCACATGGAGAAAAGAGATGATTGCCGAGTTGGGTATCAACGGGAACCACAACTCTAAAACATTTGTGGATGGGAGCCTGGTGTCCGTGCTTGACATGAAGGAGGACCCAGAGGACGAGTCAAAAGTGCGACTCCTTATTCAAGTAAAGGTCAAAATAGCTGACGAAAACCTGGACATCATTGCAGTTCGAATTCCCTGGATGACATGTAGTCAAGAGCTATGCAGTTCATCACCGTTACCCCTGAAGATAGGAAGGATTTACTTACCTGTTTTGGTGAAGCGAAGGACCTAAGGGATGCGGAGAACTCTAGGGCCGGGATCATGATGGCCTTTAAGTCGAAGACAGTGAGGAAGCCCAGGAACTCCAGGAAAGCGGCTAGCGATGACCTGAGTGAAGTTGCTGGAACTCCCGACACCAGAGAGTCAAGTTTGAAGGTGATAAGAAGAGGGCGTCAAAGAAGGAGCCGAAGGTGAAGTCCGTGGCTGATGCGCTTTCTTTTGCCAACCACTTGTCTGCCAAGACAAGTGGTCAGGAGCTGGACATCATGTACAAGGCGTTAGAGGATGGTATTAGCGCATGTTATCGATTCGGGCACAACACGCTCCCAGCAAAGATTTCCTCTGCAAAAATTCATGTTGCTCCCGACTCAATGAAGTACAGACCCATCATTGCAAAGCGCATAGAACAACTCGTCCTATTCTACAGAGGATTGGAACCAGGGCGTGCCAAGCCGCCTCTGTATTGTGTTCCTCTACGGGGTCCTCCGGAAACGAAAGAGAATGGGAGGGAGCTACACGAGATTGAGCTTGTGCTGCCACGGATTCCAGTGTCCATGGACGTGGAGGGTGTGCTTGACGAAGTACACTACAAGTGGTGGAATTCTTCAACATGCCACTGGTACATCATTGGTGGCCAACACACGTACCTAGCATTCAAAGCACTCGGCGAGTTGGAGCCTGTGGATTCGGATAGGGACAATTACTTCCTCGATGACAATATTATCCCATTGTGGTTGACGGATCCGGAAAACCTGGTAAAGATCTCCAACCTCTTGAACATCGAAATCAAGGACAAGAAAGCAGAGGAGACCTTCGTATTGCAGCTCCGGAAGATGAAGGATAAGTGGATCGAGCATGGTCGGCTCGACAGGAGGACCAACTACAAGAAATTGAAGGTAATGTATCACTTCACTCAGAAATTTTGCTCTTGTTTATTGACAATCTCGCGAGCATGGCGGAATTAAATCATTGATTATGTTTCGTCGGCGGCCAACCGACAACATTGTAATTGAGCTCATGTAAATGTCTTCTATATCATTGTGCAGGAGTTTTGCAACGAATATCTTGCAACACTATTGGGATAGGACTCCAAGACGGACACGTTGAAGCTGCCGCTTGTCTTTGCACCAGACAATCTTTACAACAAGTGGCAGGAAGTCTTCGACGCATGGGATCAGGGAAACTTGATTGGTGAGGATGGGAAGAGGCTCCAAAACATCTGTCAGGTTCGACGCGTTGGAGGGTTTGTGGAGGTTGGTTTACGCGTTGTAAACCAACTAGGAGGTTAAATGGCCCAAGGAAACCCTAGATGCTAGCTTTAGTTGTTAATTAGAGTTAGTATTAGTGTTATTTGACTTTTAGGGCCTTGGTGGTATCTTTTGACACCTCATTTGGGACTTGGAGTCCAAATGACCTCCACGTGTAGTGTGGGGAGACTCATCTTTCTCAAGTTGAGTCTCCCACGTGATGGAGTGAGAGAGTGCGTGCGTGCGTGCACTTCTTGAACTTCATTGCTATTATGCGTTCATTCTTTAAGAATGGCATTGGCTTGACTATGTGTAGTTTATGAGTATTTTCTACTTGTTTATTACTTGAGAAAGATGATCACTAAGATATGAGTGTATTCCTAGTGATTTAGTGACACTTAAAACCCTCAAAATGTTGTGTTTAGGGTGTTTTTGAGCAATGTTTTAGTGCTGAAATTTTGTTGCAAAACCTCAAGTGTGCTTAGCTAAGCGGATGAACTCCATTGGATAAGGGTGAGAATGAGTGGCGGATGTCAACTCTAAGCCAATCCAAGTGGATGATAGTCCGTTGACCTTAGTCTTCATCCATACTTTTTGTGAGGATCTGTAGATCCGCTACGTGCGGGAGTGCACGTAGCAGAGGCAGTCGCAGATTCTGGAGTCGACAGGAGAGAAGACGCAGGCTGTTCGATTGGGGAGAGCTGCTCACGTCGCTGGCGGAAGAGCTGATGCTGCTGACGCACGCGATCACGTTGAAGCTGAGGCGCCATCGGTGAGAGCGTCGGTGAGGACCGCGTCGAGCACGCAGGGGGGCGGGGCTGTTTTGGTTGCTCTGGATGTGGGTGCAGGACCGTAAGTGAGCGGAAAGGACGGGGACCTGCTTTGGAGTCCGACCAACTGGGTGCCATGGACGATGCACATTTGAGTTTTTTTGGACAGGTCTGAAGTCGTGGGGCAGTTCTATGACGATCTTCGCAACGAGGATTATACCACGCAATTCGTTATCTACCATCGTTGGTTCAGCACGAACACTACCCCGAAGTGGCCGCTTGCCCAGCCCATGCGATTCCTCGGCCATAACGGAGAGATCAACACCCTGCAGGGTAATCTGAACTAGATGCGGTCATACAAAGGCTCTTAACTTCAGAGTTCTGATGGGATCTGGTGTAGTAGCCTTGGGGGTCGGAGTTGTGGCGGTCATTGTGTTCCTACGGAAATTGTGTGTGATCTATGCGTGTCACGGTTGCCTGTAGCGTCGACGGATGGTGCTTCGATCAGGTGTGCACGCAGACAGGTCGAGAGCAGTGCTGAAGTTCGGAGGGCGGTGAAGAAGACGCTTCCTTTGCACAGAGCGGCCTTAGTTGCAGTAGAGCCGCGTGGAGTGTAGACGCGGGGGTTTGGGCTGTGTGTAGGGTACGGTGCGGGCCGTGTTTGACAAGATGGCCAAGAAGCAAAGCTTTCGTGCAGCTTCTGTTCTTGGTGGTGGACGTTGGTGTCGGCACCGGAGTCACCACGCTCAGCATTGGTTTTCAATCACCTGGGGGTCTGGGTGAGTGGCACAGCAGTCTCTTTGGCACAACGGTGGAGAGAGAGTTGAAGTCGTAGCTTCTGGGGCTGAGAGGTGACATGTTGTTGCCGTAGGAGGCCTGGTATTCTTTGTACGCAGACGCGGAAGTCTGTGACGAGACAGACTCGGTGTGTGCGCAGACAGACGTGGTGTAGATACAACTCGAGAGTGGTACCCAATCCTCATACATATGCCCGGCACTGATATTTATACCCGGTACTGAGAGTGGTACCGGCAGTGAGAAGGTTACCCCTCAGTGAGAGTGGTACTTGGTAGTGAGAATGATATTCGGCACTGGATCTGATACCTCGCTGATACCCGTCGGGATGATATCCGGCTGCTGCGATATCATTATCCGGGTCTGATACCTGTACCCGGTATCTTACTGGTACTCGGCCTCATTGGTGATACCCGATGTTTGTGTTGATACCCTACTACTTACTAATACCCGGTTGCTTCTACTCATATCCATGTATTTGTTTGAGAGACGGTTGTTAGGCTGGTACCCTCTATGAGCTTGGTACCCCGCATGTGAGTGATACCTGGGCAGGGGTGGAATACCCGGGACAGTGGAGTCTACCCGGGACGGTGGTGTATACCCGGATTTTTTGTTGATATCTGGATTCTTGTTGATATCCGTTTCGTTGTTTATACCCGGTTTGGATATTGACAGCCGCATGTGCCCTGATACTATCATACCTGGCGCTGTTACTTATGCCCTGGTCAGCAGTTGGTACCCGGAAAGGGTTGGTACCCGGTATTTAGGTTTGATAACCGGGTAGATGCTGATACCCGGGGCAGTTATTTGATAACCGGGACATTTGGTTGATACTCTGTAATGGTTTGAGATCCTGTTCTTGGTTTATACCCAGCCCCTTGGTTATTGACCGGCTGTGGGGTTAATGACCTGCAGTCGAATTGATAACCGGCAGTCGGGTTGATGACCGACTGTGGGGGTTGATAACCAAGATTAGGACTAATAACCGGTAGTAGGTAACATCCGCCTGGGTCTAGATACACGGGTTTATGGTATATACCCAGATTTGCGCACGTTACCCAGTTCTGTTATTGATACGCGGCTGCTAAAGCTCGTCATTTGTAGGTTCGTCTTGTATGAGGTTGGAAAGGGCTTGCATGTGAGGTCATGTGAGGATCAAGGGTGATTATGAGGAGGTTGAGAGATGACTGCATACTCATAGCACCTTCTAGAAGGTAAAGTGGACGGGTGGAAGCCTGTAGAGACATTGTTTGGTTTCAGGTGTTTTAAGAATATTTGGAACTCAAATTATGGACCATGGAGGGAAGAGGTAAGTCTAAGAAACCCGAGGAGACTTGTGGGCAAAAGGTGGAAATTGATGGGGAGGTGTTGGACACCTTGATCACTTGTTTGCAGAGCCTACAGGTAAAAGGCTTCCCTTCCACATCAAGCAGTAACCACGGGGACTTTGAGCTTTCTCCCATAGCTAGATCTCGCACGGGGCCACAGAACTTGCGTAAACCAGACACAAATGTGTTGAGTGCGGAATCAGTGAAGTATTGGACTTCACTAGGTGGGGTGCAGAAGATCCACTCACTTCGGGTGAAGGAGGGAATTCCAGCACCTCTGTGCCGCGCTCGTGGGCAAGTGGGGGTCGAAGACTTGATAACTGGAGATAAGGCCGTGGTTCTTCAAAATTCTGGATCCAGATATGGTGTAGAGGTCGAGGACTTCTCTTCGGGCATCCAGTTACCCACCTTCTCCCTCATTTTCACTGAGTTCGAGAGCGAAGGGTTCTTATTCCATACTACCTGGCAGTGGGAGGTTAACACGTGGCAAGAGCGTGCCACGAATGTGTGGGATACTCTTACTTTAGAGTTATTGGACTGGGAAGTCACACCTACGATTTATGCTCCAGAGATAAGCAGAACCCATGAGGCCTAGCGATTGTTCGAGTAGACCACCCAAGTAGCAATCTGGAGAACTAGAAGGGTCCCGGGTTTACACATAGAAACACCCCCTTCTCAGTAGATGCTAGTGAGAGGGTGTTGACAGAAAATCGTGGTCAACCAGAAGAGGCAGAGGAGAGTGCTTTGCCACTGGTAGAAGAGGAGGAATTTCTTGAAATTCCACAGGTGAGTATTCAGGTTCCAGTCTTACCCATAAAGCCTTACCAATCATATTTTGATTGGGAGGAAATGGCTTCACCATATGGAGGTGGAGAAAGAGGGGTACGAAGATTTTCAGGTGCCACGAGCACCATCGAAGTCGATGACTTCAAGAGGGAGTTCACCATGTGGTGTGAAATCCAGAAGTCACCTAACCCCAACTTCAATCCATACATGGTGTGGAGAGCCTTGTTTGGGTGTCTGGAGGGAGCACCACTGGCAGACTACGGAGAATTCGAGGCGGCTCATTTCACTGAGATTATGGCCTGGAGAGACTTCTACACACCGAACTACGTGGACATGTTCGGTGGAGCACCGAGGGTGACACCCCCACTCTTGTCCAAGGACAAGATGGAGGAAGGCACGAGCACAACGGAGAATGTGGAGCAGCCAGAGGTGTTGATAAATCATCCACCTCCATTCAATGCCACCGTGGCATTTTTCGTGCAACTCCATAGAGACTACCAAGGACAGAGGGCGGATAAGATGAAGGCCCTGCGTTCCTTCACACGTGGAGGTGACGAGTCTCTGAGAGAGGCTCATGCGAGATTAAAGAGACTAATCTCAGCGACTCACGGAGTCACAAAACAACAAGCAGTGCAGCATTGGTATAGTATCCTGGACAAGGAGTTGAAGACCTTGATTCGCAATGAGGCGTTGCGATTAGGAGTACCCACGACACTACGGTTTGTTTTTGAGACCTCAAAGCGGATAGAGATAAACTTACTAGAGGAGAAGGCAGCAATGGGATTTTGCAAACGTGAAGAGAAGGTCCCGGAGAAGGTTAAGGTGGCCAAGGTGGCTATCCCTTCTTATATTGCAGATTCTGGTGCCTTATGCTTTAAATGTGGGAAGCCAGGACATCAGAAGAAGGATTGCAAGGAAGGTAAAACTTCCACACCTCAGACTGGAGGTTTTTGCTCAGGTTGTGGTGCCAAGGGACATGCAGAGGCCAGCTGCTGGAAGCTCTATCCAGAATTGAAGCCCACAGGGAGCAAGGGAGCTAAAGGAGGCAAGGACAAGGAGTCCAAGGCCACTGGAGGGGAGAAGAAGAGCTAGAAGGCCAAATTCGCGGAGTTGGAGGCCAAAATGGAAGCTATGAATACCAGTACTAATGGGGTAGGTAGCAAGCCTCAGGTTACTCCCAGTCTTCATACTGGGGGTGGTTTTAGCTCTGTGGATGATGAATTTGGAGATTTTATGTTGAGTAGTATGGCACTTGCCATCAGGAATGGCACACAGGAGGCCTATGCCCTCACACGGAGTCATACTCCAAGTTCCAAGGATGTTCCACGTGGAGCTAGTCCAACTCTGGATCCCCACCACGGAAAGGATAATCGACAAGCCAGGTTGTCTCAATCCTTCACGTTAGAAGAGATGGTACCCACGTCATCCCTGGTACCTCCACCACGACCAGTGGCAACATCCACATAAGCCTTACCACAAGCTGGAGGACTCACAGGAGGTTCTGGAGCACTTATGGAGGCAACTACTTCCATGTGGGAAGCCTCGTTATTTTCTGCTAAGATGTTGTCATAGGATGGCTTCAGTGTGGCAGAGGTTTTCAAAAGTGTGGCCTCAATGTGTGAGTTGGATAACTCCACGGGGATTAATGTGTTGAAAACAGAGATAATCTAGGCAGATGAGAGCCAGAGTGACAACGTAGAGGGGCTGCTTTCAGCAGCCATGCGTGTGAAGACAATGGCCGCTAGAGCTGCGATTGAGAGATCATCCATTACCCCTAGTGTAGTAGTGGTTGATAATTCCCAAGGTATTTTCCAACTCGTTGGGCCTAAGGGGAAGATATTTGTACCTCGACGTGTTCTTCTGGATTCGGGAGCTCAACCTTTGATGCTGGGAGCGTCTGCTATGGAAGGGTTGGGATTAACGGGGGATACTTTGAAGAAGTGTCCCTAGACCATTAGCACATCCATGGGGGGTACAGAGCATGCGACAAGGATCGCAAGGGCTGAGTTGGTGTTACAACTCAACCAAAGTGATGTGGCAGATGCCAATTCTATGAAGGTGAAGGCGATTGTTATTGAGGCCAAGTCGTATGATGTCTTGGTGGGCTCGACGGTGCTATACTCTATGGGATTCACCTTGGATTTCTGGGAGGAGTCAGCAAGCTATAGACCAGAATGACAAGTAGGAGATGGGCGGAAGGCTCAGCTGCCAGCTCGATTTGTTCAAGTTCTTACTGGTAACTTTGCTGACGTGTTTGCCTTCTCTGGAGGTATGAATATGAAACCTTCATGGTTTCAGGCAGTTTTTGAGGATCCTTCTATGGTTGACCACATTTCAGAGAAGGTGGATGTCTACATGGGCAACACGAGTGGTGAAGAGGAAGAAGGATACAGACCTGGGATTGAGGCGGCGTGGAGTAACACCACCCTATGAGGGAGGCCGCGGAGTTAGTAGTGGAAGAGGCATGGCAGCATTCTATGCTACCACAGATGCAACAGGAGCTTGGAGTTGACCAAGACCTAGGACCTCCATTAGACACTGCCACCATCCATTGGAAAACACCAACAGATGGCATCGTGTTGTTGGAACTATTTGGAGGCATTGGCACATGCTTGGCAGCTGTTCTACAAGCTGGGATCAAGGTTAAGCGCTACATTTACGTGGATGTGGATGAAGCAGCAAGGCATGTGGCCAAACGTCACACACGGAGACTGAGGACTCAATTTCCAGAATTGTTGGCCACTAGTGCCATGAAAACCTCCTTCTCTACACTTGTGGGTGATATTTCCTTGTTGTCAGATGATGACATTCACTGTGTGGGTCATGTGGACCTTGTCATTGGAGGATGGCCTTGCCAAGGCATGTCTATGGCAGACAATCAGAATGGGTTAAAGGATTCCCGTTCTTCCAGGTTCTTCGACATGATTTGAGTGCTTCGATTGCTTCAGACTTCTCAGAGGCAACCGTCTGGTTATATTGTGGAGAACGTGCCCGTGGTGAGCAGTTCGAGGTCCAGGACACTCGAGAGTATGCATAGGATCCATCAGACTCTGGGATTGCCAGTGTTAATTGATGCGGCTGCAGTAGGGTCCAGGGCACATAGACCACGCTTGTGGTGGACAAACCTGGCTCCAGCAGAGTTGCTACAGTTCGCAGTGGGTCGTATAAAACGCCCAGATGTGAATGTGAGTGACATTTTGGATCCTCACAGGACACCACGGCGCGTGTATCATGATGACCAGGCACCATTAGCCGTGGTTAACGGCAAGGGGGAACCACGTAGGGCCTTGCCCACGTTGGTTAGCTTTGCACGGTCTTATGCCTTCAAGGATAATGGACCTGGGCTTGTATGGGATTCATTGTCCTAGGAGATGGTGGAGCCAAATGCAAATGAGCGAGAGAGAGCCATGGGGTTTCCCACTGGCACCACCGATGTGCTTGGAATTTCAAAACCACACAGACGGTTTTTAATTGGTCAGGCCATGGATTTAAATTGCCTGACTTGGATTGTTTCATTAGTGGTTGCAGAACAAAAGCGGTTAGCTTCTTGTTTGACTAGTTACATGGGTTATTATGAGTTGCGGGCGGCAGGAGAACCACTTGCCTCTGTCAAGTTGACCAGCAAGGTGGTTGGGGGCGAGAGGGCCTTTGCACCTCATCCATGGAATATGTGGGATAACGCAAATATTTTTGCGACCACCAAGGCAACAGATCTTCACTATGGAGGGGAGAATTGGAGTGAAGCGAGCAGATTGGCTCACCAGAGGATGGATTTGGAAGATGTTGTGGAGAAGATCTTTTTGGAAGAACACACAACTCTTCATATGGAAGAAATTGACAAATTGGGTCAATTGGAAGGACTTGGGAGTGTTATTGAGGAGGAAGGAGGGGAGTCTCCTTCACAGGGGATTCAATAGCAATCAAGGGTGGAAAACCTTGCTCCAAAGGAACCGAAGGAGGTGGTGACTAAGGACACTTGGAAACCAAGAGTAGGCCTAGCGGATGGAGCAGTGGAGGTTGACGAACATGAGTTCCTGAAGGAGTATTTAGATTGTTTTGCTTTTAGTTTACATGATTTGGGAGTGTTGAAGGGGCTAGAAGTACGTATTAACTTAACCGACGAAGCACCAATTTATCGAAAGCCATATAAGTACAGCGACATGGAGCGAAAGATGATTCGTGCTCGCACTGAAGAATTGATGGTTGTAGGGTTGGTGGAGTTTGCTCCTCCAGATTGTATGTATGCATCAGCAACGGTTATGCCATCCAAGAAGGACATTTATGGTAATTGGACTGAGAATAGAATGTGTGGTAACTATAGGAGAATTAATAAATTCACTAAGTCAGACCGTTATGCAATGCCAACTCCGGAGAAGAATTATGAGGCCATTGGCCATGCCAAGGTGTTTAGTACGTTGGATTTACGCTCTGGATACCACCAGATTGGATTGAGAGAGGAAGACAAGGAGAAAACCGTGTTCTGGGGCATTGACATGGATGGGAAGGACCGGTTGTTTCAATGGAAGTTTCTACCGTTTGGATTGAAGAATGCTCGAGTAGAATTTCAAAGGGTTATGGACAGAGTATTCTCGGAGTTGGATTTCGTGAGATGCTATATCGTTGACATCATTGTCTTTAGGAAGAATCGAAAGCAACATAGACTACACTTGATGGAGGTTTTTGCTATATTGAGGCTCCATGGATTAAAGTTGCACCCTGGTAAGTGCAAATTCTACTTTGATCGCATTGAGTATTTGGGCCACATGATTTATCCAAGTGGATTAGGTGTGGTAGCTAGCAAAGTGGAAGTAGTGATGTCTATTCCTAGACCACGAGATGTTAGTAGGTTGAGAGCATTTCTGGGGTTGTGTAACTATTATAGAAAGTTTGTCAAAACTTTCAGTGCTATTGCCAAGCCATTAACCATGTTGACAAGGAATGATCAACCTTGGATCTGGGGAGATGAGCAAGAGGCGGCCTTTCAACAATTGAAAGACCGTTTGGCATCAGCACCAATACTTCGGAGGCCTATAGCAGGAAGGACATACCAGCTACACACAGATTGGAGCTCGTTGGGGATTGGTGCAGTATTGACGCAAATGGATGATGATGGTAAGGAATTTGTGATTGCGTATGCCAGCCGGTCCAACAATAATGTTGAGGTTCAGTATAGCTCGTAGGAGGGGGAATGCTTGGCTGTGATATTGGCAATTGCTCATTTTCCATGTTACCTTTATGGTAACGAATTTCTGTTAGTTACAGATCATCAGCCGTTGAAATGGTTGATGGAGTCTGATAAATTGACAGGAAAATTGGCACGGTGGGCCTTGATGTTGATGGTGTATGACTTCAAGGTGGTTCAAAGGGCAGGTTTGGATAATATGGATGTAGATGGCCTTAGCCGCAATCCAATTTCAAACCAAGAGGATGATACAGGTGCTAGGTGGCATACTGAGGGTGAAACCGACCCGTTGCCAGGGTAGCATTGTTCGGGTTTTCTGGGGATATTGGCAATGCATGGAGACACCACCGGGGAAGCGACTATGGCCACAGTAGATGAGGATGGAGGTGAGGAGTCGGGGGGCGCCAGAGATATTCACGAAGACACGAATGTGATGCAGTTTTTGAAGGATGGAGAAGCAGTGGCTTCATGGTCTCATAAAGAAAGAGATAAGGTTCTACAACGAGCTAAAAGGTTTGTGTGGGAGAGAACTCATCTTGTGAGATTGTGTCCAGATGGTACTAAGAAGGTAGTACCAGCTCCAATAGAGAGAGTGAAACTGATTAAGGACACACATGAGGACCTTGGACACTTTGGAGTGCGGAGGACTTATAGTCTACTTCAGATTCACTACTCGTGGCGTGGAATGCAATCCCAAGTGCAAGCTTTAGTGGCTCGGTGTATGGTGTGTGACCGGGTACGAGCATCTTTTAACGCTCCAATGCCTCAGTTACAACCTTTGCCAATTATGGGCTTATGATATAGATGGAGCTTGGATTTTGCAGGTCCATTGCCAGTGACACCTCGACACAACAAGTATGTGTTGGTAATCATCGAGTATTTCTCGAAATGGATAGAGTTAGTGGCATTGCCTGATAAGTTCAGTGAGGGAGCTATTTATTCGTTTCTCGACCGTGTTCTGAGTCGCTTTGGAGCTCCAGCAGAGGTACTTACAGACCAAGGCAGAGAATTCTTGGGTGAGTTTCAGACGTTGTGTGAGCAAGCGATGATTGATCATCGCACTACTTCGAGGGATCACCCCGAAGCAGATGGATTGGCGGAGCGCATAGTGCAAACCGTCAAGAGGGGGCTCCGGAAGTACAACTTGAAGAAAGGACATCACCAGGATTGGGATTTACAGCTACCATGGATAGCAATGGGCTATCGGTTCAGCAAACAGGCATCCTTGGCGTCTTTTTCACCTTTCAATCTATTATTTGGAAGGTACCCGGTTTTACCAAAGGCCATTCAAGCGGATGCTGACACCGTGTTGGCTAACATGGACAATCCAGACACGTGGGCTCAAGTGTGTGAGCAACGTGCAGAGTTGTTCAAAAGGGTGATGCCTATGGCATTGGAGAACCTCTCCATTGCTCAACATCGGGATACGTTGCGCTATGCTACAATACGGGGAGGTGGTTATCGACCGCAGGTGCGGCGTTTCACACTTGGAGACTATGTGTATTTGCAACAAGCAGCGCCCACCACCTTGGATGTGACAACAAGAAGGATAATCTTAAGAGTTCGTGAGGTGAAGGACTCAGGAGTGTTAGTATTGGAGGGTCGTGATGGCAAGAAGTGGAAGGATCACACACGTAATTATGCACCTTGCCACTTGCCACACATTGATGGAACAGTACACCCTGGTCTCTCTCACATCTCTGCTGGATTACGTTGTCGGTTGTGTGGTAGTGCCAAAAGGGCAGCCACTATGGTTATTTGTGACTTATGTTCTACGGGGTGGCATTTAGAATGCTTAACTCCACCTTTGTTGGAAGTACCTGTGGATCAATGGTCTTGTCTTGAGTGTTTAGCACGTTGAGGGTCTGAGTGGACAAAGTCTAGCATTAAAAATATGTTAGAGGCGATTAACGATGGGGCTCTACTTGCACCTGGCCAACCCTTTGTTTGTTAAGTCTTTTAGTGTCTTTTCATGTAGATGACATTGGTTCTATGGTTTTGAGAGGTTTTCATTCACGGTTATCATTCAGTTTACATGTAAACTGTGTGGTTTGCTGGTGTAAAAGGGGCTTCAGCACGGGCGAAGGGGGCGAGTAAAGAGGTACTTGGAGACCGTTTACTACTTCTTGGTGTACGAGGTCATGGGTCATTTATTTCTTTTCCCCAAGTTTGGATTGCTGAAAATGTGTAAGTGTGCATTGAATTATTGTTTTATAGAGGTAACGGTGGTGGTTCTGTCACCGTTACTCTCGAGTTGTCTCTGACTGTGCGTTCTCACCTGATTAGCACGATGTTATGTTGGCACGATGCGGTTGTGTACGACACATCCTTAAAATTCCTCAACGGTACGTCACCCTCCACGACCTTCAACACATTCTCGCCCTCCGGTACGAGGAATCCATGAAGCTTGCTTATGAAATCCTCGCGAAGAAGGTATACTTGAAGGTAACGGGGGGGCGCGACAATGATGCAGAAGGAGTTTCGTTGAAATCCTGGTATCAGGATAAGTAGATGGAATACATCATCAAGAAGAAGGTCATGCTGATGTATCCGAAGTATCCATTGAAGAAGGCTGGCGATAACACCTACTCACCTTGACCGGTTGAAGAATACATGCAGCTGGCGGACGAGTAGGGCATCAGCGACGAAACCATCATGAAGATCAGACGCGAGTTGGAGCTTAGTGATCTGGGGAAGGCCTACGTCAAAGGGAGGTACATCAGGATTACTCCAAGTACCACCCGAGCTCCAGCGGAGTTCCATGCGGCGTTACGGATATATGCCCTCAACTGCAGCAATATTGTAGATGAGTATAGTGTCCGTCACGAAGTTTCGGTTGCGCAAGAGCTTGAGGACGTCGTGAGCCTGATCGACAAACCCGGACTCTTCAATCTGGAGAAGGCAATGCGCGAGACGTTCATCGTGTTCGGCTTCGAAAAGAGCGGGATTCCAATCTACTGCAACAAAGATGGGCTCAAGGCTGTTGCAAAGAGGGTTGCGGGGTGAGGGAGATGATAGGCAACTTTTTGCTCCTTCAGTCTTCATCACAGACGACGAGTCCAATTTTGTGATTGAGACTGAATGTCGTTCGAAGAAGCTGGTTTGCGCAGTCCACACCATCCGCTACCTACCAGACTCCAACCGTAGATTCACTCCCTCCGCCATTGATGAGAGATCCATCATGCATATCGGCATCCTCTTCAACCAGCCTAGAGCTCCACGGGACCGCATGCGCCAGTTCCAAAAGGTAACTGGATTGGCGAAGCCTCTCAGTCCACTCTACGACGACGTTGCGTCGCCCTCGGCTAAGAGTTGGGCTGGAGATGAATGCCATTCAAGCTTAGGGTTGCTCTCATCAATTTTGCAACCCACACTGGTGAAGGGCGAGTAAAGTCTGACCGTCTTCAACACTTGGGGTGGAGGCAAAATTACTACATTGGCCTTGGTAAGTCACCTCTCCATCATCCATTCATTCCTTCTTTCCTTCGTCTTCTCGTGTCCGTCGGCGGCCCGCTAATGAGACAATTTTCATACTAATCATTGATCGAGAGTATTTGCCCAATAGCGACATAAAAGGACAACGATCGAGTTTGTTCGCGAGGAGGCGGAGGTTGATGTCGCGATGGAGCGAGTCAAGGCTATGTCCTTCCTACCAGGGAGAGCTCACCCGCTTGCGCTAACACTTCCAGCTGAACCCGTTGTGGAACCCAAGGAGGTGGTCACATTGGCTGAAACCGATCAGAATTCAGACCATGGGATCGAGGTGGGCAAGGATGCCATGGACGACAGTCTTTTCCTCGGCGACGTGCAGAACGATGGACTACTCACAGCAACCGACTTAGGTGTTCGTCTCGATGAAGCACACCTGACAAGGCCTCAGAAGGGAAGAAAGGCATCCACTGTGGAACGACCAGAGGTGGAGCCGCGACGCGATCACTGTCCCCCTGCACCAAGCGGGATGACTGTCCTCCTGTTTGCACAGCCTGCGGATGAAACCGTCGTGCGCTCGCAAGGTGACTTCGTCCCTCCCCGAGTTGTGACCCCAATCAACCCTAGAGTCGGCAACCCCCTGACGCCGCCTGCACCAAGCCTAGTTGTATATAGTGGGCCTGTATCGCGTGAGAATCCTTTGAGTTCTTCACAGCCAAGCGCGTCCACTACTCCAAAATCCAGCAATGTTCTACATCATGCACTGGTGATTAGAAGTGGTGAGTAAGAAGAAAAAACCGAATGTGAGGATTATTCCTCCAAAGAAGTGTCGTGATGTGATATAGTTCATAATATAAAAAATAAGATTGAAAAGAAAAATGAGGAATTTAGCTGGTTAAGATAATTGTAGAGAATAAACGGTTTTATCCTCAATTATCTTACTAAGCGAGAAGCTTATCTTAGAGGGTCTTAACTACATCTTGTCACTAGCTCAGGGCTTCGGAGCGTCCACCAGCTGGTTTTCCTGCTGATTCCAGCAGTCCCCTGGCCACGCGAGCGCCAGCCGCTCTGACAAGCCAAGGAATCGAGCCTGGACCGGCGAGGTGCAACGAAATGCTTAGCCAGCCGAACTAAGCCGTGGTCGATGGCAATACGTGGGCTCTAATGATATTTAAGCTATTCTCTAAGTCTTCTAAGATCAAAAAACTTAAACATAGTGCTATGGTATTATAGTTTGTAGTAAAAATAAGAAATGTTAAGTTTGGGGGTTAATTTAGGGGGAGAAATATAGTGCCAACTTATAGTAGAGTTATAGGCTAGGAAATAAAAGTGAAGCTAGGCTTATGTAAGAAGATATGGATGAGATTTGGATGTAAAAGGACTTTGTTGTCCAAAGGTGAGTCAAAAGGCTAGAGAGGCATGGGTTGATTTAGGCCCTTGACTTTCCTTCCCTCCCCCCTTGGCCAAAGCCTCCTCCTTTTAGTATAAAAAGATGCTCGGGTTTTTAGTGTGACAAGTAGAGTTTTTTGAGTTTTGATGTCAGTTTTTAAAGTGTTGTAAAACTTGTTCATAGATTTTCAACAAGCTATCACACGCTCCAATCGGAGTTATATAGAAGTTGTGGTGTGGATTTGAATAAAAGAGAGTACTGCTACCATGAATTTTCGATAGCACTAACCTTGATTCCATGTAGAAATTTGTACTCCAAGAGTGAGATAGTGAATTTTTGTGTGTACCAAGGTGGTTGTATTAGCTTTTCAATGAGCTATCACAAGCTCAAATCTAAGTTGTTTAGAGCCATGGCACTTGATCCATTGAAGGGGTGTTCTCGGAGGAACGGTTCTTATTCCACAAGTTTTTAGCAGTGACTTTGAGCAACCATAGATCATTATATATACAGCCAGTAGAGTTGAAACACTTACCACTTGTTTATCTTGTTTTTAGCTTTACAAAAATTTATTACAAGCTTCATTTCAAGTCGAATTGCAAGAGTTATGCTAGTTTGAGTGGGAGAGGGTTGGCTTCCTTGAACAATTTAGAGCAGTAACTTTTGACTCTTCATAGAAATAGTAGTAAAGTTTGTTTTGTATTGAAACTTAGCATATATGAGATTTACTGTATTAGCTTTTTAGGAAGCTATTGCATGCTTGTATAGAATTATTAATGAAGTAGAAGAGCCCAATTTAGTGAAGAGGGGTTCTGCTGCCATAAGTTTATACAACTTTTATGTTGACTACTTGCGAGAGCTTATCAAGATGAGCCAAGATTTTGAAAATTTGATGAGGATGAAGGCTTTACCTATCATTATCTACTAAAGAAGTTTATATTTGTAGCACCTCCTTTCTCTTTTGACTAAAGTTGGTAGCAGCCAAGAACCCAGTGTTTTCCCAAGGAAAATTCTCTGTCCACGACACCGGAGTACTCACGTTGCGGCTTCCGAAATCAGTGGATGCCATACTCCCAGAGTTCCGCCCCCACTAAGCCACCGAAAAAGAAGCAACGGAGCCATTCGTAGAAGAGCAAGGCACTGTCGGAAGAAGATGGCGTTTCCTCGGGGGTGCCGTCACCAAAGAGCAATTCAAAGAACAGCAAGGAGGGGTGGTCTCGGAAGCGGTCGCCTCTGCCTCTGAAAAAAGATTGCGAAAGGCAAAGAGGGGGGATAGCGTTGGTTCCACCCAAAGAGAGCTCTCGATGTCCCCTGATTCTATTGATCATCCCAACATGGGGCTTTCGCCTACTGCTCCTCCTGTGAGACAAGATACAGGCAATACATCCGGAGGTTAGTAACGAGATAGTACACCTAGGAAATTTTTCTTGCAGTTTAGCACACTACCGTTATAATAAATGTACTTTATCACGTGAACACAAAGCTCCTTTTCCATGGTTGTTCTTCTGAGTTTGTAGTCTATTATCAGAATGTGTTTTCATGTTCCACTTCTCTGTCGGCTGCCCGCCGACTGTATATCTAATAGCTTCCATATTTCTATCAATCAGCAGTTCATCCGGGTATTCCTGCTACTGCTGTTTCAATTCCAGCAGTTGACGAAGAAGGAGCGGATCGGGAAACGGAGGCATTTGAGCACAATATTCAGGTGGGTAGACAACAATTCAATAATTTTTTTCTTGTCCTCCAAGTAAACGGTCTGTTACTCGCCCTCGATATTGACAAGGACGGGTCGTTGTATAGCAAGATCCGGCCACGCATGGTTGAGTTTCTAAACTACTGCGTTACGAACTTCAGTATTGTGATCTGGAGTTCAGAGAATCCAGATAGACATGCCCATGAAATGAAAATCCTTAGAAATACATGTCCCAGCATTAGAAGGCTTGGTTATATTTTTGATCAGTCGTACTGCGACGTGGCGAGGTTTGGTGTTCGGGGTCAGAAACTCTACCTCAAGAGGCTGTCTACGCTTTTCTTGAGTCCCTCGGCGCTAAAAGAAACTGAAGCGAATAGGGGCAACACCCTATAGATTGGCGTTTCTTCTTTTACAATCGTCAAGAACAATCCATATAATATCATCCATCCGGTTCCTTCACCAAGGATTCTATTGAGACCTCTACGAATGAGTCTTCTGTTCTCTTCAAGGTCTGAAAATTCCTTGAAGCTATGAAAGTGTCGGGTATGCATGTACCCTTGTATACCGCGGTTGCAGATTTCCTTTCCTTGGTGAAAGAATCGGCTGTGTCTTTCGAAAGTCCAAGAAAGGTAGGCATTTGCATGGTAGAAAAAGAGAAACTTCCACTACCAAGGCCGTCGTCCCTGGGATCCGTCGTCTCCTACCAGGTGACCTTGAATGAGAGCAATACATATGGTCGTACCCAATTAATAGGCGTCCACGTCCTAGTATTACTTAGAACTTGCCGTCGGCGAGCAGCCGACGCTTGCGAAATCCATGTTGTAATTCAGGTTTGTATAAATCTACAAAAATAAAGAGTGTCTCCAACTACTTTCTGTGGTTCATATTCCAAATTAATGTCGTCATAACAATCACAGTGTCCGGCGCTAATGTTTGATACTTATTATATCTATGTCATCGACTGTTGCCTCCAGGTGCCCCACATTGTCGATGGGTCTCAAGTGAGGAGTATCACTCCTCGCTTCCAGAGGAGATTCCATCTAGAAGCATCCTGAGGTGCCAACTGTGGAGGTCAATCACTACTTCCTTGTCATTGGTGTAAACGGTTTGTTGATCGCACAAAATATAGGCAAGGATGGAAAGTGGCATACCAAATTCAGGCCGAAGTTGGCTCAGTTTATCAACTTCTGCGTGGATAACTTCACAATTGTGCTTTGGAGTAGCAAAATTCAACCTAAGCTCGTTGCCCAATTGGTAACCCTTAGAGGCCACTGCCCGGTTCTTAACCCCTAAAGTTGAAAGCCCTCAAAACTGCCAAAAACCCTCAAAACTGCCCTCTTTCAATGCAAGGTGAAAATTTTTAACTTTTGACAAATTTTTGAGTATGTAACCGTAAGATCTAGTACCTAACTTGTACATGTACATGCATACCGAATCTTAGATTCAAATTCCTCTCCATTTGTGAGATCGTGATGTTCAAAGTTGAAAAAAAAGATTTTTTCCTTGTTGTAGAATGGAAAACTAATGTTTTGGGGGCCAAAAAAACCAATTTTGAAAGGAAATTTGACATGAGGCTCTTCAAATTCTTGCTCCTATGTGAGTATGGAATATGTCCATATAAGTTTTACCCTCATAGGACCTATAAAACCTAAAGAAATGCTTAATTTTTCACATGGAGGTATGCTGAAATACAAATACAAATGCCCATTTTCAACAATTAAAAAGGCATGTAAAAAATTATCGGATTGAAAATCCAAACGGTGAGATCATGCTTTACTACCTCTTTTACATGTACAAAAATCAAAATTCGAAAAAAAGTAAAATCTCAATTTTTGGTGAATTTTTGAAGTTACTGCGATCTAATTGATTTTGGGCAGATTTTGAGAATAAATGAGCATATACCGCAGTTTTGGGCAGGTTTCAGCATGCCCTAACAGTGTTTTCAAACTTTGACCGTGAATATCTCCTAAAGTATGAGGAATTTTGAAGCATGAATGGTGTCATTTTAAAGGTATGGGAAAACTCTACAATCTCCCAAACTTGTAACTTCATACGATCTAAATTTAGGAACCGAGAGCCTGACCAGAGTCAGATCGACCACATTCTGGTCGATTTCGACTTTAGGGGTTAAAGTAGTCAAACACGTATACGATAATTCCTACTGTGATGTAGCCAAGAATCTGGTAGGAAATCGGAAGGTGTATCTCATGAGATTGTCTACATTGTTTTTGAACCAAAAGGCAATGTTAGGATCTGGCGTGAATAGTCTAAACACCCTTTTGCTTGACGACTGTCCTTACAAGAATGTCAGGAATAGTCCTCTGAATGCAATGCATCCGATGACATTCACCCTAGAGTCAATGGAGTCGGGCAAGAACGCCGTTTTTCCCGGGGTCGTTAAGTACGTTTCCGCTTTGTTAAAGTCAGGCATGCCTGTACCCGAATATATTCGGAGGAATCCTAGCTCTGGATGCCCTCATTTCTCCCCGGTGACCCACAGTGGGAGGACTTTGTTCTGGCGTACCCGAGTAGTAGGCGTCCTCCTCGTACTGTTGCATAGTAGTTCGGCGTCGGGGGGCAGCTAATGCCGAAATCGCCCAATTTTACCAGGCTTTGACATTCATGTCTGTAACACTAGTTTTCTATGGAATAAAATCCCTCACAATAATCACCGTCTCCCTTGCACATGGCTCATCACTTATTGTATGCATTTGAATTGACTTTTCCCTTCAGGTGGACTGTCATGATGAAGAGATGGAGGAGCTGGTTACGATTGCTGAGAACCCGGTCATTATATTTCTGGATGACAATACACCAGAGAGACCGAGTCTTCACCCGATCGACGGCTCGCAGTCGACGGCTTCCGTTCTCGGAATTCGTCCTACCCACCACTTCGGTATAGAAGATGACGATCGAGACTTTGCACCATCACCGATGGAGGAGGTGGGGCCCAAACGTGTCTACCGTGTTCTTGTTGAACCCGTTGCGAACCACGGTAACAACCGAGAAGATGACAGCCAAGCGTTTGCCTCTGACGGAGCTTGGCCTGAGGCGATTGGAGTAGTCGGCGCGCCGCCGACTGCTACATCTACCCCATACCCGACTGCCAGCGTGAGCTCCGAAGTTGTTCCAAGGAACATTCAGGTGGGTCCTTCAAGATACTACCTTGTCCTAGAAGTTAGAGGGCTTCTAATGGCTGAACGATATGGTTATCTGGGAAAAGATAAAAAGCCCCATTTTCATCAAAAACCTAGGCCGGGTCTTCTTGAGTTCCTGACGTTCTGCCTGTCCAACTTCGGATTGGCATTCTAATCCACCGAGAAACACGAGCCCATGGTTAGACACATGGGATATCCGCATGAGGTGTACCCTGACCTATGTAAGGACATCCGAGAGATGACCAACGGGTTTTGTGATATCTTTGCCTGGGTGAATTCCAAAACAATGAAGTGCGGCATGTTGCTGAAGTGGCTTGCTCGCCTTCTTCGAGATAGACGCTATCTTATCGGGCCTGACGCTAATGAACAGAACACACTTCTGATCGATCATTACCCCCTCCGAAATATCCTTAATGATCCTTTTAATGCAGTGCATCCTCCAATATTCACATACTCTCCCCCGAAACACCCTCTGTCTAGAGGACAGACGTATCTTTAGAGTATGTTGATTTCCTGGCTTCAGGGACTACTTGAGTCCAGATTCAACGTCCAAGACTACTGCAGGTTGAACTCTGATTTGGATCAGCGTCGTATTTTCCCGGGAACAACGGTCCACAATAGATACCGAGAAGTCCACTCTTCTTACCAAGAGGGCTACAACAAGCCAGGTTGTCTAGATGAAGTAATGGCCAAGTTGACACTTACTCCACCTTAGAGAGCAATCTTTCCTCAGAGGGCCTCACGGTCAGACACTCACTTTAATTCACTAAACTCTCGCCCATCGTAAACATTGGTAAATGTTATAGACGATTTCATGTAAGTACTTTTATATATTCATCTCAAATTTTGCTGAACTAATTTTCTTTGTTTTATATTTCTCGCATATCATATTTGAGTGGTTTGTTTCTTATCCTTCTACTTGTTGTAGTTTTCTCTGTCGGCGGCCCGCCAACGTGTTTAACTTCTCACTTCCACCCATACTTTGCATCATGACAATGTTTCTTTAACATTTTCCAGGGAACATCCTTCCATTTCAGATGCCTGCACGCTCCTCCATCACCGATTTGAAAATGTATTGTACTATGCGTCAATGGTCTTCTTTGCTATGTGGACCCTTGCAAGCCAATATCTTCTGATTTCCCTCATGGGAATGTTGTCCGGAGGCCGGGCCTAAAGAAACTATTCGAAATGTTACTTCCCTACTTCAACATCGGGTTGTGGTCAAGGATGCCTCTAAACAAGTTAAAGCCGCTCTTGTTGGACATTCTTCCGGAAGGAGTCTTTCAATGTTTGTCGTTTGTTATAGCAGAAGTGACTTAACTGATAGTTCCAAGTTTCCTTGGAGCTACAAAACGTCGTCCACTCTCTATAAGAAGTTTGCAAGCCCCACCAAGTATTGTTTGTCGACGTTGACCCCAAATCGCTCTGACGTACCCCCAACTGGATTTGCTATATCCCCTGGCCGTTCCGAGGTCATTTGACCGCTCCAACCGAAGACGGAGTAATCTCGAATGTGGCAACCGACATCATTCCGCTCATCTTCCCCCTCCATAGATTTTCATCTGTCCTTGAATATATGTCGCAGGTTGAACACCCAGATCAAGTGCACTGGGCGGTTACGCAGGCGCGCAAGCATGGGCGAGCGGTTGTCAGATGGTCGGAAGTTGAATGGTAGGTCTTTCTTCATCGGCGGCCTGCCGACTGTCGTTCGTTGAGTATATTACCTTCGAACTTTTTGATGTCATAGTGACAACCCCTAGTGCTTTCTGTATCACATTTTCTTTTCATTGACATTGTTCTAGAACTTATCTCGTTGGGTAGCTTAAGAGGTTTTTTTTAGTACAATTAGTGATTTGGAAAAGACCTTGTTTTCTTTACTAGGTCTATTTTGTTAATCGGCGGGCAGCCGACATTGTACTTATCCTCTTATCAATTCATGTGTTCATGTTCTCTGGCTGCATCTTCATTGTGTTGCCACTGCCGTTCGAACTTTTCGACGCCATACTCAGAATCCATGTTCGGCAATTCCTCTTGCATATCTTATATCTTCCGCGGTTATTTTTGTTTTTGTTGACCTTGGATTTCATTGTTACCTTGGAAAAGGTTTAAGCAAATTGATGCAGTTTGCTGCTCTTGTCTTTGATCGGTTGTCAGCCGACAACCATGTACTGTGATTTTTCAAATAATGTTGACGTCATTCTTTAAACTTTCGCTTTTGGTATGTATGATATGGAATTTGATAAAAACATCCTAAACCATTGGGCGCCACTGGAATCTACGACCATGGTAGATTTTTAGAACAACATCAACGCTCTGGCTACATTTTTGCCCTAAACCCTCTCTAGAATGGGTGGACCATTTTCATGAGTCAGTTGTCCGCCGATGAGATGTTCTCGCCACTCTTATTTCTGGAATTTTTTTTTCCACATTTAGTTAAATATCCCTTGTTTGGTATTTACTGGACATATGGATCAAGGCCTCTTACGTATGGACCTCACTGTTGTAACTTGCTCATCATCAGCAAACCTTGTGACTGTGGATCAAGTTGAACATTCAGTTAAGATCACTCATGCGTCTGGCGTTTTGAAGCGTTGGCACGAAAGGTTTTGCCATGCTAGCTACGCTACTGTCAAATATATGGCCAGACACAGTTCTGTTTCAGGATTACTAGTGCCTGAGAAATCTGCACCCGTAGTTTGTAGAAGCTATACCCATGGAAAGCAACACAGACTCCCTGTCCAGGTTAATTCTGATTTAGATCGTGAGAATCACCGATCTCGACATCCTGGTGTTTTCTTTCATTCCAATGTCTCAGGATTGCTGGAAGTGCCTTTTAGAGGAGGTCATTGTTTTTTCGTGCTCTTCAACGATGATCAGCCATTTTTGGTTTGTTTTCTTCATGGCACACAAGAATGAGGTATTTGAGTGCTTCAAGGAACTATATACTCGCCTCCAGAATGAGCTTTACCATAGTATCAGAACCATTAGGAGTGACAATGGCACTGAGTATAGAAACCGAAACTTCCGAGAGTTTTGTGTTGACCATGGAATTTGTCATGAATGTAGCGCACTATATACTCCTGAGCAGAATGCGGTTGTTGAACGTGAGAAGCAAACTGTTGTAGAAGCGGCATGGTGCATGCTACTTGCTCGCAAGATTGAGCTTCGATTTTTGAGGAGAAGCCATTGCAACTGTAGTAAGGTTGGATGACCTATAACCACCAACTTAAGCTTGCTGACCTATTTATAGCGTTTGTATATGTGGTAAGACATTTTTTGGGAATTCAAAATAGGATTTCATGAATATTGCAATTGTCGTGACCATTTATTTCTTCATATTGAAATTGCTACAAATTTTCAAAGTGGATAGTAAGCCCTGACCCATTTCTCGACATACAGAACTCTCTATTTCCACACTAAGTTGTACTAATAACCACTTCTGCATTGACTAAAAACCGGCAGCTTTGAACCAATCATGAATTGACACCCAATCATATCTGACTTCGTAAAATTTCGGAAATGGGGTGGGTCTGTGGTGGTTTTGGTCCACTTTAGCGTCTCCATTATCGGGTTCGTGGTGGTTATAGGTCATCCAACCTTACATACTCTAAATCAAGTTGCATCCCAAACCATTCAGAGTAAAACTCCTTTCGAGATATTTTATGGTGAGATAATAGATTCCGTCAGTTGCTCATCTTTGAACATTTGGCAGTCTTGAATATGCCACATGCGCATGTCCCCAAACAGCATCGTTGAAAATTTTATAGTAAGACCTCTGGCTGCATCTTCTTGGGATACTGTGAAACTACTCATGGCTATCAATTATGGAGCATAGAGAAGAATTCTCTCATCATCTCTCGAGATGAAAATTCTTCTGCATCAGAAACTTCACCTTCGCCAATCTGTTCTGATTTCTTCACTGGTCGACTGTTTCCAAGGGATACTGTGATTCGACAAGCTATTGATTTGTCACCTTCATCTTCTTCATCGGCTTCATCTTTGAATCCTAACTCTGGTCAAGCTGCAGCGGCTAGTGCTTTATGGGACATCAATGGTCATTTGCATATTGAGCCTCCTAATGTGCATCGAAGCAGTGGGAGTTTCTCTCGTTCAAGAGACACTTCTTCTCATCCCGATGTTTCTATAGTGGGAGTGCACCTGTCAGATATGGTTCCAACACTCCTGCTCAGGTCAACAGTGAGAGTTCTCTGGAAGTCTCTGGTGTTGCTTGTGGAAATTCATCTGAATATCGTCATCTATTCAGTGGGAGTAATCACGAGCAATTGTTCAATGAAGGTATCAAGGATTCTTCTATCAATGGGAGTTCTATTCTCCCTGCAACATCTGCATCTGAATCCACTGATGAACTAAATCCTGTAATTCAAACCTGATCAGTAACCAGTTAGTGAGTTTTTTTGTATCTTGCCACCAGTTGCCTCATCCGCCAACTTGGTTACTGATACCATAAGTGTTCAAGAGCCAGCCACGTTAAACGCTGATTTACATTTCCCTGAGTGTGATCATTGGGGTAATGCCATGAATGATGAGTACAATTCCCTTCTCATCAATCAAACATGGGATTTACAGGATTTACCCTCAGGCTGACATCCGATTACGTGCAAGTGGCTTTTTAAGCTTAAGCATAATGCTGATGGATCAATTGCGTGATACAAGGCTCATTTAGTATTGCGAGGATTCTCTCAAATGCCGGGACTAGATTACGGTGAAACTTTTACGCCTGTGGCCAAGCTTGACAACATTCGCACTAAATTTCTATCAATTGCAGAAGAGGAGGATTATGATATGCGGCAATTCGACATTAAGATTGCATTCCTTCATGGGGATTTAGTCCAAGAAATTTACATGATGCAGGCTCCTGGGTACGAGGTTCCTGGTTGCCAAGTATATCGTTTGAGGAAGAGTATTTACGGATTTAAACAGGCATCCAGAGCGTGGAACACAATGTTTGACGCTGTTATTCGTCACTTTGATCTTATTCGTCACTTTCATCTTATTCCTACTCAAGAAGATCCTTGTGTTTATGTGTCATCATCTTCCCCGCAACTCATCACCACAATCTTTGTGGATGACGGTTTGGCCAT
Source organism: Bryoerythrophyllum caledonicum (assembly GCA_963971425.1). Taxonomy (NCBI): domain Eukaryota; kingdom Viridiplantae; phylum Streptophyta; class Bryopsida; order Pottiales; family Pottiaceae; genus Bryoerythrophyllum; species Bryoerythrophyllum caledonicum. The sequence goes on along the minus strand of OZ020524.1, from coordinate 20,806,335 downwards.
CTGCAAATCATCTTCTAGACTCATGGAGTTCATTCAGTATTTGAAGCAACTATTTATAATTTGACATTACGGATGGACCTGCGGATGTCTACATTGGCTTACGGATCATCAGAAATCGTTTCTCCTACAAGATTACAATTGATCAGGCTCGTTTTACCTTATCCATCCTAGTTAAGTTTGAATTTGTTAATTCAAATTCTGTTTCCACCCCTCGGATTCCAACATCCAGCTCCAAGCTATTCATTCGGCAGATACAGATGAGAAGCCTCAATTTCCGTATCAAGAAAATGGTTGGTAGTTGTTTGGATCTGGCTACTTGCACAGTTGTACTCGTCCTGATCTATCATTTCCGGTGACGCGAGCTGCTCAGTTTTCATCAAACTATCGGCAGATATATTGTACTGCGGTGAGTAGATTGTTCAAATACTTACACGGTACTTTGAAGCTTGGGATTCGTTATTCAAGAGCGTCCAAGTGTTTGAACCAAATTAGCACATATGCTGATTCTGATTATGCTGGAGATCTTGACGATCGCAAGTCAAAAAGTGTCATGAACAGTGGACCAATTATGTGGATATCAAGGCAGCAAATGTGTACTGCGAGTTCCACCACAGACTCTGAGTATATGGCTGCTTCACTTGCGAGTAAAGAAACGCACTGGGATCGAAGTTTACTTTCCAGTATCGGTTTTGTTCAGTCTGCACCAACTCCGTTGTTCAGTGACAATCAAGCTGCCATTCGAATTGTTTACAATCCTGAGCATCACAAAAGGACGAAGCACATTGAGGTTGAATTCCACGTTATCAGGGAATATCAAGCAAATCAAGAGATCAACGTCCAGTACATCTCTTCTATCGAGCAGCTGGCTGATTTGATTACCAAGGCGTTGGCCTCAGTTCCTTTTCTTCGCTTACGTTCTGCTCTCAAATTGTGTATCTCGGGAAAAGAAGTGGGAGACTAGTGGATGCTTTGCACCTTTACTATGCTGTCACTGAGTGAGAGTATTCACGTAAAGTAGTGACTAGTGATCAGTTCATGCAGATTACTAGTTACACTGTTAGATCCAGTGACACATATCATTCATGTTAGGATGAGAATCATCCATCGACTGTCTTTTCGAGAATGAGTACTTGTGTGAGAATTAGGTAGTGGTTGTTCCTGAGATTTGTAGAGCGCTTGCGCCATAGCTTGTAAGAACTTGTGATTCAGTAAAGTAAAGAAGGCATTTTCATCAATAAGAGGGTTTGCACGAGTTGCACACCAGAACCACTCATCACATCTGGCCATTGAAAGTTTGCTCGATGCGCTGAAGCATTATTGAGACGCTGCAAGCTGTGACATACAGTTTCAAACAAGCTAAGAAGGCTATAGCAAAAGTATAGATCGAAAGTCAGCGCATATGCCATCACTTAGACTTAGACGCCGCTGGCATCTAAGTCGGCTACGTGACATGAAATCTAAAAACCATGAAAGCTTAGCACGACTCCATCATCTCGCTATGGTACCACGAAGACACACAAGTTGATTATACATGTGTAATCAGTACGGTTCTGCTTTTCGTCACAAAAGTTTGCTTTTGACATCACCAAGGCATGCACGACGATCAGAAACAGAAATATGTGTGAATATTCAGAAGAGGGAATGAGTTGCTCACTTCGAACGTGCTCATGATATATCAGTCACCGTCACAGATGTCGACGTCAATCCAATGCTAGTTTGCCGTGGTCAGAGACGATAAAAGGCCGTCCTCACAGATAATCGAGCAGTAATCTTCTCACACAAAAGTTGGTAAGCTCCGTTCTCCTTCTCCACTTCAACCCGTCCATTTGCATGGTCTGCTTCCACTCATGGTGTATCAAGTTCGACTTCGACGGCAGCTCAACTCGCTGTCCTCCACTTCAACCTGTCCATGTGCAAGCGTTCTGTCCGAAGTCTGCTTCCACTCATGACGAACCACGTTTCTACACCAAAGTAGAGTTGGAGCTATCTCTTACCTGCGTATGCCAAGGGCATGACACGACGTTATGCTTCCACTCATGATAAACCTCGATAGGCCTAAGTAGAGTCATGACATGAAGAACCAGATCTAAGTGGAGCCATGAATTGGGGCTGTGTCCTCAACTACTTATAGAATGGAGTATGTAGAAACAAAGCTCTCAACTGTGACTGTCACGATAATCTGCTTCCACTCATGATGAACCATGTTTCTAGACTGGAGTCAATAACCGTCTAAGTAGAAACAAACTCTCATGGTTTCTTCTTGCAGATCATGGCTGTCCCCGCGCTCTTCAGGATGGTGGTGAACGCCCTGGTCGCGGCCATCTTCGCGTCCTACGAGGAGCCGCTGGGTGCTGAGGAGTGGGGGCGGCGATACACCACGCTCCTCAACCAGTCGCCCATCGACGACCCCGCCCCGCTCCACCTCCCCAAGCACCCGGACGCCAAGGGGGTGTACAGGCACAACGACATCCTCCAGAACGTGACGAAGCTAGGCGAGGGCCAGTTGCTGCTCCCGGAGGATCTGGCGCTGGATCCCACGGAGAGCTTCTTGTACGTCACGAACGCCGACGGGTGGATCAAGAAGTATTACTTGGCGGATGGCAGGGTGGAGAATTGGACGTACGTCGGGGGCAGGCCGCTGGGGCTCGCGTTGGATAACGCGGCGGATGTGATCGTCTGCGAGCCCTTCAAAGGACAGCTTATTCGGGTATGCCATGAATCATCCCTCCGGTTTCATCATCTCTCTGGTTTCATATCTGGTTTCGGCGTCGAATCATCTTCTCTCAGGTTCCATCTCGCTGGTCTCACCATTGATTGATCTCTTCGACTACTCCTGCAGATAAACAAAGGCACGGGTGCGACGACGATCCTCTCGACAGAAGCGGGCGGAGTGAAGTACGGGCTGATCGACGAGGTGGTGGTGGCCTCCAACAACCTCGTGTACTTCACGGACGCCACTTTCAAATATCCGCTCACCACATATTGGTACGACTTGCTGGAGTCGCGCCCCCACGGGCGCCTCATGGAGTACAACCCGAGCACCAACACCACGACCGTCCTCCTCCACGGCCTGCAGTTTGCCAACGGCGTGGCGTTATCCCGATCCGAGGAATATCTCCTCTTCTGCGAGACAACACTGGCGAGGGTGTCGAAGCTTTACCTCAAAGGCCCGAAGAAGGGCAAGACGGAGATCTTCATCGACAATCTCCCCGGTTTCCCAGACAACATACACAAGAACGCCGCAGGAGATCGCTTCTATATCGCCATCATCGGCAACAGGAACGCGCTCACGGACTTCGTGTTCAAGACGCCGGTGCTAAAGCACCTGCTCGCGTGGGACGACAAGCTTTGGGGGTTGTTCAACAACTTCGAGAACATCGCGAAGTTCCTTGAGGTGGATGAGAATGGGAAGCCGGTGCAGCTGTACGAAGACTCCACCGGGAAGGTCATGGGGTTCGTGACCACCGCGGTGCCGGCTAACGACGGGCACCTCTACGTCGGCGGGCTGCGAGATAACTTCGTCGGCCGCCTCAAGATGTTCGCGTGATGCAAACCGTTGTTTTATGATTTGTCATAAACTTCTCCAATGAATAATACGAAAGCGCTCATCAATCCTGCTCATGCTTGTCAATGCTGAACTCCATTAAAAAAGCTCCTTCCCCAACCAACGAGACCCAACGCACTCCAAACCCGAATCAGTCGCACAAAGATTAAGGTTCATTTCTTCGAAAGAAAACCCTGGGGAGCTGCTGCTGCTGCAAAACCTCCTCGCAATGAACATGTAAACCACGCTTGAGGTGTGAGCTTCACCGCACTGTCGCCATGATCAGATCAGAGCTGATTACACTCCCTAATCAATCGCACATAAACTAAAAGTGAGCACTGCAAACCTTCCTCGCAAGCAACAACAGGATCAACACACTCTCACCATGATCAGATCGGACCGATTAGTTTACAGCATCGCTGATGAGGTGATCATGGTGCCACAGCGTCGTCTGTAGACGCTGCAGGTGCTTTTCGACCATCTGCAGCGGACTACGCTACACAGAACCGGTGTATGCTCCATCTAATTCTATATTTGTGCCCTGTTGTGGAGCACTATGCCCTGTCGTGGAGCACCATGCTCATGACGACCGACGTCGCCTGACAGGACCTCGGAACTTGCAACTGATCGCCTTTGATTGCGCAACTAGGAGTCGAGGACGCTTGTTCGTGCGATGCCCTTGCAACTGGCACTATCGCAGGTGTTCTCTGTCAGTTTTCAGACCTGCGCTGCTTCTCCGCAATTAGGGTAAAATTCAGAAGCTCTCCATATCACGCAATTCCTCAAGAGACAGAGCATCGAGCAGAGGTCGGAGAGACCCAGAACTTGAGTTCAGGGTTTGATTGAGAGGGAATTGCGTCTAAGGTTTGAGGTGTGTTTGGTTTCGGGAGGTGATTGTAGGGATCTTTTGTGGCGCAATTCGGCAGAGCAAAAGGACTCATCCTGTGAGGTTGAGGGGTTGGTGAGATCTAAGAGAAAATTGCATCTAGGGTTTGGTTTCGGGAGGTAAATGTAGGGATTGCTATGGTTTGCACGGTACCCACTTATGAATCTGCTGTTATCACTTAGCTTCGGATTCTGCCAACTCTTCGTTGCTTCGCTGAAACAATAAATCTAGTACTTGGATAATCCTGCATGCTTGAGTTGTTCCAAGATTCAACTTCTTCGTCTATCAACGTGAAGTTCAAATCGAGCACAAGGAGAAGAGGTAGTTTGCTGCAGTCCAAAGTTTATCACTTTTGGTAAAGCCCTTTAGCTTTTGACTCCCTTTTCTAGTTTATCTCCAACTACTTTATTTTGGACAATCCGTACTTCATGCTATGAAAGACCCTCGAGCACTTTTTCAGGTTTTGAAGATATTTTTTGATGAATCTCATCCTCATGTGCTGTGGAAGTTCACTTTCATTTTCTGTCTCATGTCTGTTATGCCCTGAAAGTCGCTGCTCTTTGTCGTTAGAGGTTGGGGTATTCATTCCCACATGACTGGTTGTACCATAAAAGGCTTTGCACGAGTTGCACACCAGAGCCACTCATCACATCTGGCCATTGAAAGTCTGCTCGATGTGCTGTAGCACCAATGTGAGGCTGCAAGTTATGACATACAGTTTCAAACAAGTTAAGAAAGCTACAGCAAAAGAATAGATCGAAAGTTGGCGCCTTTGCCATCCCGGTCACGCTGCTGGCATCGGCTACATGACATGAAATCTAAAGACGATGAAAGCTTAGCACGACTCCATCATCTCGCTATCACAAGGACAAACAAGCTGATTATACATGTGTAATCAGTACGGTTCTGCTTTTCGTCACAAAGGTATGCTTTTGACATCACCAAAGCGTGCACGAGGATCAGAAACAGAAATATGTGTGAATATTCAGAAGAGGGAATGAGTTGCTCACTTCTAACGTGCTCATGTTATATCAGCCACCGTCACAGATGCCGACGTCAATCCAATGCAAGCTTCCTTGCGGTGGTCAGAGACGATAAGTGGCCGTCCTTACAGATAATCGAGAAGTAATCTGCTTGCAGAGAAGTTGGTAAGCTCCGTTCTCCTTCTCCACTTCAACCTGTCCATTTGCATGGTCTGCTTCCACTCCTGACTTCGGCAGCTCAACTCGCTGTCCTCCACTCCAACCTGCTTCCATTTATGAGGAACTACGTCTGTAGACCAAAGTAGTTATGAATTGGAGCTATCACTTATCGAAACGGTCTTTGTAGAAACTATCTCTTACCTCTGAATGCAAAGGACATGACACGATGTTCTGCTTCCACTCATGATAGACCTCGATAGACCTGAGTAGAGTCATGATTTGAAGATCCAGAAGAGGTAGAAGAGCCAGAAGAGCCCGAAGAGGTAGAAGAGCCAGAGGAGGCAGAAGAGCCATAATTTCTAAGTGGAGCCACAATTTGGAGCTGCCCCAGCAAGCTCTCATCCGTGACTGTCAAGGACATAACACAGAAATCTGCCTCCACTCAGGATGAACCATGTTTCTAGACCTAAGTGGATTCACGATAACTTCAGTCACCGTCTTTGAAGAAGTAGGCTCTCATGGTTTCTTCTTGCAGATCATGGCTGTCCCCGCGCTCTTCAGGATGGTGGTGAACGCCCTGGTCGCGGCCATCTTCGCGTCCTACGAGGAGCCGCTGGGTACTGAGGAGTGGGGCCGGCGATACACCACGCTCCTCAACCAGTCGCCCATCGACGACCCCGCCCCGCTCCACCTCCCCAAGCACCCGGACGCCGAGGGGGCGTACAGGCACAACGACATCCTCCAGAACGTGACGAAGCTAGGCGAGGGCCAGTTGCTGCACCCGGAGGATCTGGCGCTGGATCCCACGGAGAGCTTCTTGTACGTCGCGAACCTGGACGGGTGGATAAAGAAGTATTACTTGGCGGATGGCAGGGTGGAGAATTGGACGTACGTCGGGGGCAGGCCGCTGGGACTCGCGTTGGATAACGCGGCGGATGTGATCGTCTGCGAGCCCTTCAAAGCACAGCTCATTCGGGTATGCCATGAATCATCCCTCCGGTTTCATCATCTCTCTGGTTTCATATCTGGTTTCGACGTTGAATCATCTTCTCTCAGGTTCCATCTCGCTGGTCTCACCATTGATTGATCTCTTCGACTACTCCTGCAGATAAACAAAGGCACGGGTGCGACGACGATCCTCTCGACAGAAGCGGGCGGAGTGAAGTACGGGCTGATCGACGAGGTGGTGGTGGCCTCCAACAACCTCGTGTACTTCACGGACGCCACTTTCAAATATCCGCTCACCACATATTGGTACGACTTGCTGGAGTCGCGCCCCCACGGGCGCCTCATGGAGTACAACCCGAGCACCAACACCACGACCGTCCTCCTCCACGGCCTGCAGTTTGCCAACGGCGTGGCGTTATCCCGATCCGAGGAATATCTCCTCTTCTGCGAGACAACACTGGCGAGGGTGTCGAAGCTTTACCTCAAAGGCCCGAAGAAGGGCAAGACGGAGATCTTCATCGACAATCTCCCCGGTTTCCCAGACAACATACACAAGAACGCCGCAGGAGATCGCTTCTATATCGCCATCATCGGCAACAGGAACGCGCTCACGGACTTCGTGTTCAAGACGCCGGTGCTAAAGCACCTGCTCGCGTGGGACGACAAGCTTTGGGGGTTGTTCAACAACTTCGAGAACATCGCGAAGTTCCTTGAGGTGGATGAGAATGGGAAGCCGGTGCAGCTGTACGAAGACTCCACCGGGAAGGTCATGGGGTTCGTGACCACCGCGGTGCCGGCTAACGACGGGCACCTCTACGTCGGCGGGCTGCGAGATAACTTCGTCGGCCGCCTCAAGATGTTCGCGTGATGCAAACCCTAGTTTTATGATTTGTCATAAACTTCTCCAATGAATAAAAGCTCTGAGCAAATCAAAATGTTCATCAATCCTGCTCGTGCTTGTCAATGCTTAACTCCATGAAAAAAGGTCCTACCCCAACCAAAGAGACCCAACGCACTCCAAACCCAAATCAGTCGCACAAAGATTAAGGTTCATTTCATCGAAAGAAAACCCTGGGAGCCTGCTGCTGCAAAACCTCCTCGCAATGGACATGTAAACCACGCTTGAGGTGTGAGCTCCACCGCACTGTCGCCATGACCAGATCAGAGCTGATTACAATCCCTAATCCATCGCACATAAACTAAAAGTGAGCAATGAGGAGTTCCTGCAAACCTTCCTCGCAAGCAACAACAGGCTAAACACACTCTCACCATGATCAGATCGGACCGATTAGTTTACAGCATCGCTGATGAGCAGAACATGCTGCCATACCGTCGTCTGTAGACGCTGCAGGTGCTTTTCGACCATCTGCAGCGGACTACGCTACACAGAACCGGTGTATGCTCCATCTAGTTCTATATTTGTGCCCTGTTGTGGAGCACAATGCCCTGTTGTGGAGCACCATTCCCTGTTGTCGAGCACTATTCCCTGTTGTGGAGCACTATTCCCTGTTGTGGGAGCACCATGCCCATGACGACCGACGTCGCCTGACAGGACCTCGGAACTTGCAACTGATCGCCTTTGATTGCGCAACTAGGAGTCGAGGACGCTTGTTCGTGCGATTCCCTTGCAACTGGTACTATCGCAGGTATTCTCTGTCAGTTTTCAGACCTGCGCTGCTTCTCCGCAATTAGGATAAAGTCAGAAGCTCTCCATATCACGCAATTCCTCTAGAGACGGTGCAGAGTTTTGATTGAGAGGAAATTGCGTCTAGTGATAGTACTTGGATAATCCTGCATGCTTGAGTGTGTCAAGATTCAACTTCTGTGTCTATCAACGTGAAGTTCAAATCGAGCACAAGGAGAAGAGGTAGTTTGCTGCAGTCCAAAGTTTATCACTTTTGGTAAAGCCCTTTAGCTTTTGACTCCCTTTTCTAGTTTATCTCCAACTACTTTATTTTGGACAATCCGTACTTCATGCTATGAAAGACCCTCGAGCACTTTTTCAGGTTTTGAAGATATTTTTTGATGAATCTCATCCTCATGTGCTGTGGAAGTTCACTTTCATTTTCTGTCTCATGTCTGTTATGCCCTGAAAGTCGCTGCTCTTTGTCGTTAGAGGTTGGGGTATTCATTCCCACATGACTGGTTGTACCATAAAAGGCTTTGCACGAGTTGCACACCAGAGCCACTCATCACATCTGGCCATTGAAAGTTCGCTCGATGTGCTGTAGCACCAATGTGAGGCTGCAAGTTGTGACATACAGTTTCAAACAAGTTAAGAAAGCTATAGCAAAAGAATAGATCGAAAGTCAGCGCTTTATGCCATCACGGTCACGCCGCTGGCATCTAAGTCGGCTACATGACATGAAATCTAAAGACGATGAAAGCTTAGCACGACTCCATCATCTCGCTATAGTAACACAACGACACACAAGTAGATTATACATGTGTAATCAGTACGGTTCTGCTTTTCGTCACAAAGGTATGCTTTTGACATCACCACAGCATGCACGAGGATCAGAAACAGAAATATGTGTGAATATTCAGAAGAGGGAGTGAGTTGCTCACTTCGAACGTGCTCATGTTATATCAGCCACCGTCACAGATGCCGACGTCAATCCAATGCAAGCTTCCTTGCGGTGGTCAGAGACGATAAGTGGCCGTCCTTACAGATAATCGAGAAGTAATCTGCTTGCAGAGAAGTTGGTAAGCTCCGTTCTCCTTCTCCATTTCAACCTGTCCATTTGCATGGTCTGCTTCCACTCCTGACTTCGGCAGCTCAACTCGCTGTCCTCCACTCCAACCTGCCCATGGGCAAGCGTACCGTCAGAAGTCTGCTTCCATTCATGAGGAACTACGTCTGTAGACCAAAGTAGTTATGAATTGGAGCTATCACTTATCGAAACGGTCTTTGTAGAAACTATCTCTTACCTCTGAATGCAAAGGACATGACACGATGTTCTGCTTCCACTCATGATAGACCTCGATAGACCTGAGTAGAGTCATGATTTGAAGATCCAGAAGAGGTAGAAGAGCCAGAAGAGCCCGAAGAGGTGGAAGAGCCAGAGGAGCCTGAAGAGCCATAATTTCTAAGTAGAGCCACAATTTGGAGCTGCGCCAGCAAGCTCTCATCCGTGACTGTCAAGGACATAACACAGTAATCTGCCTCCACTCAGGATGAACCATGTTTCTAGACCTAAGTGGATTCACGATAACTTCGGTCACCGTCTTTGAAGAAACAAACTCTCATGGTTTCTTCTTGCAGATCATGGCTGTCCCCGCGCTCTTCAGGATGGTGGTGAACGCCCTGGTCGCGGCCATCTTCGCGTCCTACGAGGAGCCGCTGGGTGCTGAGGAGTGGGGCCGGCGATACACCACGCTCCTCAACCAGTCGCCCATCGACGACCCCGCCCCGCTCCACCTCCCCAAGCACCCGGACGCCAAGGGGGTGTACAGGCACAACGACATCCTCCAGAACGTAACGAAGCTAGGCGAGGGCCAGTTGCTGCACCCGGAGGATCTGGCGCTGGATCCCACGGAGAGCTTCTTGTACGTCGCGAACCTGGACGGGTGGATCAAGAAGTATTACTTGGCGGATGGCAGGGTGGAGAATTGGGCGTACGTCGGGGGCAGGCCGCTGGGACTCGCGTTGGATAACGCGGCGGATGTGATTGTCTGCGAGCCCTCCAAAGGACAGCTCATTCGGGTATGCCATGGCATTATCCCTCCGGTTTCATTTCTCTGCTTTGGACACTGATTCCATCATCTCTCCGACAGATAAACAAAGGCACGGGTGCGACGACGATCTTCTCGACAGAAGCGGGCGGAGTGAAGTACGGGCTGATCAACGAGGTGGTGGTGGCCTCCAACAACCTCGTGTACTTCACGGACGCCTCCTTCAAATATCCGCTCACCACCTGGAGGTACGACATGCTGGAGTCGCGCCCCCACGGGCGCATCATGGAGTACAACCCGAGCACCAACACCACGACCGTCCTCCTCCACGGCCTGCAGTTCGCCAACGGTGTGACGGTATCCCAATCCGAGGAATATCTCCTCTTCTGCGAGTCAATAATCGCGAGGGTGTCGAAGCTTTACCTCAAAGGCCCGAAGAAGGGCAAGACGGAGGTCTTCATCGACAATCTCCCCGGTTACCCCGACAACATACACAAGAACGCCGCGGGAGATCGGTTCTTCATCGCCATTGTCGGCAACAGGAACGCGCTCACGGACTTCGTGTTCAAGACGCCGGTGCTAAAGCATCTGCTCGCGTGGGACGACAAGCTCTGGGGGTTGTACAACAACATGGCGTACATCGCCAAGTTTCTTGAGGTGGATGAGAATGGGAAGCCGGTGCAGCTGTACGAAGATTCCACCGGGAAGGTCATGGGCTCCTTGACGACCGCGGTGCCGGCTAACGACGGGTACCTCTACGTCGGCGGGATGCGAGAAAACTTCGTCGGCCGCCTCAAGATGTTCGCGTGATGCAAACCCTAATTTTATGATTTGTCATAAACTTCTCCAATGAATAAAAGCTCTGAGCAAATAAAAACGTTCATCAATCCTGCTCGTGCTTGTCAATGCTCAACTCCAAAAAGAAAGCTCCTTCCCCAAGCAAAGAAACCCAACGCACTCTACCCAGATTACGAAACCTAATCAGTCGCCCACGAATTAAAGTTCATCTCATCAAAAGAAAACCCTGAGGAGCTGCTGCAAAACCTCTGGCAATGAATATGTAAACCACGCTTGAGGTGTGAGCTTCATCGCATCAGATCAGAGTTGATTACAAACCCTAACCAATCGCGCACAAACTGAAAGTGAGGCGCTGCTGCAAAACTTCCTCGCAAGCAACAACACGATCAACACACTCTCACCATGATCAGATCGGACCGAATCGTTTACAGCATCGGCTGATCAGCAGAACATGCTGCCAAATCGTAGTCTGTAGATGCTGCAGGTGCGGTTCGACCATGTGCAGCGGACCACGCTATACAGGGCGGGTATACGCCCCACCGGATTCTAGAACCGTGCCCTGTTGTGGACCACCACGCGCATGACGACCGACGCCGCCTGACAGGACCTCGGAACTTGCAAGAGATCGGCTCCGATTGCGCAACGAGGAGTCGAGGACGGTTGTTCGTGCGATCCTCCTCATCTGGCACCATCACAGCAGTTTCTGCAGGTACTTCTCCGTCAGTTTTCAGACCTGCGCTGCTTCTTCGCAATTAGGGTAAAGTCAGAAGCTCTCCGTATCACGCAATTCCTCAAGAGACAGAGCAGAGTTTGGAGAGATCCGGAGAGAATTGCGTCTAGCGTTTGAGGTGGGCATTGTTTTGGTGGTGTGTATTGTTTCGGTAGGTGATTGTAGGGGTCGCAATTCGACAGAGGAAGAGGACTCATCCTGTGAGGTTGAGGAGTTGGAGAGATCTAAGAGGAAATTGCGTCTAGGGTTTGATTCCGGAGGTGATTGTAGGGCTTGCGATGGCGAATCAGGTGCAAGGGATGGGGAATGCGCCGCAGACGGCTTACGGCTACCCAGCTCCGGCTCCTGCGTACGGCTACCCCGCGGCGGCGATGACCACTGCGCCTCCGCAGCAGATGCCGCCCCCGCAGTACTACACGCAGCAGAATCCTTACACGGCGGGCATGAGGCCGCCCAACGCCATCTACGGCCCTCCTCCGCCCGGGATGGGGTTGCAGGACACCTTCTTCGCGGATACACGCGCGCCTTACGAGTGCCCTCACTGCGGCAAACCTGGTCTCACCAATGTCAAGTACGTTGCAACCAATTCCTGTCTGCAATTCCTGTCTGTGAGTGAGTCGATCTAACAAATTTCTTCTTGCAGGTCCTCGCTTAGCTGCGCAGCTTGGGTTGCATGTTTGGCGTCCATCTGCGGAGTGTGCTTCGTGACGCGTTCCTGTGATTGCTTGTGGCACAAGCACCATTATTGTGAGCATTGTGGAGATAAGGTAAGAATTGTTGACATATGCATTGTATGCTTTGGTTGGTTGCAGATGTGAGATTGATGGATTGTTGGTTGCACTTTTTAGGTGGCGGATTTCATCAAGGATGATCCGTGCTTGTTTGCGGATCCTCCACGTTGGACCGAGCCTAGTTACGCTGTGCCTGCTTGATTGAGATCACCAAGATTTTGCATCCGTTGTTCAAGGAGGACCCCACCTCTGAATCTCTTCCACTGTCACCAATTTAGCATCATATCGTGCAGAAAACAGTAAGTGATCAGAACCTTTAGAGAACCCAGTGGCATAATTCATGTGTACATAGGGTGGATCATCTCGTCATGTATTTTTCTTCTTCTTTATTGAGATTAACGCTTCTTTTCAGTCACTGTCGAGTGACAAGCAAAATTGTTTCACTGTTTGGTCATTTACATTTATGATCTAGAACATTTATATGTAGAATCAGAGCCAACAGGAAATGTTCATCAATTCCTACTCCGTTCCACACGAGCAAGTACAACTCGATCCCTCACAGGTGCACGTGCATTTCGGAGGTGGATCGTCAGATGCGGGCGGAGACGGCTCAGGCTCGGCTACTGGGGTGGCCTCCTCTTCTGTTGGTGCTGGGGCGGCCTCCTCTGCTGTTGGTGCTGGGGCGGCTTCCTCTTCTGCTGGTGCTGGGGCGGCCTCCTCTTCTGCTGGTGCTGGGGCGGCCTCCTCTTCCGCTGGTGCTGGGGCGGCCTCCTCTTCTGTTGGTGCCGGGGCGGCCTCTTCAGCTGTTGGAGCCGTTGCCTGTGTTGGTTCAACAGTTGGTGGAGAAGCGCCTTCAGAATCTGCAGGCGGACTAGCCCCAGGGCAAGGCCTTCCTCCAAAAGGACCAGACGCCTCGTCTCCTCCATCGTTGTTGCAATCGAATCCTCCAAAATCATCGCGGTCTCCTCCCCCTCCTTGTCCGCCTCCACCACCAAAGCCGCCGCCTCCACCTCTGCCGCCTCCACCTCCTCTGCCACCTCCAGGTTGGCAATCAGCCATCTGTGGCAGAAGAAACAAAAGGACACAAAAACCGAGAAGCTTAATCATCTTCATGATTACAAACTATCTTAAAATGTATCGAATATATTTTAACCAGCAAACAGAATCATCCATAAGAAAAATTATGCAACTACAAAACATGTATATATGTATATTTTCATGCAAGTACTTCCCAAAAATACAATAACAACTAGAGAAAAGTACACTTCAAAAAGATATTATACACTCATCTTAAGTCCACGATGTACAGTAAGCCCCAAACATGTCCATCTTCATCCAATTTTGACGGGACTCTTGTCATTTTTAATTCAATAAATCAATGTGAAACTACAAAACATACAAATTTAGAAACATTTATGTGCATACTTCGCAGTAATACAATACTTAACTCAGCGAAAAGTACACTTCACGTAACTCCTTTAGTATCGTACCTATTTATAAAACACCACAAAAGTGTACCGTCCTTGAGGGTCAGATTTGGCACTGATAATAATTATTTATTTCTAAAATAGAAATTTCGGCAAAACTATCAATCCTCCGAATCCATTTTTTTCAAGAGCTGGTGAGTTTGTTCGGTTGTTTTGAAGATTTGTGGTCAATGTGGCTGATGGTATGGAGGGTTGTTTGTTTGAGTTGCCACAGTTTTTGATGGAGTAGAGATTGAGGATGCACTGGACATCGGCCTGTATGATGGATTTTTTTTCCACTAGTTTCTTAAATTCTGTTTAGTTCTTGGGAGATTTTTTCGGTTGGTGGCATTCCCATTTTGCATTTCTTTTCTGCAAAGGATGATGGTGATGGTATTGAACACTCCCAGAAATTCCGAAAATGCAGTGCTGTTGGACTTGATATCTTGTCAACTGTTTTTGGAGATGAAATTCTTCCATTTCTTCTGCCTCTTGCACACTGAGTTTTCTAGATTCAGCTCCACGTTGAATGAAGCACGCTGTTCGGGTAGTTGTTCACGACTATGTACAGTAACGATGATCGGTTATGCTGCAGCTGCTTCTTCGGCTATGTAGTTGATTTTTTGATGTTTCCATGAGCACCATTAGATTTGAATTTGCTGTACTAGGGTGTCCAGCGCCAGCCCAGCAATGAATCATGTATATATGTAAACCCTTCAGGCTTAGATGATATCTGCCCACCTCTCATTTGTCGCAGGCATACCAGTGGAGAGAATAATTTAACATTGACATTGCTGAGAATGTTAAATTATCACGACACCGAGCTAGTATTGTATCCGGTGACGTTCACATATGAGCATGTTCAGGCATGAAGATACTTGTCAAACATGAACTCATCAAGCTACAGTTGAATTAAATTGTGCATTAGCCTTCCATCACCTTCTTCAACTACTCCATCGAAAGGAACAACACGATGGCGAATGGGGCCTGCCGAGAGACGCTCGGAACGAAGCCCTTGTACAGAGCCATCGCCACAATCTTCACCGCGCGATCAGAGCCTCAGTGTGCACAACCTTCACCGCCCGATGCAGGGCGCCTCGGAGCAATTGACCTTGCCTTCAACCACCTTCATGTTCATCACGCACGTCTAGACACCACAAATCTCTCAGCCATTCATCTCTCACCCAAACCCAAACCTTACTAATCTCTCACCTCACTAATGATCACATCAACCTTGAAATCTGAAGAATTCTCATATGCACAGCTCCTCTACACCGACCTCCACTCTTCCTTCCTCCAAGAATGGGGAGGTTCAATTCTGAACCAGCCGTCAACAGCACTTGAAATGAGGTAGTTCAACTACTGCCGGGATTCACTACATTGTGAAGGGAGGTCCGGTGGATGAAATGGATGTTTACGATGGAGGGAGGGCGGGCGGGGATGGAGAGCGCGCGGCGTTTGGGGCGCTTGGGGTCTCGGGTGGGGCCTGACGGGGCGACAATGCCCGGGACGGGCTCACACGAAGCTCCAGCCTCGGGACCTCCCGATCGGGCGCCACCAGACCTCACGTCTGGTGCAACGCTCGAGCAGGGGGTTTAGTGGGTATACCTTAGCCCTAAAATTGGGTTCTGGGGGATTGACTGATTTCTCTGTGCGAGGTTTTGTGATAGATTGGGGTTTAGTGATATGCCGAAGTTTGTGTATGTAGGGTTTGGCCACCAATGTGAATTGCATAGCTTATATTTGTGTATGTAGGGTTTGGCCAACCTGATTGCATTGCGAAAGGTGCGAATTCGTGCCCGTGGTGTTTGGAACACTTGAGTTTCTTCTCCGAGTGAAGAGGTCTGCATTTTAGGGTTCGAGGAATCAGAGGAGCAGCGCCATCGCGTAAGTTGTTTGCGGAGGACCGGAGGTTGTTGTTGTTGCGAGGTCGGTTGGGATGCCATCCATGGCGCCACTCGCGGGTGGGAGCAAGGACGACAACGGCTCCGGCGGGGGGACGGGGCTCCCGTTCGGAGGCCGCTTCGGGCCTCCGGATGGCGATGCGCCTGGGAAGCGCAAGGCGGCTGGCGCGCTTCCGGACTCCAGGCTTAACAAGTATGAATTCAGTTTGCAACTCGGGAAGTTGAGAATGCTTGTGGAAGTTTTTCTAGTCAAATGAGGGAAGTCTTGAATCAGACTAGTTGCGTAACAGAAGCGTTTTGCATTTCATGTGGAATCGGTGTGGTGCATTTGCGTTTTGTAGCTGGTTTTGTGTTTGTTCTGAGGTGCAAGTCATGGAGTGTAGGGATTGGAGCTTCTCTCTGAAAATATTCGTAGAGGGGAAGTCTGAACCTTATTCAAGTAAAACAGAAATGGTATTATGTCAGAGGCTATTTGTGTATTGGAGTTTTTGTGCGTTAGGCCTGATTGTTTGTTGCTCGATTCTGCAGGCGACAGGCGATCTTGGATCAAAGGCGAGCGCTTCCAATCTCATCAGGTGAAGGAGGCCGGAAGACGCTGTGCTTTGGGAGGATTGGTTTCAAATTTTCTTTTGAATTGTAATGCTAATGCTTTAATATCTATGTCCTTTTGATACAGTTGAGAGCGAACTAGTTAACCTGGTTAAGAAGAACGACACTCTGGTTGTAATTGGTGAGACAGGAAGCGGGAAAACCACACGTAAGTTGACATTTCACTGTAAAGCTATTTCCTCATGTTTGTTTAAGCACAAGTCCGTGACTCCTGTTATCTTATATCCTTGGTTTTTTAGAAGAATTAAGCCATAAGAAGTGACTTCGTGTAATCGCTGTGAAACAGAACTTCCTCAATTCTTGCATTCTGCGGGCTTTTGCAAAGGTGGTATGATGGTCGGGATCACCCAGCCTCGACGTGTTGCAGCTATCACGGTGGCAACTCGTGTAGCTGAAGAAATGGGAGTTGAGGTATAGCATGTCTAGATAATGCATGGTATCCAGCATACTCCACAGCATAATCAGCGGACGATCTTAGCCCTCATTATGCACGCTTTATGGATCAAAATGACGCCAGACTTCTCATATTCTTATCATCTCTTTGGCTCGCAGGTCGGGAAGGAGGTTGGATATTCAATTAGGTTTGAAGATTGTACGTCTACTTCAACGCAACTTAAATATATGACTGATGGTATGTTATTGAGGTATGGTCACCATGTCTGTTCCACGAATTATTCTTCTCATGAATTGGACTTACTTCGAAATTTTTCTACGGTTGATTATCCTTATCAATATGCTTCATGGATCATTAGTAGGCGTTTGGATCAGCAGCCGAGCTTGAGGTTGGCTTTTTTTCCAGATTAATGGGTAACACTTTACTAGATGTGTCCTCTTCGGATGTAAGTGATCTCTGACCTATTTTCTGACCCCGATTATGATGTTGTTACAGGGAAGCACTACTGGACCCTCTTCTTTCAAGATACTCACTTATAGTAATTGATGAAGCTCATGAAAGGACTATCCACACCGACGTGCTATTTGGATTACTCAAGGGAGTTCAAAGTAGAAGGCAGGCAGAAAGCACGGCCACTACTTCCTCTAAGCAAAAAGCAGGAAAAGCTGGAGATTCTTTGAAAGATCTACAGAATCTGCTTGCTACTAGAAATACTCCTGCTGAAAAGAAGCTTAGACCTTTGAAGTTAGTTGTAATGTCTGCCACGTTAGATACGAAGGGTTTCTGTGAGTACTTTAATGGAGCAGAAGCGGTGTACGTGCAAGGTCGTCAGTTTCCTGTGGAGATTTTTTATACATTCACGCCAGAAGCTGATTATCTTGATGCCGCTCTGCTCACAACATTTCAGGTACATCGTTTTAGGCACTTGATGTTTTTCCTTGTAACGACTATATTGCTTGTGTCTACTGTTGTCATTGAGAAGTATTTTTATACTCTGCTTTTCCATGCTAGCCACAGACAAACACATGTTCTCTTTAGCTGTGCATACTGATAAGGATACTTCTTTTTCTGAAGCTTGATATATGAATTAGTGACGCTACTGTTGATACATAAGTACGCATGCATGTTTTTAAAAGCAAGTTCTAATTTTCAGTTGAAATTTCGGAGCAGATTCACTTGGAGGAAACCCCTGGAGATATTTTGCTCTTCTTGACAGGACAAGAAGAAATTGAGTCAATGGAGCGGCTTTTGAAGGAGCGTGCTTCTCACTTATCTCAGAATGTCCAGAAGCTACTCGTTGTCCCCATCTATGCTGCTCTTCCTAGTGAACAACAAATGCGCGTATTCCAGGCTGCTCCCGAAGGAACGCGTAAGGTATGTCTGACAATTATGCTATGTCTGCCTGAATATTTGGGAAGGGAGGGAGCTTTCGTGCCCTATCTTTGTATGCAAAGTATTTATCAGAATGACACTTCTTCTTGCAGGTGATTTTGGCAACCAATATCGCGGAGACATCTCTCACAATACCTGGCATCCGATACGTCATAGATCCAGGTTTGGTGAAGGCAAGAGCCTTCAACCCACGCACTGGTGTGGAATCGTTGGAGGTTGTGCCAGTTTCGAAAGCTCAGGCTCAACAACGAAGGTAGGGAGTTATTGAAATTCTAATTTTTGTTTAGTTCTAAACTTTTGGACGAAAATGCACTTTAGTATTGTGAATGTGCAGAATTGTTTGTGTTACAGTGAACGGTATGTTGTTTTCCATTTCGAGGAAGTGAACATGTTGTTGAGTATTGGTTTTCTATTAGGTAGATCTTTGCTGTTAGATGGTGCATGCTCACGTTCGAAGTCTTTTCGCATGATGTAGACACATGCTTAATTGGTGTTACTCATGGTATTTTTATACCTGGTGAGTTTGGCACATGCTTTTTTCTGAGATGAGGAAACAGTGGTCGCGCAGGACGAGAAAGACCAGGAAAATGCTTTCGCCTTTACACTGAAGACTTATTCACAAAGCTGGTACCCACAACTGTTCCAGAGATTCAGCGCTGCAATTTGGCGAACGTAGTGTTACAACTCAAGGCCTTTGGTATCGATGATGTACTTGGATTTGATTTTATGGACAAGCCTTCCAGGTTCGCCTTGGTTCTGAATATTTCAATTTCCGTTGGCGGTTAGGAATATTATTTATACCAGAAATGGTCACTGTAATCGAATCTTCATAGATCTTGCCCATGTTTGTTCCTGTTCTGCAGTCTTTGTGCTAAAATTTATCTAAAGATGTCCGGATGTTTTACCTAAGTTAATGATAATCTGCCGTATTTGTGTATATCAGGATATCTATCGTGAAGTCATTGGAGCATCTCTACAGTCTTGGAGCTCTGACTGATGAGGGCAAGCTTTCTGATCCAACTGGCGTGCGAATGTCTCGGTTCCCTCTGGAGCCCATGTATGCAAAGGCAATGCTCATCTCTTGTGACATGGGGTGCTCTGCCGAGATGCTTGCTACAGTGTCCATGATGTCGGTTGACTCCGTCTTTTACGCCCCTCGTGATAAACTTCAGGAGGTACACCTGCTTACTCCTCATTGTGAAGGTTTTCAAAGATGCAATCCATGCTGTATTCTCGTTGGCCCGCGGAAAATAAATTGTTCACTGTGGTTGAGGTCCTAGCTATCTCGACTTCTTTAAATCACTTCCTTTAATTCATGCCTTCCAAATTCCGAATGTAACACCCCACTACGTTTTTTCAGGCAAACAATGCCAGGAAACGATTCATAAGTGTGGAGGGAGATCATATTACCTTCATCAATGTCCTGCGCCACTACATCCAAGAAACAGAGGAGGCTGGGGCAGAAGCTGGTGAGGGAGAAGGCACCAGCAGCAATTCAAGTGCTAACGAGAATAAAAAGGCTTTCAAACGTATCCGGAGCTGGTGCACTGCAAATTTTATCAATGCTCGATCCCTACGACGAGCAGTTGATATTCAAAAGTAGGAATCACTTCTCTCAGCTATTGATTAAATTCCATCGTGTCTGGGGAGATTAATACGTTCAAGAATTGCTTAAGCAGTGAACCTTAACTTTTCCTCCAATATTTACCATTCGTGGTGTGCACTGGACTCATGTTATCTTCTTACCTGTAAATTTCTTTGTCATTGCAGACAAATAAGAGGGTATGTGGAAGGTATGGGCTTGAAAATCACATCCTGTGGCGAGGATACGCTCTCGTTTCGCCGTTGTTTAGCCGCTTCTTTCTTCCTCAATGCCGCCCGACGCCAATTGGATGGAACTTACAGGTACGAAAAATTCTCCGGGACTATCTTATCGACTGCAAAGCATCTTCTTTCTTTTATTTCTCGTCACTTTTAGCTTTCTCTAATGGATTTTGAAGTATTCATCCACCATCGAGTATTTGAGTCTTAGAAAAAGTAGTAATGAGGAACTTATATTCACCGGCGTCGAGCTCTGTTGGTAGACACCTACTGTTTCCTTATGTCTACCAAACCTGAGAAAAACCTAATGTGAAATGCTCTTAGAGTAGTACATCTTATGATACGCTGCTCATCAAGTTTTCTGAAGGAAGGTGCATTTTTCTGACACCATTTTGAGCGAGTTGATTGACAGGGCTCTGGCAAGTGGACAATCAGTCGCTATTCACCCATCATCAGTGCTGTTTGGTAAGAAGCCCGACTGTGTGGTGTTTAACGAGCTAGTACGAACAAATCGTTCCTACATCCGCAACATCACGCAGGTTGATTCTCTGTGGCTTCCAGAACTTGCTCCACATTACTATGCAGCTCAAGGGTTAGATACTCCATCTCAACAGCAGAGATAGAATTCTCTTTTCCATCCTTGCTAGATAGCAAGCAGAGTAGAAACCAATAGTTGTGACCGAAGTAGGCGAGAGTACCAATATAAATAGAAACAGACTTTCTCGGGTAAAGCTCTGTCGCAGTGCATGTTCAGACGAAGAACGTGATAGAAGCTGTGAAGGCATCAAAGAAACTGATTTCATTTATCTACTACACCGTTCACTGTTTATCGTTTATTGATGTGGGTTACCTACACTCCAGTTGGACTGTCCCCGAATCCCGGCCTGACTTCGTCAAGAGCTCCCCGAATTTCAAACCACTGCAACCGCATTGACCTCCGCCGCAGGATCATTACTAGCTAAATTTATTGTTTCATTCTGTATTTATGTCTTGTTCTTTCTACGATGGTTGCTTTTCGAGGCCACCCTGGGTCGTGGAATGCGCCGTGACGTCGGCCCTCCAGCCGAGCTTGAGCTCCCAAATTTGGCTCAGTGTGCATCAATAGTCATCAAAACGCACCCGCCCTTTCCTCTTCTCTCTGCTGTAAATAGCTGTTCTTCCTTCCTCCCCACGTCAAGTAACTTCCCACTGAGATAAAGGAATCATGCTTATCCACTTCGGCTTTTTACTTGGCTCACCGGCACCTGAATCGAATCTACCGGTAGAGTTCTTTGTAGAGTTTCAACAATATATTTGTTTTTTACATTTTAAGGTTGGTGTTTATTGCTCTTCATCTCTTAACCCTTTAGCGCCCAGGAAGCTCGAAATGGGACTCCGGAGGTGCTAAAACTCAATCTGCATGAAATGAAATCCATGAGGAACTAGGCTTCGAGATACGAGGTTCAGATTTGCGCACTCATTACGCAAACACTCTCCAACAATCAGATCATGATTTGGATTTATAGAACTCTTGGAAAAGCTAGGAATACGACACCAAGTACACTAAAATATAGTGAATGCTATGCCACATACTGTGTTGTATTTCACACGCATGCACATTGATTTTGGTCTTAAATTTTGATTGAACTTTGTCTTTAAGACATTCTTCATTGTTTTGTGATTGTTGATCTCTCTCCTCACGTACGAAATTTATGTTTTGATTTGTAGAAGGTTGGAACATTCTTGTATACAATCAAGTAGAAAAAAGAAAAAAAACCACCAATAATTGTGTATAAATATTTTCTTCACATATGGCAAAGCTATCAACCCAGTGCACATGTGAACTGCTCTAATTCAAAGTAAAAAAATTCTTGCAAGAATCTATTGATGGTTAAAGTAGTACACCCTCCAAATTCCACAGTTTTCACTACCAATATATGGTAACTTTTAACACTATAATCTATTCCATCAACCGTTGGATGTTGTGCAAAATTTCTCCAAAGTTCAGGTCATGGGTTAAGATCAATTTTGTAAGGTTAGATATTTATATTAGTCATTGTATTTCCATCAAATCCAGTTCTAAGAAAAAAAATCAGTAGAACTCTTGGTTTTTACATAAACATCCTTGGGCGGTAAAGGGTTAAGCATTTAGTGACCATTCAACCACTGATTGGTCTTTGGATGAGATAAATCTCAATTTGCGTGAAATATGTGAGGAACTGGATTGTGAACTCTAAAGTTCATGTTTGCATATACATTATGTTCACTCTTTTCAAAAATTAAATCATCACTTGAAATTGTAAAAAAGTTGAATTGCCTCATAATATATTGCCAAAGACACCAAATACACCCAAATATAAGACTACCCACATATGTTTTGTCACATACTCTGTACTATTTGGTTGTTTGAAGTCAACAATGTTTGAAGCCAACGTATAGTGATAGTGATCAACAATCGGATATTTTGCAAAACTTCCTCAAAGTTTAGATCATGGATTAAGTTCAATTTCGTTGAATTAAAAATATTAGAACTACACAATAGCTTTACATTAGAATATATTTGTGTTAATTAGTGTAGGAAATTTCAAGTAGTCCAGTCTACACTATATTCAGGGAACGGTGTAGTGGCACCTTGTGATGTTTAAGGGTTAAATTGGTGGTTTTAGGACATCTACACTTACATTTGTTGAATTTTGCACTGATGAAGCCGAGCAAAAGGCGTCAGGGATGATGGATTTTGCACTGACATTATGGGCTTCATTGTAGATTTGAGCTTTTGCCAACTATTGTACTATAAGAGGTTCCTACTGACGTTTAAGGATTAAGCTCCCTCACCTGTTTATAGCAGTGGTATGTGAGGAAGTTTTTTTTATCAACTATTAACTGGAAATAGAACATCATGATTTGGCAATTTTCCCAAGCTTTAAACTCCCAATATTGATGTAGTTACAACTTTTCAAAGTGTAAAGTAAATTGTAACCCATTCTTGGTCATAGAACCTACCATATGTACACTATAAATTGTGCCTATGTTGATCCTGCCGCTCCCTAAAACTATGATCAGAAACTTTAGGAACCAAATGTTAGGGATGCCAAAAATGAAATTATTTGCTCTAAAATGTTGTGATTCCACAACCCTAGTAAAGTAACAGGGGTTACAACCTTATGGTGGTTGCCCTACTTTGAAACCACTATAGAAGGCGTCATAAAATCACTTAAAAACAAAGGATCATAGTAGATCATGGTGCACAATTTAATCGGACATACAATGCAATTTGCTCTCGCCTCTAAGGTGGGTGGTGGGCATTGGACATATGATACCAACCCTGGAATGTCAAAGTAGCCGGAAAGTGGCTTTTTGGATGACATTTCAAGGATGATAATCGATGTAAAAGATCAATTTTAATCCAATTCTTTTTTGAGCGTGTAAGCAGTAGGTGATGATGAAATTTTGTATTGAGGTGATCATGTATTGTCTAAAGAAGAAAATGTTTTGTGGCATGGATCTCAATGTAGTGTATTTAAAAAACTTTTAGCTTTAGTTCTAAATCTGAATTCCAGTCATTAAATTAATATTTTTGGATTTGAGTCCAAGCAATGATATGAATTATAAAGTCTAGTTTCCATTCCAAGTTGAAAATTTTGAAAAATACATAAAATCAAATAAATTATTGCAGTTTGAACTTTTGGCATATAACCATGGTTGGCTGATATTATTCTAATTTTAGCATATCACTGATGTTTCACTTACACCACAAGTTTTGGCATGTAGACCATTGGTATAAATTTCCGATTTTCTTTTGCATACTTTGAATTTGGTATAAATTTTCTTCAATTTTTCTTCACAAAATCACAATAATTCTAAAATTTCACTAAAAAACCGTGATGATTCTGACATAATAAAGACATGTGATGTCTTTCTTACTGATGAGATATCAAAAAATTGACTTATATTTAATCAAAAATTTGATCGCGTAGTAGAATGGAAATTGGGATTGATGCCACGGTCATAGGCTCCATTGTTCCAAGAGTCATTGAAACTTTGTGGAATCCTAATTTAACCTCTAAAGGACCAAGGCAATTTAGAGGAATTTTACTCCATTGATTAAAAATTGTCAAGATGAGCTTTTTGAGAATGTAAGCGTAGGATCTTCTTCTAAACTCATATAAAATGATGTGATAAAAAATTATGAATTTTGGCCGTACTGATTGAAAGACAATTGCAGCCAAAGAAAAAAAATTGTGCCTTGAACAGACACTTGGTTCTTTAGGGGTTAAGTCATATGAACATACTTGTATAATGATCTCTTTGACAATAAAAATAACCACACTTAGAACTTTGATTGAAAAGCTCATATTCACTTTCTAACTCAAAAATTTACTCACCATGATAAAAAAAAAATTGGAACATTATGAACCCCAATTAACCCTAAACTACCAAATGATGGTGAAAAGGTACTCAAATAAAATGGAATAGGTGGTGATTCAAATTTCAATAGACTGTCTATGCGCCTCACCAAAAACTTGTCCTAAGTAGTCCCAAAAAAAAAAAACTTGTACGCGTGAAAGAAATATTAAAAAAATTAATTCTTAGAGGAGGTAGTCATGGTTACATGCGAGTATTTAGGTTCCAAAGACTATCTTAAGGGCCTAATCAAGCTTCCCGGTCCACCACGCGCAGTGACCCGTGCCCGTGCGCGCGGCGACTGCAGCGCCTCACCCGAAATCCACTGTTCACTCTGAAGCGGCGATCATGTTCGCGACGCAGGACGCAGCTTTCGATTCAAGGCAGAAGAGTCAATGCTAGCTGCAGCTCACACGGGCCGCATCATGTCTCGCGTCACGAGTGCAGTGGTCGTGTCTCGTTGTGTAGACGGCGGGGCAATGGTGAGGTGAGTGGAGATGACTGCAATGGCGAGAGCCGGGGCTCATGTGGTGCTGCTGCTGGTGGTGTGTTTTGTGGTGGTTGGTGTAGTTGGAGATGCGGCGGGGGACAGGGTGGTGATGCTTGCGTTCAAGGCGGGGATTACCAATGGTGCGGGGCTGGGATGGGATGATCCGGATCCGTGTCTGTGGAACCCGAAGTTTGTGAAATGCGACGCGGCAGGGAACGTGCAGCAGCTTCGCGTGCGGGACTTGGGGCTGACAGGCGAGGTGACGCCGACGTTGAACCAGCTCTCGCAGCTGACGTTTCTGGAGTTGAACTTTAATCGTTTCACGGGTGCGATGCCGTCGCTCGCAGGGCTGTCGATGCTGCAGACAGCGTTTCTAGACGACTGCGACTTCACGTCTATTCCTGGGGGCTTCTTCGACGGGTTGAGTGCCATTGTTGAGCTGCATCTCGAGAATAATCCTAATCTGAACAAGAGCACGGGCGGGTGGACGCTTCCGGCGAGCCTCGAGCTCGCTAGTACGCTCGCTATCTTCTCTGTTACGAACGCGGGCGTGGTTGGTCCGTTGCCGGACTTTCTAGGTAGGCTCCCCTCGCTCACGACGCTGGAAGCGGCGTACAATGGCTTGGTAGGCGGCATTCCGGAGACATTTCGCACCTCGGGGATCCAGGTATTGAAACTTAACAACCAGCGTATGAACGGGACCGTCGCGGCGGTCGGGGGCATGGTCGCGTTGCAGGTGCTGTGGCTGCAAGTGAATGCGTTCTACGGCCCGGTGCCGCTCGGGCTGCAAGACGCGGGCGGCCTGAAGAGCGTGCGCATCAACGACAACCAGTTCGTGGGGCGCCTCCCGCTCGGGCTCGCCGCGATCTCGGGCCTTAATGAAGCTATCATGGCGAAGAACAAGCTCACGGGCGAGCTCCCGGTGTTCGCCACCATCGTCACCACCACCCTTGACGCCGCCACGTTCTGCAACCCCGCTGGGGAGAAATGCAGCCTCAAGGTCGACGCGCTTCTGGACTTCCTCTCGGCCGCCGGGTGGCCGCAGCGAGTCGCAGTCACATGGGTCGGGCCGGACCCCTGCCAGGGCTGGATCGGCGTGTCGTGCGATGTGAACGGCGAAGTCACGTCGCTCATCCTGCAAGCGTATGGCCTCACTGGCACGATCTCGCCATCCCTCGCGAAGCTCACCTCCTTGAAAACACTCATCCTTGCGAAGAACCCGGCGCTCACCGGACCCGTCCCCGCCGCGCTCGCCACGCTGCCGCTCCTCACCCTGGTGGATGTGAGCAACAACAATCTCACTGGCCCGCTTCCTGTCTTCCCCGCCACCGTCAAGTTCACGTACCTCGGAAACGCCCTCTTGACCGGAGAACCACCCGCCGCCACTCCACCGGGCTCACCACCCGCCGCAACTCCACCGCTAGCACCTCCAGGCGAAGGTCTGCCCACTCCAACTCCTCCTCAGGGAAAGACAGGGAAAGCCGCATCTGGACTCGGACCTGTGATCGGAGGAGTCGTGGGAGGCGTGGGGTTCGCCATTCTCGCTGTCCTCGTCGTCGTCTTCTTATGTAAACGGAAACGAAAGAAGCCGCTGGTGAATGGCATGTCGATCCATCCGCGCGGCGATTCCGGGTCCGACAGCGAGCTCATGAAGGTCATGGTGGATCACACCTACAGCAGCGCGAGCCACCAAGCGACCGCGAGCTCCTACAGCGACAGTCTTCACAGCGACGATCACCAGGTGAGGACCTTCTTCCTACTTCCGGACCTTACGGATTTCCCCAGGGCTTCGCTGACGTGACCATGTCCATGATCAGGTTATGGAGCAGGGGAACATGTTCATGTCGATTGGGATGCTGCGAATGGTGACCAACAACTTCTCCGAGCAGAACATCCTCGGCCGCGGCGGGTTCGGGGTGGTGTACCGAGGCGAGCTCCAGGACGGGACGCAGATTGCAGTGAAGCGCATGGAGGCGGCGGTGGTGAGCAGCAAGGGGTTGAGCGAGTTCCAATCCGAGATCTCCGTCCTGACCAAAGTGAAGCACCGCCATCTCGTGGGGCTGCTCGGTTACTGCGCGGACGGCAACGAGCGGCTGCTCGTGTACGAGTACATGCCGCAGGGCACCCTTGCACAGCATCTGTTCGAGTACCGGGAGCTGCAGGAGAAACCCTTAACGTGGACCATGCGGCTCGCCATTGCGCTAGATGTCGCGCGCGGGCTGGAGTATCTGCATAACTTGGCGCATCGGAGCTTCATTCACCGCGATCTGAAGCCGTCGAACATCTTGTTGACGGAGGATTTCCGGGCGAAGGTCTCGGATTTCGGCTTGGTCAAGTTGGCTCCTGAGGGCAAATTCTCGGTGGAGACGCGGCTCGCTGGAACCTTCGGATATCTGGCTCCTGAATATGCAGGTAATGTATGATCTGTGCTTGAAGCTGGACAAGGTTATTGACCATAATCAAAGGTCGACATCGTGTGCAAGCAGGACCTGATTTTGTAAACATCATGTCTGGTCACAAGAGGTTTCTTTTTCATAATCAGGGTCTAATACTTGCACATCACCTAGTTCACAATCAGAGGTTATGGCGTCCTTCCCTTTAATTCACAGGATCCAACAGGAATGTGCAAGCAGCCCCTGATTATGGACATAATCTGACTGGTCATGAGAGGTTGCTCACACATGACCATATTCATTTGGGACGAGGATTCTAACGGGTTCGGATGATGTGCACGCAGTTACGGGGCGCGTGACAACCAAGGCGGACGTGTTCAGCTTCGGAGTGGTGTTGATGGAGCTTCTGACCGGCCGGCGCGCGCTGGACGAGTCGCAGTCCGAGGAGAACATGCACCTGGTGACGTGGTTCCAGCGCATGATGAGCAAGAACCAGAACAACTTCCGGTCCGCGGTGGACTTCACCATGACGGTGGACGACGAGACGTCCAAGAGCATGTCCGTGGTGGCGGAGCTCGCGGGCCACTGCACGTCGCGTGAGCCCTACCAGCGCCCGGACATGAGCCACGTGGTGAACGCGCTGGCGCCCCTGGTGGAGCAGTGGAAGCCCGCCCGCGGCAACGACGAGGGGTGCAGCAGCAGCACCAGCTCCGGCGACGAGCTCTCCCTGCCGCAGGCACTCAAGCAGTGGCAGGAGTTCGAAAGCGACACCACCATGACCCAGCGCTTCGACGACTCCAGCTCCAGCATCCCGGGTCGCCCCTCTGGCTTCGCCGACTCCTTCACGTCCACCGACGGCCGTTGAACCTGCACACCACGGAGGAATAACAGTTCCACGACAGTCGATAAGTGCATGCACAACATGCGCAAGCGCTAGATCAATCAATAGTCAGCTCGACAATTCTTTTCATGTATAGAGCAGAGGACCTCCACTGCTTGGCGGTGTACAATACGTACTGTCCCCTCAGAAGAAGGCTCTCACCAAGTTTTTCGAAGAAATATTCTTCATCTGAGCGCGGAGGTGACTAGGTAGCTCATCTGGTTGTACTTCCCGCAGCTTGTACCATGTTGAAATTCATTAGCCTGTGGCCAACTGGGCAACAGGTCGTTGCTTTGATAGCTGCAGCGCCGTGTTGACAGCTCTCTCGAAGGAAGGTTGTGCTGCGAAGGGTGACAGACGCGCAGGCCTGTTCTAACCGCTGAGAAATGAATGCGATGAAGTGGTTATAATGTGAACTTACACGATACATCGATTACAGCAAGATAATTGGTACGTTTGGAAGTGATCGTATGTCAGTTTCTTCAGGCGTGTCGTTTGCGGTCATCTCCTGCCTTTGCAGGTGCACTAGCTCATTCTTTTTGTCTGTTATAGAATTGTCTCACGTGATATGTCTTGTGAGATCAATACCTCTCCATTTTCACTTGAGGTTTATCTGTCAGTGCCATGAATAACGGTTAGTTAGCAGTACAACACAAATGGTTATGGCTTTATCAAGTGACTAGAATAAAACTTAAGAAGTTTTTGAGTACATGTGAGCAAAAAAAATTCTACTACTCTATGGCCTTATCTAGATAAAATTATTGAATGTTTTCTTTTTCACAGTGAATTTTTTTTCAGAGAATGTTAAGATATTAGTTTTTCAACAACAATAAAATTGATACAATTTATCATAGCCCCTTGTTATAATTAACCATGGTCATTTTGAAAAACGTCCTGCAAGAATGGACATTATCATGTCCTAGATGAGGTCAATTAATGCAAATGGTACTCGTGTAAAAGAGACAAATAGTACTTCATTGAGTAGACAAGCACAATGAAGGTCTTCATACAAGTACAAGTGGTCCCTGTCTCCTTGAACGAGTACCATGTCCAGCTTGTTTTCAGTAACTTGTCTAAAGAGATGGATGCAAAAAAAGAATATGTACAATGATATTCACAAGGCTGATCTGTCTTCCTGAACGAGTACAGCTTGTTTTCAGTAGCTTGTCTAAAGAGATGGATGCAAAAAAAAGATGTACAAATTCACGAGGCTGATCTGGTACACTGCAGAGGCACTGACTGTAGCACATCGCGTTTCCAGCTGGATTGCCAGGTGTTTGGCGCAACTCTTTCCCATCTGCTCAAGATGCTTTTTCAATGTCAGTGAATGAAGGAAGGACGAAGACTTGATCAACTGATAGTGTTCTTTGTAAAGTCACGCAAACTATGAATGAGATAGATTTGCCGGATCATCATTTTGAACCCGCAAACTTGAGCAAAGGAAGGTAAGACATGACTTTTTGGATCCTAAACCAAAGACGGTGTCAGATACTTACCAATTTAAACTGGCACGATGAATCTGTGTGGGTTAATCGAGATGCTCTTAGTGCAATTTTCCGTCTTGTAGATGCCAATCAAGTAGTCCGCTAGCTCAAACATGTTGTTTCGCAGGCTGAAGCACAACCGAATTCATTAATCAGACTACCATAAGTTCCTTCTTGAGGATTTACTTCAGAAAATGTACCACAGAAACGAAGTCATGAGGAGCAACTGTAACACTTCTGTGCTAGACACATTGATACAGCCAAAGTTAACGATGTGCACATTTCAGAGGTTGGTTTAAGTAGAAATCAAATCAAGGCAGTGCAAAAGTATACTTCAGTCTAGGATGATCTAACCTTAAATTCCGACCTTGATTTATTTCTAACCTTCGCTATTTAAGTAGAACTAAATCAAGGCAGTCTGGAATAATGCTGACCCCTCAGAGTCTGGAATGATCTGCGCTAAAGCTTGATTTAAAGTTCATGGTAGCAAGAAGTGGCCTAACCTGATGATAACAAACTGGGCGTCTTTAGTTCGCTCCTTGATATAATGACCCACGATGGACACATTCTTAAAATCTGTAAACAAGAACGACAGCCGAGTTGACATAGCCGATCATTGGGCTGGGAAATGGAATTGCTGGTGCTTAAATCCAAAACACAGTTTATGAAAAAAATGCAAGTTATCCATTGGCCATCAATCTGTAACTCAAAATTTGCGGCGGCAACTTACCCAGAGCGGCATCTATCTCATCCATCACATAGAGAGGGGTTGGCTTATAATGATGGAGAGCGAATACAAGGGCCAATGAGCTTAAGGTCTGTACAAGCCAAAGCAGTCTTATTAGTTGCAGATCATGTTGTTACTATTGATCTCGTGCTTGAAAGCTCTCATGATTCACGAATGCATGGAACTTATCGAACCTTTTCGCCACCAGACAAATTCGCTATGGCCTTCCAGCTTTTCTTGGGCGGCCTGACAGTGAAAACAACACCCTCTGCGAATGGATCTAGAGAGTCTACGAGTTCAAGCTCCGCATCTCCTCCCAAAGTAATCATCTGAGCAATAAAAACGACCAGAGTTGCATGAAAATTAGAAAAATATTGTGTACTGTGAGAATTATGAGAATACAGCGGAACAATTTAGAAATCCGGAGGAACCAGACAAGAAGCATCTATAAGAAAGTAGGTGTCATAGTGTCAAAGTGAGAAGAATCTAGCATTCAAACTACTTATAAAACTCTATAAGGTCACAGGAATTCCACCAGCTGCTGAGATCAGAAGAAATAGAAACAAACCTGATACATCTCCTTCAGCTTGATTGAGATGGAATTAAAACCTTCCATAAACTCGTCTAATCTGTCACAGGTCAGTTGAATAAGATTTTTCAAGCCTACCGAATCTGTCGTTCCTTGTAAATTCTAATTATGAAGAATATTGATCAATTGTGTTCGTTCGAGTAGACGAGATAGTTTGAAATTGCTTGGTTAGTCTAGAACAGCAGCATATTTGGAAGAAAATAATTAATATAGTTGGACTATATTCACTCAAACTCGAACCTTCTCTTTTGTAAGCCGTCATGAGTTTTTTTGATCTCATCGGTTGCTTGAGAAACTTCGTTGAGCTCCTGTATTCTTCCTTCATACAAAGCAGCCTTTTGCCGGTACCTGGAGCAACAGAAATCTCATTTAGCTATAACTGTCCCAAGATCGATTGAAATATTCAAGTATGATAATCAGACCACGAGAGGACTTACTCTGCAATGGAGTCCAAATTTGGCTGCATCTCCTTGATTTGACCGTCAAGTACTTTGACACTTTCTTGAGCACGAGCGAGGCTGATGTCTGGAGAAGGCTCTTTGAGGGACACTTCTAAGAGAGCTTCATTAATCCCCTCTTTTCTTATTCTGTAAACAAATACACCAGTGATAGAATACTTCTCCTGTCACGGGGGCGTTTATCATACGGATGATCTAGCGTACATCAACCAAACGGAGTACAAACAGAACAAAGTTCAGCCTATTCAATGGACTGATCACTTGTTCGAAGTGATGAACTTATTTGTCCAGCAGGGTTCAGTTTGAGCTTTATTCAAAATCGAAAACAGCAGGGAAGGGGAGGAACTGACTGCTCAGTGTGATTCTGCAGCTTTTTGCTTATGCCTTTCAGTTCCTTCTTGAAAGAGTCGGACTTTTCCTCCCACGATCGACATGTCTCCTTGATGTCCTTGAGCTTGAACTCAGTATCTACCTGCATCCAAAAATCCAAAAACTCCATGATCGATGTAGCAAGAAGTAACGGTTGAAGATAAAAATGGTCGTAATCAATTCATAGGGGAAATAATAAAAATGAAAAGATTTGCGTACCTCCATTGTCCGTAGTTCATTGACGATATTCTGGCGCTCCAGGTATTCCTTCTTGGTCACTTCTAGCTCCTCAGTGTCTTTAGCAAAACTCTGAGAACAGTCGTCTAATGAGCACTTTGGAAGAGAAAACATCATAGAACCAAAGCTTTCATAGGTACGAACATAGGGAAACGTTTAAGGATATCTTATGTCGTGAGAAGTTGGTAACGAAAGAAACATATTGACGTTGTAGAGCGGTATCTGAAATCAGAAAACAAGAAGAGTTCTTGAGGCCAACGTATCACCTCTTGCAGTTGGATGAATTTCTCTTGTATCACAGAAGCCTTAGCCTCCACATTCTTGAATTCATCTCTGATATTCTCCTTGTCGAGGGTGACTTTTCCTATGTCTTTAGTACTATCTTCGATTGCCTTTCTAAGCTTCTCAATTGCTTTACTACTTGTCGCTATTTGGACCCGCCTCCTGTTGATTTCAGTACTAGTTTTGTTGATATCCTGCCACATTGTCAATCAGGTCAGATACAATGATATTTGTCATAGGCTCAAATCTATTCTTCATCGTGAAAACCACTAAATTGTAAGAAGTTTCATCCTAAAAACTGATTGGACAATCGAACTTTTTTGGTCCCGCAGAATTGCAATACCTTCTGAAGCTTGCCGACCAATGCCTTCTTTTGCTTCAATTCATCCCCTCCAGCATTTTCTATTTTGAATTGTAGGTCTTGAGCCTGTGATTGAAAATAAAATAAATAATCATCCAGAAGTTAAAATTCTGAGAAAATTCACTGAACACCTTTTGCAGAACAGCAATTTGAAGAGCCAAAAAGATTTTGCACCTTGGCTCGCAGTTTACTCGACTTCTTATTGAGGTCAGCAAGGAGTGCTTGTCCTTGAGATACCTCAGCATCCAGGGACTGGATCTGGTCAAGCTCCTCCTTATTTGGCACCGCACCACTCTTCAAAGCCTCGAGTTGCTTGCTTATGTCATTTTCTTGACCTTCCAAAGCTTCCACCTGCTCAAACAAAGGCAGCATGCTCTGAGGATGAGCCCATGTAAAAAAAAGCGGAGGCAATTTGCTACTATCGGATTCCTATCACATTAAAATCTGAACAGAACTTGCTTACCTCCATTTTGATCTTGGCTATATCCAGTTCAAGCTGAGAGATAGATTTAAGTGCCGACTGATATTGCTGTGATGCCAAAGCAACTCGCTGGCGAGTCGCTACAAGCTGCGACCTTACAGTCTCAAGTCGTTTCTCTGCAATTTTCAGGCTTTCACGAGGCACAGTGGAATCTCTTATTGTAGTGCCCATCCGGCCACCTCTGGGCTTGCCACCTCCTCCACTCATGGTTCCAGATCTCTCAAAAACTGATCCATCGAGAGTAACCACTCTTCGGAAATCTTCGGCTGGTCCGTAGGCTATTCTAGTAGCCTGAATTCACAATCAAGGAAAAAGAAATCCTCAGACTAAGCAGTGGTCGCTCAAAAAAAATAAGCAGGCTAAATAGATGTAGCACTATAGAGTACATTAACAAGTTCGAACGTGCAAAAACGTTCAAGACCAACTTCGTCCTATGATTGCAGGACAAACCTGATCAAGATTTTGGGCAAGCACAGTATTGCCAAGTTGTGAGAAGAAGGCAAGTCGCAGGCGTTCATCTCGGACCGTGATAAGATCGAACAAACGGGGGACGTCCTCTGGCGTCTGAACTCCTTGATTCATTCTTTGGATAAGCCCACTTTGTTTGTCCTGAAATCAGAAGCATGGAAAACGTGGTTCGAACTCTGCAAGAGCACATTGTGATCCTCTCTCGCGTCATCTAGCACTAACATTCAGAAAGCAAATCAATGTGACCTTGCAGGAGCCAACGTTGCAAGCCAGTACATGCAACCCAAACTCCACTTACAAG
The DNA here is from genome assembly GCA_963971425.1 of Bryoerythrophyllum caledonicum. Lineage (NCBI taxonomy): Eukaryota > Viridiplantae > Streptophyta > Bryopsida > Pottiales > Pottiaceae > Bryoerythrophyllum > Bryoerythrophyllum caledonicum. Next base: position 20,772,392 of record OZ020524.1, on the reverse strand, counting down.
AATGAGGAAGGTGGCTACACCCAGCTGCTTGGTCCTCAATAGCTCCACACACGCTTGAGCTGCAGCTGTAGTTTCCACGACGATGAAATCCAAGCCTCCACAAGCGGTGGATATTGCTACGTCGTACTTTGCTGCACTCACATCCAGCGTCTCACATTCCTGTATGTTTCATTCACAATGATCGTAAACACGGGCTAAGGTTTGACGACTTACCATCAATTGCACCTAGATCCCCAAGTCGACCATATATGCCTTCTATTTGGCCTGACGCTTTGGCTTGAAGAATGGCCTTCACAACTGAACCTTGGTTACTCTCGGCGGCAATCACTGAGCGCAACTCTCCTACTTTCTGTTGAAGTGCTTGCTCTTGTGCTTGTAAGGGCTCCTCAGCCTTGCTGCTTTCCTGGCAAACAACAACATATAAATCATATCTTATGCCTTTAAACCAATTATGCTACAGAATAAGCATGCTTTCCAATTAAACTTCCCACAGAACGAAAGGGGATTTCATTCTCGAGTGCTGGTTTTTAGTCAGCTACCTGCTCTTCCTCCTTGGCAGTTTTTAAACTTGTTTGAGCGCATGCAAGCTCTGTCGTACAACGAACTAGGTCTGTCTTTTTCTCCTCAATTTTCAGTTTGGTTTCTTGAATTTTCTCTAGAGCTCTGTCATATGCCTTCCTGTCCGCCTTATGCTGAGACTCACAAGCACGATTCAACATCATGAATTATGTAGGAATATCTTAGGTGATATTTGAGAATAAGGGACAATCATGTCATAGACCTCAATCACCATTTTCTACACTACTCATGAGAAAGATGCTCTGAGAAAGTTGTGACTTGTGCCTTTACATGACTTACATCTCGATACACTTCAACCACTTCTGACTGTGCTTGAAAGACCTGAAACTGTACAAGGAATTCAGAGCTGAATTTATTCACTCACTTTGTCTTTCAGGAGTTTGCTAGCTGAGCTGGTGACACCAATCTTACTCTCGCATTCAATAATGTGCTTCTCCCAAGGTTCAAGCTCCACTCGGGTAGTACTCAGTAACTCACGATACTTTTCAATCTCGCCTGTAAAATGTATTAACACCTTGTCACAAAACCCTCCAGTTCCATGATCAGAGCAGAGAATAGCATCTGATTACCAATTTTCACGTAAGTGCTGTAAGGATGCGTGCAACATACCTTTGCAACCTTCTTGTAGTGCTTCAAGAGCTTTCTCCTCGTCTCCAAGCTGCTCGGTGAGCCGGACAACCTCAGCCTCCATCTTGGGTATCACCACAGTGGACTCTATTGTCTCTTTCTCTACTTCCTCAATCTTTCCAGTATCCTGATGGACATGAGACATATCGTACACCAGTTTCATCTTAAACATACCCAAAGCTCTCAGAAGAACAATCAGGAAACAAGTGACCAAGGAACAACGAAGGGTATTCTACACAAAATTGAGGGACCCGAAAGACCTGCACTTAAAGTATAAGGCTATACATAACAAATAGCACCGTCTTTCAGGAGACTCCTCATTAGAAATTTAGAGGATCCATACACTGTACATAACCAAAATATGGTCACCTTAGCAATCTTGTCTTCCAGTTTTTTCAGCTTCAGGTTGAGATGCTTAAGATCCTCTTGATATTTGAGATCTTGCCGCTCAAAGGTTTTGAACTGATCTGAGCAGCGTTTAAGCTCTCCGTCAATCCCCTGTCGTCCAACACAAGCTTGAATTGTCACACAGGTTTTATAAGAAAGGTACAAAATATTAAATGTGATCCCTGCTACTAATTCCTCATAGATGTCATCTGCAAACCTCATGATGCTTGGTCTGTTTCTTCAGCTTCTTCTCCAACTCCTTGATCTCAGATGTATGTGTGGCGTATTTTTCACTGCCAGACGGTCAAAAAGCAGGTGAATACCCTCTTGACACAGACTCAGAAACTCTCAACATGCACCAACAGCACAAAGATTACAAAACTCTAGAACCCAAATGTACCGTTCTCCTTTAAGCGCCTCCTCCAACTCAATCACTTTCTTCTTCATGGCCTTGGCCTCAACCGAGGATTCATTAAGAGAGAGCTCTGCAACATATGCCCTCCACTTGAGAAATTCCGCCTCTTTCAACATAAACCGCTCTGCTTCGGTTTTGGCATCCTATCACCATGAGCCCTAATCTCAGCACATAACGTAACAATCTCAACACAAAAGCATACATTCTCATCATCTGAAATATCTTACTTCAAGACCGGATTTCTCCTTCTCCGCCACCCTCACTCGTTGCACCATGCTGTCCTTTCTCTCATTTAGCTCTTCCAACCTGTAACCATCAAATGGCAAATCAGAAAACCACTGTGAAAGTTTGAATCGGTGACCATCAAGTAAGTTCAGAAGATGAGACGATATTCACTTACTGTTTGCTGGCTGCATTGATCTGCTCCACATACTTGTTGGACCCAATGATGTCCTCCAGATACTCAAGGAATCCTTCATCATGTGGCGTTTGCGCCTTGGGCTTCATCAAAGAAATCTGCTCCACCTCACCCTGAAAATGCAGCAAATCTCTTAGGACATGAACAACCGCCTTCAACTGTGGACATCACCATGGTCATCAGCTGTGGAGATTGTTCACCTGCAAGATGAGAAAGCGGTTGTGCTCCAGGTCGATTCCTTTGGCCATCAAGATGTGGGTGACCTCTGTGAAGGTGCTTGCGCGGTTGTCGATGTAGTACTTGGACGAATTGTCACGAAACGCAACTCGCGTGAGCACGAAGTCGGAGCCCGGCAGAACATGGTAACTGTCATTATCCTGAGTAGAACACAAGGATATATAGCGATGTCAAAGATATCTACACATGAGCATCCGAAAAGGAGGAAGGTTTGTTATACCTGATCTATGATCTCCTGGAAGTGGACCGACACGGACGCATTCTCGAGGTTCAGGTGTTTGGTAGAGCTGTGAATAAGCTCTGACACCTTGTTCAGCCTCATCTGAAGCACAACAGCCAAAGACCATCGCCACGACCACGAAAACATTGTGAGAAGAGGCTCCGTGAGAACAAGATGAAGTTCAATTTGTAAGGAAGTGGAAACACCTGTTTAGCGCGCTTGCCGAAGACGAACAGCATAGCATCGATCACGTTGCTCTTGCCGCTCCCATTCGGCCCAACCACGGCCGAGAAACACTACACACAACCTCGCCATAGCTCATCAAGAGAGAGAACACAAGATTTCATCGCTCATCACCAGGTTTTATAACGTCAAGAGCAGCCAATTACCTTGTGGAACGGCCCAATGTGCTGCTTCCCGGCGTACGACTTGAAATTCTCCAGCACCATCTCCTTAATGAAGAGCCGCGGCTTCGATCTCCCATCCGCCGAGCCTTCAAACTCCCGCCCCATCGCCAAAAATCTCCCAACAACGTCTGGCGCCCAATTGACGAACAATCTCTCCAAAAAACTCGAAACCCAAAAAACTCGACCTCTCTCTAAACCTCCAACAACAGAATCTGAAAACAAATGGGGTCAACTGCAATCAGAAATGTCTGTAGTTTAGAGACGAGAATGAGGGAGCCTGAGGAGTTTGAAATGTCAAGAATAGAGAATTGGAGGGAACTCGTCAACGTTCATCTTCCGGATGAAGTCTGTGTGTGATGGTTTACAAGACGCTGCATATATGAGTTTTTTGCGATGTCACCTTCATGACACTTCGGCTGCACATCAGCTTTTCTCTTACACAAATGGCTCCAATGTATAAATCACAGAACTGTACAATTGTTAAATAATAGACTACATCAGTTGTATCTTTATGAAAGGAAGCTACCATCATTTCTACTCTTGCCTACCCACTTCTGAGGCTTTGAGCTTCCATTCTTTCGCCTTCTCAAGTGAAGCTTTGTTCCATTCTTCCTCCTTGATAAGTGCTGTGTTCTTTCCAAATGAGCTATCCTGCCACACACTTTTAGATAAAGATACTAAACTAGCTACACACACTAAACCACCAATAATGGTAGGAATTATCATATATAGTTGAAACGCAATTGTTGGTGATAGTACAAGGCATCCGGCTATGCCAAATGCTATTAGCACAAAAAACACTGAGCATGCTAACAAGGAAGCTGTCACTAGAAGATTCTTTCGCAATTTCTCCACTGTGACCTTGATGAAATATGGACTCCTTGGCAACACACTTTGTGCTCCACAAACAACCGTTGCAATTGCAAAGTAGAAAGAGAAGCAGTTGAACACCCAAAATGCTCGCAATCCTCGATCATTTTGCACATCGACATATCCAAGTGTACCATAGCCTAATGGTGGTTGCAACCATGAGGCAAAGGTGACACCTGCAATAAGAGCTGCACCAACAAGAATAGCATTTGCTGCATCCACATAAACTTGGCGATCCCTGTAGAGATCGTCCACATAACGTTGAACTCCTGTACACTCCAAAAGAGACTTTTCAATGTCTTTAAAGCCCCTTTCATGTGCAATTTGAAGAGGAGTTTCCCCAGTATGACATTCCCCTATTAATCGCATGGTTTCTTTGCATTTCAAAAGCTCCCTCACCATGGCAATATTCTCCTCTTCTCCATTTAGTATAGCATGATGTAAGATAGTATATCCCGTTTTGGTCTCCACAGAGTTGAAATTGAAAATCTTCCATTCCAAGTGCATAGCAACCATTAGCTTCACCATGTCCAAATTTCTTGACAACACGGCTAAGTGAAATGGTGTGTAACCATTGGTATCTTCAACATTCACACGTACTCTGCAATCAATAACCAAACACTTCACCATGTCCAAATTTCTTGATGATACTGCCAAATGCAATGGTGTGTAACCATTGGTATCTTTGACAATCGTATCTACTTTGTCCTCAGCAACCATAATCTTCACCATGTCCAAATTTCTTGACCATACTGCCAAATGAAATGGTGTGTAACCATGGGAATCTACGGCATTCACATCTACTTTGTTCTCGGAAAGGATTTGAGTAGCCAATGCTGAATCTTCCATGTTCACAGCCCAATGGAGAAAAGTTCCCGGAGCAAAACGAACCCTATTAAACCAAGTTTCCCGATGGGAATCAAAGTAGGGTTGAAGTACTTCCATGGATCCATCCCTACATACTACATCTTTGATCTCTTCAATAACACCTGCACGATCCAGATGTTCATTCGCGAACTGGAGAAGCGCTTCTACCATGGGAACATTTGACTTGAATATAGCACACTCTAGGGCAGTAAACCCCCACTTATCCTTGACTCCCAAATCGAATTTCCTTGATGCCAAATGATCGGTGCACATTACATTCACAATGTCCATGTTTCCGATCCGTACTGCCCAATGGAGGGCTGTGGCTTTCCACCACTCATCCTTGGTATTGACATCTTCTTGGCCCTCTTCCAAGATGCGGGTAACTAGATGAAGATCCTCCATTCTTACAGCCCAGTGGAGTGCAGTTCCACCTCCCAGTGCATCGTACGCCCTCCCAAAGCCGCTACTCAATAACGTACTCCGTATGTTCCTTGTCAGATATTCATCCTTCTCGAAGAGTGCCGCAGCAAGACGAGTCGTACGCGACTCATCCGATCCAATATCTATCCCCCATCTCGGGTACAAGTTTTTCATGAAACTCTTTACTCGCTGTTCCACTGCCGATGCTGCTACAGATGCAGTTTCCATCTCATCCTCTGAATCTATGTCTTCAGCCGAAGCGGAAGCAGAAGCAATACCTAGAACCAAACCATGATCAACAAAGAAGAGAGGCACATGTCAAAGCAAAATCACATCTCCATTCCTTGCCCAATCCTCACGACGCTCACAGCATGACCCAACGTGAAACTCCCTCGAAGAGTTCTAGAACAAAGTCGCACTCGGCCACATACCCGAACTCGGTTCCATCTCAGCCGACTTCAACTTGACCACTTCCTTGCTTAGTGCTTCCTCCAAACGTCGAGACCCTTCTGAAGCCATGCCGCCCTCCAGGGAGCGAACAGAACCACCACCACTGTGTCCCAGGCAGGCCCAGCTGTGCAAGTAGCAGCTTCAAGGATGAACCAACATCCAGAGCGAGATGTAGTAGCAGAGAGAAGCTGGTTCGTTCAGGAGAAGAATGAGGTGGAGAAACTGGTTCGATAAGTGATATTTTTCGATAAATGATGTGCAAATTTTGGCTCCCGAAAAAATTAACACTACTGTGCCTCTGAGAGTCAGTATCATGAGCGCTACAGTTGCCAAAGCCGCGTTTGTCAACGCTAGATTCGGTACCAAGAACCCTTCCAAACAGTGATATTTTCGGGAGTGATGCACGCGGCAACCCGCAAGTTTTTTAATTTTTTAATGTTGCCTGCCTGTGGGCCAGGGAGAATTGACCCTCGCTCGCCCATACCCGAGGTGGGCCCCGTCATAATTACGTGAGGTCATTTTTCTGGCCCTCTTATTTTGGGGGTTCAGAGGCTTTTTTTAGAAAAAATTTTGACAAATTTGGGGCCTACGGTCATTGTTTGCTGATAGGGTCCCTCTTTTGCTATAAATAGGTTCCCATCCAAAAAAAATAGGGGCCAGGTTTGGCCCCACCACCTCGTGGCCCCCTCGGGTAAGGATGAGCGAGGGGTCAATTCTCCCTGGCCACTGTCCTCAACGTGAAATGGTAGAACGCTTCAATTTAATGTTACGGTAGAGCTGTCGAATATGGAATCGGGATTTACTGATCACCGATCGTGCAAAACAAGAATCTTGACATTTTGTGGATGACCGGAAATTGCTCCTACTCCTGTAGCGTTGTTCGGGAGGCAAAACGGTGGGTCTCTTCTACAAAATAAATACCCCTCGTGGTGTTCAATTACTTCGGTGGACCCCTAAGAAAAATAAACCACTCCTTACACAAATAAACCTCTAAATTAGCGAGCCGTTTTCGAACGGAAAACTCTTCGAAGCTGCTCGTTTCAGTTCAATGAGTAAGGAAGAAAACCAAAACTTTTATTTCTTGTTTTAACCGTAGGGTCTCAATTAAGACTTATTAAGTAACATACTCGCAATATTTCATAATCTTTGACCGCACGGATTGAAAGATTACAGAGTTTGAAGTACACGAAAAGCGTTCATTTTCTTGCCTGTGATTAGTGGATCAGCCGATTTTGACTTCACTAGGTGTCCAATTTTTGCACTACACAAGGTCTAAATTCATTACCACCATGTTAAGCATGATATTAGTTCCTTGTACACCAATTTTTAGAGGTAAAGTAAGGATGTAGCATATTCAAAAAAATTGTGCAAGGAGTGGAGGTTTGAAAATTGTCAATTCACGTTTTTTTTTTTGGTGAAGTTGATATGTTTTAGAATGAGAATCTGAATGGTCATTGAAAAGGTTTACACCACATAATGCCTTAGCGAAAATAAAAAGTATAAAATTTGAAGATCTCAAAGTTTTATGTGGAAAGGAAGAAGATTTTTTGGTACCTTGCCCGACAATGTGCGACAATGTGTGAAAATGTTTCTTGGATTAATATGCTATTTTTCACTAAAGACTAGAGATTTTTTTGACAATATGAAAGGAAATAATATTGTTTTCTATTATTAAAAAATTGCATTCAATAGAGTGTCCTAGCAAGAGTTTTTGGAGTTGCCCAACGTGCCCCTTCTCCCCATTTGAACTTCAAAATCCTATAACTTTTTCATTAAATGTCGGATTGAGGAAAAAATTGGACTCACACAAAGCTTTTTGTAATATCCATCTACACTAAAAATTTCAAAAAAGAATGTTATAAATTGACATAGTAGGAACGTGGCCAAACCTTCAAAAGTCCCATAAGGGGATTCTTGGTAATTCAAGGATTAAACCAAGATTTTATTGTAAAAAGAAGTAACCACAGAGTAGGCTGCGCCAAGATTGGCCACAACCAACACTACCCGCAAGAAGGCCGAAGCCAAGACACTAATGACAAGACCTAGCCCAAAGCACAGTCTTCTCTCTCTAGTGCAAACAACCTTAAAACAATCCCAAGTGAAATGGAATTGGGTAGAAGCCTTAATTCCTAAATTCTTTGACAATTTCACATTAAAAACATTTTAAAACTGCCAGTTTACATACAATGAGTAAGGAAGGAAACAAAACTTATATTTCCAATCCTAACCGTAGAATCTCAACTACGACTACTGACTAACATACAGTCGCACAAAATTTCATAAACCTTGATCCTACAAATTGAAAGATTACAGTGTTTGAAGTAGAGAAAATTGCTCATTTTACACTTTGCATTGAGTGGATCAACAGACCTCAACTTCACTTTGTGTCAAACTTTTGCACTACACAACGTCCAACTTCATTACCATCATGTGAAGCATGATATTAGTTTCTTGTACCCCTTTTTTAAGAGGTAAAAATAGAGTGTAGCATATTTTTTAAAATTGTACAAGGAGTGGGGGTTCAAAAATTGCCAATTCACGATTTTTTTGTGAACTTGATATGTTTTGGAATGAGAATCCGAACTGTCAATACAAAGGTTTACATCACATCTTGTAGTGGAAAAAAAAAGTTTAAAAAAAGTATGAAGATCTCTAAGTTTTACTTGGAAGAGAAGTAATGTATTTAGTACAGTGCCCGACAATGTGTGACAATGTTTGACTTCGGTTAAAATGTTGTTTTTCACTAAAGACAAGAAATGTTTTTTGAGAGTATGTAAGGAAATAATACTACCACATAGTATTAGAAATTTCACATCCAGAAGAGTGCCCTAGAAAGTTTTTGGAATCGCCCAACATGCTTGCACTCCAGAAGCTATTCTTTAAGAAGGAATAACACTTATTCCATATGTCCAATGAGAATATTCCCATGTACCTCTTGTCTTTTTGCATGTGATTTCCTAATCTACGACAATAACATGGTAGAATGCTTACAGGATAGAACGCTTCAATTTAATACTACGGTAGAATTCTCGAATGTGGGATTGGAGATCCAATCACGGATTCTGTAAGACAACGTCTTCCGTTAACCCCTAAAGTCGAAATCGACCAGAATGTGGTCGATTTGACTCTGGTCAGGCTCTCAGTTACTAAATTTAGATTGTATGAAGTTCAACTTTTGGAAGGTTGTAGAGTTTTCCCATACCTTTAAAATGACACCATTCATGCTTCAAAATTCCTCATACTTTAGGAGATATTCACGGTCAAAGTTTGAAAACACTGTTAGGGCATGCTGAAATCTGCCCAAAACTGCGGTATATGCTCATTTATTCTCAAAATCTGCCCAAAATCAATTAGATCGCAGTAACTTCAAAAATTCACCAAAAATTGAGATTTTACTTTTTTTTCGAATTTTGTTTTTCGTACATGTAAAAGAGGTAGTAAAGCATGATCTCACCGTTTGGATTTTCAATCCAATAATTTTTTACATGCCTTTTTAATTGTTGAAAATGGGCATTTGTATTTGTATTTCAGCATACCTCCATGTGAAAAATTAAGCATTTCTTTAGGTGTTATAGGTCCTATGAGGGTAAAAACTATATGGACATATTCCTTACTCACATAGGAACAAGAATTTGAAGAGCCTCATGTCAAATTTCCTTTCAAAAATGGTTTTTTTGGCCCCCAAAACATTAGTTTTCCATTCTACAACAAGGAAAAAATCGTTTGTTTCAACTTTGAACATTACGATTTCACAAATGGTGAGGAATTTGGATCTAAGATTCGGTGTGCATGTACATGTACAAGTTAGGTACTAGATCTTACGGTTACTTACTCAAAAATTTGTCAAAAGTTAAAAATTTTCACCTTGCATTGAAAGAGGGCAGTTTTTAGGGTTTTTGGCAGTTTTGAGGGCTTTTGACTTTAGGGGTTAAATAGGTGTCTTGACATTGTGTCCAGCTCTGAATTTTTCATATTAATCCTTAATCAGGGCGACCAAAATCTGGTTGATGGAAGAATGTAAAATGCTCCCACGTGATGATAAAACATCACTTTCATCCAAATTTTTGTGAAGGTGTTGTCAATGAGTGCATGTACCATATGCATTGTAGATACCCTTCATAGAGTGTGTAACTTTTCCTCTAAACAAGAAAATGTTTGTGACATGGAACTCAACGTAGTGTATTGTAGAAACTTCTAGCTTTAGCTCTTAATCTGAATTTGAGTCATTAAAATGATATTTTTTTGAAATTGAGTCTAGCTAATGAAATTAATTTTATCATACCCAGTTTCCAATCCAATTTGAAAATTTGAAAAATACCTAAAATTGAGTAAGTTATCGCAATTTGAACTTTGGGCCTATTACCATGGATGACCAATCTTCTAATTTAAGTTGGATACAGAAGTTTCATCTACACCACACGTTGCAACACAATGATGTACACCTTCAGTGAAATCATCATATTTTTTACGCAAAATTTGTATATGATATGAATATTCTTCAAATTTTCTTCAGAAAATCATAATAATTTGAAATTTCACAAGAAAATCTTGTGTTTCTTGTGACATGAACAAAACATGTGGTGTTTTCTTCGAAAAAGGATATTTCCGCTTATATTTGATGAAGAATCAAAGCACATGTTAGAATGAAAATAGGGATTGATGCCACGGTCATAGCTCCGTCCTTCAAGGGTTGACCTCTGCACCGCTTTTGATGAGATGCTGGGATCTGAAACCAGCTGGGATCTGAAACGTGAAATGTGTTGCTTCCGGAATAACCTGCGTGTGTCTGTAGCAGGGAAGCATCCACAACGAGGTTTTGAACTCTACTTTACTCCCTTTACTCGTGTAAAATTTTTTAAAAAAAAAAAAAAAAAAAACTATCGAAAGGGTGCAAGAAGTGCTTGTAAGCAATCACAACTTGACTGCCAGTTGTTACCTAAGCTCTTTTTCGACCACACAATCACTTACTGAATTTTATCTGGGTGTGGTAGATCTCAATTCACATGAAATTTGTGAAGAACTAGATTGTTAACTCCTACGACCATCCCTACCCGTCCGCAAATCCGGTGGACGGAGTGGGGTTCTTCCCATTATTTGCCCCACCAGGACACGAACTCGGAAGCACATCATGTCTCCACACACTCCGTTGCCGGGAGCACAGCGGCCCAGAGTCCCCCGACTGGAACCAGGTGATTTGTCCACAACATGACCTTTCACACTATGTGCGCTACATGTGTAAATTATTTTGCGTGAAGACAAAGCTCAATCGGTTTGTCGTAAACGTAGAACGGAGGCAGTGGGTGCTCTAAGAGCATCGCCAGCAGTGACCTGGAACGTGACCCGGAACTCGTCTTATGCAGTGTCCAAATATAATTGGCGACATGCTTTCACGTTCATTTTGTGGTCATCACCCCAATAATCCTCGGAATCGCACTCTGGTTTCCTCGAACCACGTTAGGCATGTTCAATCCTTGCACCACGTCATTGCACAATCGCCGGATGATTTATTGTCATTTGTTTGAGAGATGTTATGATGACTTTGAAGGATATATAGTGAAGCAAAAATGACGTGCCAAAAAGTTTTCCCTGTAACCTTGAGTTGTATATTTAAAGAGACAAACACCACTTTCCAAATTTGGTGGGGTTGCTAGTGAGGAATCGTTTTCCACTCTAGAAACCCGGGGCCTCTAAATATCATGTTGCAATGATGGTTGTCGTCATTGCTAGCATGCTCTAAGTTTAGATTTGTATGCATATAAGAGTGTTCTTGAAAGTGAAAGGAGATCACTCTCTTTTACCCCTTACTTTATGGTCTTGTCTTAGTAACTAGAACCATATGGATAGGTTCAATGAATTGTATGAATGAATCAAAATGAATTGTAAAGGTTTTAAAACTTGATGCTTGATACAGTACAATGCAATAAAGTAAAACCACTCAAGGCTTTTTCAATTTAAGAATAAAGCTTATGGTTCATACACAAATGAGCCATATCAGCTAAGCCATGTATAAGCCACCATTTTGGACCACCATTTTGGAGTATTGTACTATGCATAGGGGCACACAATCTAACACCTTGTTGACACAATTTTGGATCTCAACCTTAGTAGCTAGTACTACCACATAATTTGAGCATAATAAAGGTGCCTCATTATGTTAGTTTTTATCAACTCATACAAAATGTTTTTAGGTAGCAATTATTTTTTAACCAACATCAAAAGTCTTTGTTTAGAAACCAATATTTATTTTTAATTTAGGAGTACCCTACATATGCTAGGGTGCTAAAGTTGGTTGTTTTTAGGGCAACAACCTTACTAGGGTGTACAAGGTCAAGGCCATGAGCAGTGTCAAGTTAATGAATGGAGTTAGGGTTCTTGTCAATATGAAGTATTAAGGTACCCCCCAATAACCGACAAGTTAAGCAATGTGCATATATGGAGAGAACAAATAATATTATGTGTACATTTCAGTGACAACCAATAAAATTACAATTTCAACCAAAATGATTTCAAATTTTTTTGATGAAATGTGAATAAGTTATGAATATTCAAAGTGTGCTACCATGTATGGCTGTGGCAGCCAATAGGTATCCCCATTAGCACCGATCAACAGTAAGGGGTTTGACTAATAGCAAACCCCCATTTGGAGGTCAATGGGTGGTAATCAATGTTTTTATTTCTAGTGAAAAATAGCCAAATGGCAACTTTTTTAATTTGGGCCCAAATTAGCACCAAATTGATGGGAATTACAGAGAGGAAATCGCCAAGAAGTGACCACTTGTGTGAGTGACGTCGCCTAACTATCTGGTAATGATGAGTGCTTTTTGGTCAAGATGAGCTAGAAATCAACGGCGCAGAGAATGGGATAGCCAATACTCTTCTTCAGAATTTTTCCTAAAGAAGACATATTTTTGCTCGCCAAAAATTTTGGTTGCCACACCAACACTAAATTTCAAAACGTAAACTAAACACTGGTGGTAATGGGATGGAAGCAAGTTGAATACACCCCAATTTTATAATAGGTGTCGGTAATGGATTTTGGTTGGTTTCTAGGGGTTCTTTAGGCCATGGCTATAGAGGAGTAGCATGTAGGCTTTGTAGATATGCATGTATCTTGATACAAAATTAACCCTTTAAGGCCGATGAGCTTTTTTGGCCTGTGAGGATCTACGAGTGTTCTAGATCATGAAGAATGACATCTAGGCCGTCGATACATTTCAGCACAAAAAATCTACAAACACATTTCACGGAAAATACTCGGTGCAAGCATGCTCGCCGATGCTTGCACCGATTGCAGTGGCGATGGTCTCAATAGATACCCGTCTTCCTCCACCTCTAAGTCATGGTCAATTTTTTTGTTTGAGATGGCTTGTAGCACTTCCTGTACAGATTCTTGCGCCAAAACGATCCAAATATGGTCCATCGGCCTTAAAGGGTTTACCACCTAGTAGAGAGTGCGACACACGTACAACATGTTCATTTCAAGGGCGTGTGAAGTGTAATTTGCACATTTTCGTGCTCTCTTCCTTTCATGAAGTTTGTTTTGTCATGGATGCACATGGCATCAGCTCCTCTTGAAACATATGCCAGTATTAGTTTTAGGGGACGAGGCAACTGGTTTCACGTTTAATTAATTGTCGGCTGAGTGAGCATTGTGTTTCATAGTCTGAAGCATGTGATGCACCTAGTAAAGGAGATCATGATTACAGAAGTGCTTGTTATTCAGGGAATTATTTACAGCCATTTTCTCTGCTATCTTGCAGGGAAAGAAGTGAGTATAACAAGGTCATTGCCTCCTTACAAACACAGAAAGAAAGCCAACTCATACCATCCCAAGCAACGCAACATTCTACAAGAAAATACCTCATTTCAAGTGGCCTGAAGCATGGGCCACATCATGGTACAGTCGAAGCCACAATGGCACAGCAGTTCGGACAGCGTCCAAACCAGGCTTGGAGTCGAGATCCAGCATGAAAAGGTTCAGACTCTTCGCACTAGTATCTGCGCGGTTCTCACCTACAGAACACAGGGAGGTCTCGAGAATCTTCCCCACGTACTGGAAGCAAGTGGTCAACAATTTGTTGATGTCTTGCAGGAAAGCAGCCATCGTCTGCACATCGTCCTTCGCTCGGTCCACCACATGCTGCTTCTCTCTGCTCAGAAGACGAGGAATCAATTGCCTCGCGAACGGGAAGGCGCCGTGGTCGCCATAAGCCTTGAAGTCCCGAGAGGCTTGGGCACTGGCAGCGTCCACTTGCTGGATCAACCCTTGCAAATGAAACATTCTGTCTTTCATTTCAATGAACGTCTCTGCCATGGCAAGTGCCTGCTCCACGCCACGAAGCGGGGACATCACTTCCTCTGACGTCGACTCCTGAGTACTCGAGGTGAGCGTTGAATGGGCCGCTCTCAGCATGTCCACTGTGAACTGCGTTACGTAGGACCGGCACCCCCTGTTGCTTGAGGTACCTGGGTACCTAGAAACAGGGCAGCACAGAGGGTATGCACAGGGAGTGCGCATGTCGGCTCTGAGCGAGTGCGGGCAATGAAGCTCCAGGATTTGGGTGCAGCACCGCATGAGCTCTGCCTCGTCCACGCTCTCCCTGGATCCTTCTCCCGCTTGACCGCACTCCGAGCATGCTCTCCCATGCCGGCGAGTGGGCACCTCCTCTGACCCGGTTACGTCACGAACCGGAGCATCAATTTCTTCGTGAGCATCCGGCTCCTCGCCTTCATGAGCATCCACTTCCTCGCCATCAGCCTTCGGCATACTGATGTCAGGCTTTTCAACGACCACCTGTAGATAAAAGTCGTGCTCGAAGTACTTGTGACGCTGATCTGTCGAACCATTTGAGGTTGGACGCTGTACATTCTCCGAGGGGGGTTTGGAGATCTCTAGCCCATTGATGATGGATCGGGTGAATTGCAGTTGAGGCTCGGCTAAGTTGCCAGCACCAAGCTGGTTGACGATATAAGATGTCTCCAACCGCGCGTCCACAATGAGCACCGGGGTCTTCTCACCTGCTAGCGTGGACCTCACTTCCTCATCATCAACGTCACGCCTTGCACCATCCTTGCACTTGGTTATACCAGGAGTAGTACAATGATGGTCACTGCTCTGTATGGGAGGCTCCGCTGTAGACTTTCCTGTCGATTCACCTGGATTTGCAAGATCATGCTTGAGAGGTGTAAACATGCTTAGCGTTCGACCGTTGGAGACATCCGGAGCAGAACCTCCATTGCATGCAGGCACATGCTGAACAGTTGGGCACACATCCTTCCCCAGGTTTTTCTCACCCTCGTCTACTTCCTGCCTCACCGGGAGCCGCCTGCTTTGCAGTGACTCACAGAATGTCAGTGAAAAATATGCAAACTCGACGCCAAAAGAGGGCAAGCTGAACATGGTCCATAAGCTCACTCCATGCCAACAACGGATGCTATGTAACAGAGGCGTACGCTTTGGCTTCTCAAAAGCAACTATAGTACATGCCATTCGAGCGACTTCATTGCAAAATAAACAGAACCGAAGTTATTACTGACCAGGGAATGAGTGGCAGGGAATTGTGACAGACATGCGTTTCACCGGCGACTCAGAATCCGAAAACGGGTACAGTCGTCTCGCATCCCCAGCCTTCCTGCCCGAGCGTACAGCTTCCTCATGCACTCTGGCGCCCTGCTGCACAAAGACACTGTGCTTTCACTTTCCCTACAAATGCACACAGCGGTGACATCCATATTGCCAAGAAAAATCATAACAACATCCCCACTATTCCAAGGACAGCAGCTCTTACCGTGTCTTGCATGTAAGGCAAGAATGTCAAAGGGAGTCCTTCTTCGGCAGACGCAAAAATCTCAGGAACTGGAGATCCTTTGGGTCCGAGGCGTGCGAAAATCTCCCGCATGCCTCCATCTTCTGCATCCTCGCCCTTCCTTGAGCTCAAGTGCATGAACTGCGCATGCTTCGCTAGCACATAAGGCCGCCTCCCCACCAGAGCAATCTGGGCTCGCCGAACCATTGCAGAGGGAAGCGCTGAAGCTGGAGGGATGTCAAGAATTTCTCGGTACTTCTCATCTTCAAAATTACAAACATGAATCAGAAACCCACAACCACAAAGAAGAAGAAAAAAAACGAGTGTGGCCAGATTACCTAACGGATTGACGACTCCGCAGCAGCGGCACGTCCTGAACAGAGGGTCGTCAGCTTGAGGCAGAGGCAACGGGCTTGCGCACACCAGACAGGGAGTGACGGGCAGCCCACACGCTTGGCATCCCAACGCCTCCGCTGCCGTCATAACGCTACAAGCTCACAACAAAACCCCTCTCCATCCCTTACCCTGTCGCTCCACATCCACAAGTGCGACACTCAATCTCCGCTCCCTACCCACGAATCCCACCACCAAAACCCAACACATTTCCTAACAGAAACGACCAAAGAAAGTGCATACCTGCGACAGAACGAATGCTTGTAAGGAGGTTTGAACCTCCCGCCATCGCCAATTAGCCGGAAGCTTGCTGAAGAAGCCACTTCGTCCGGGTGACGTGGAGAAGAGATCTCATCTGGAGAGTGTCTCCACTGCCACTGTGGCGGTTGATTCCTGAGGCGTTTTGGAACTTTTCGTGAGGGTTGTGAACCTCGTCTTTGTACTTCGGGTGTGATCGCACCTCTTCTGTTGCGATGCCGGAGTTGGAGAGGAAGAGTGAGGGTGCAAAACGAGGAATCGATGCTGTTTGATGCTCTCGAAAGGTTCGGGGATTCTTCCAAAGGGACATAAAATGTGACAGACCTTGTTCTTTGCTCTCGCGTTTTTCGTGTTTGTGTGAGACGAATCCCACTACAGACCCCGGACGAGCAGTGCACCAAGCCTCACGCTCAGGAGGGCGGGGAGGGTAGGGACAAAACCTGCCCCTATTTTTATGTTGGAGGGAGGTGCTATTTTAATCGAAGGGAAGGCCTAGGAGGGTAATTTGGAGCTGCAAGCCCTAAATTTGGCAAAAATATTTCCAAGAGAAGCCTCTAAAGCCCCAAAAGTGAGAAGGCCAGAAAAATGGACCAACCCAGGGCTGAGGCTTGGTGTGCTGCTCGTCCGGGGATAAATTAAGGAATCCGTGTGAGACCGACCTTGGCCTTTGCGCATAAGCGATGGTTCTTCAAACCAAGTTGCAATGCCTTGGTAGCATTCACGGTTTTTTTAAAATCCCTACAGCCCTTTCAGATTCGAAGACGTCATTTGTTGTTTGTTGATGTTTGGGTGACTGTTTGTTGTCGTTTGGTTATGTGAACACATTCCCTTGGAGTTAATAAGCTAACGCACATGACATCCAAATGGGGTCATGTGTAACCAAATATGGTTCCTGAAAGTCTGGATTGGGCTCTACAAGACCAAACCAATTTCATGGTAAAATTGAATTTGGTTTGTAACCAAATCACTTGGGTACCCTCTTCTGCTCTATCTTTTTAACCATATTAGTAATGCATCCACGACCCATTATTCACATTGAGTTTCCAATGAGTTGCCATTGCGTTCCCATCGCATTCATGGAGCGTTCCCGTAGAGTTCTTAGCCAATTCCCAATGCGTTTCCAATGATTTCTCATGACGTTTCCAATTTGTTTTCAATGAGTTCCCATGATGTTCCCATGTGTTCCTACATGTTACCAAGAGCATTCCCTAGTGTTCTCCAGTGTATCGTGTAAAGAAAGATCGATAACCACAATAGATCGAGAGTCCTAACCAACATCAAAGAAACAAGAAAACATACACTAAAACAAGTATATGTAGTACACCCTCAAGGAATGGGTTGCATATCACAAGAGTAGTCAAGCGTCACGCACATCACAATGGGTGAATCAACGAGTGTGAAGTACAAATGGAAAGCATGAGACTTTACTAATCGCTTAAATCGCCACTTACAAGCAACTCTCAAACACTACTCTCCACTCTCACTCACAAAGCTTGACTTGACAAAGACGTCACATCAAGGATAAGTGCGGCGCTATACGCACACACGCGCAATCCTAAATGGATGAAAGTCATCCACGGATGAATGAAGTGCGCCGCCATATGTCCCTAAACACACGTAGATTAGTAACAAACTAATCTACGCTAAAACTACGATACGGAGAGGCCCTCGATGCCACATCCCGTGACAGCTGTCGTGTAAGAAAGATCGATAACCACAACAAATCGAGAGTCATAACTAACATCAAAGAAACAAAAAAACATACACTAAAACAAGTATATGTAGTACACCCTCAAGTGCCCCCCTTAGCGGATAAAGAGACCTTCAATCCGGCTAGGACCAAACAACATTATATAGACAATCGCCACGGTGATGCCGCTGCAACAACTGTACGCATTCAGTTGAAGATGTAATCCCTTGCCGCATCAATAAACTAATAGAGAAGTAACTAAGAGAGGGTAGGGGGGGTGCAATGTGAGCCCCATCCTTAATCGCCTTAGGCAACTTTATTGCCAATCCCTTGGTCAATCCCCGTGTAGCCTATTCCTGAAACAAAACCAGGAACTTCAACTTGATGGCACGACACCATACTAGTGACATGTCCAGGAGAAAATCAAGTTGTTTCATCTGATGAAATGTGGCTCGAAGACCTCCTACAACGAGGGCAAGTCCAATCTCCAGGCGGTAGAGTAGAGAGGGGCGGCGTCAAGCAAGCCATATACCAACCACGCTGGCAATGGCCACAAAGCAACATAGTAGTCGCGTCCTTTTTCTCACCACACAAAACACGGAAGACCTTGTGGCACAACAACCAACTCAGGATGCACGGAGCCATCAATGGGCAAATGACAGGGCGCGCAGTTTTGGAGTGCTCCCGACACTCTCGGCCATCTTTGCCTTCCAGCAACAAGATGCCACTAGGCAACACATCCTTCACACGAAGAATGGTGCGCCCGGCCTTGACGTCCAACGTCGTAGGCGCCTCACGCTGCAAATAAACGTAATCTCCAGTGGAGAAACGTCGCAATTGAGGTCGATAAGCGCCGCTACGAATGCGAGCGTACCGTAATGTGTCGCGGTGCTGAGTGATGGATAAATTCTCCATGGTCATTGGCATGGCCCGCTTGAAGAACTCCGCTCGGTCACGCAGACACTTGATCCAGACCTCTGGATCATCCAAATCCACCACTGGAGCTAACTTCTCCCGTACAGAGCTGGGTAGAATTGGCTCCCGTCCGTACAACAACTGATACGGACTGAAAGCGGCCAAAAAGGCCTGCCGGCTAAATCGGTATCCCATGGCGATCCATGGTATCATCAGATCCCAATCACGGTGGCCACCTTGAAGTAATCCATACTTCTGTAGTCCACGCTTGACGGTCTAAACCACATGCTCCGCCAAATCGTCCGCTTCCGAATGATCCCGAGAAGTGGTACGGTGGTCAATCAAAGCTTTGGTGCACAAAACCTCGAAAGCACCAAGGAACTCTCGCCCTTAGTCAGTCAACACCTCAGCTGGGGCTCCAAAACAAGCCAACACCCGGTCAAGGAATGCCATGGCCGCCAACTCCGAGGAGTTTTGTGGTAGTGCCACAAGCTCAATCCACTTGCTGAAGTGCTCCACCATCACCAACACGTACTTGGCTCCACGTGGGGTGACAACAAGTGGCCCGGCAAAATCCAGAGACCAACGGTAGGCCAAACCCATGATGGGCAAAGGCTGCAACTGTGCTGACAAGGTGTTGAAGCTGGATCTCACCCGATCACAGATTTTACACCGTGAAACGTATGTAGCGACATGCTGATACATGCCGGTCCACCAATATTGGTTGCGCAGCATCGAATGAGTCCGCCGCACGCCAAAAAGACCAAGGTCTTCGTGTACCTACCGTACCAACGAAGCCCTCTGATCCGGTCTAGGAACTATGCGCCTAGTTCCATCCGGCCACAACCGAAATAGAAGGCCGTTCTCCCAAGGGAACCTTGCTATCCGGTGTCCAACTCGATCGCGCTCCATGGCCGAAAGAGCGGGCGGAAGTGTTCCACGTTGCAGCTTGTGCAAGACTGAAACGTCTTCCCACACGTCGCTAACAACCTGGGCCTTGTCCGGTTCTTCATCCGCTGCCATATCAGGCAACGTCGATGTGGATCCGGACATCAATGTGAGGTAGGCTATCGCATGCTACCCCGGGACTGACTCTCTGTCACAGTCTCCATGCCACCTGGCACCAGTCAAATCCTCCTCCGATGGACTTCGATTGCGAGATAGACCATTTGCATCCAAGTTCGTGATGCGCGCCCTGTGTACAACCTCAAAATCATACTCCTGAAGGAACAAAGCCCACCCGGCAAGCTTGCCAGTAAGCTTGTCAGACTCCATGAGCCACTTCAAAGGCTGGTGGTCGGTCACCAAGGTAAAACGTTGCCCATACAAGTAGGGCCTAAAATGAGCTATGGCCCAAACCGCGGCCAAGGCCTCCCCCTCATAGGACGAATAGTTGGACTCTGGGTTGTTGTTGCTCCTAGAAGCAAACGCCACAACGTACTCCCGTCCCTCATTATCCTTCTGAGTCAACACAGCTCCCAATCCTACCACACTCTAATCTGTGTGCAAGTGGAAAGGCCGTGTAGCATCTGGACGCCGCAGTAGAGGCGCTGAACCGAGCTTCAACTTCAAAGTAGCAAACGCCTGCTGCTGCTCCCGTCCCTAAGTCCATGGCTGATCCTTCTCCGTGAAAATAGTCAACGGTTTGGCAATCAAGCTAAAGTTCTTGACAAACCGGCGAGAGTAATTTGTCAAGCCAAGAAAAGCTCGAAACCGTGACACGTCAAATGGGGCAGGAATTTTCTGCTATGCATCCACCTTGGCCTGCTGCACGCCAAGACTCCCTCGAACAATCATATGTCCCAAAAATGGCAATCGATCGTGGAAGAACTTGCACTTGCCATGGTGCAAGCGCAATCCCCACTGTCGTAATCTCTCAAACACCGCCTGAAGATGCCTCACATGCTCCTGTGGGCTGCTGCTAAAAATGATAATATCATCAATGTAGCATCGGGCAAACGGTAAATTGGTCAACACCCGGTCCATCACCCTCTGAAACTCAGCGGGTGCGTTCTTGAGGCCAAATGGAAGAAACTTCCAACGGTAGAGCTAATCTCTCCCATCCAGATCAACTCCCAGAACGCGGTCTTCACCCGGTCGTCCACCATCAATGGTAACTGGTGGTAATCGGACCGCAAATCCAAAGTACTAAATACTCTAGCGTGTCCCACCGCATCAAACAACTCCTGTAGCGTGGGCATGGGATACCGATCCGACTTAGTCTTACGATTCACTGGCCTATAATCTCCACACATCCGCTTCTCCGTCCAGTTGCCAAAGATGTCCTTCTTCGATGGTATCACCGTGGCACAAGCGTACTCGCTATTGAAGAGCTCAGTAAAGCTGGCGGCCAACAACTCCTGACAACGAGTCTGAACCCCAACTTTCTCAGAGAGACTGAGCTTGCACGGTCGTCGGAAGATCGGGTGGTTGTCCTCCAACTGAATGTGAATCGGTTTGCCTCTATAGCCTTCAAAATCATGGAGACTAAAGGCAAAACAACTACGATACGAACGTATAAATGCTCGTACCCTTCGTGCCTCGGCACCGGTAAGATGTGGCCCCAAATTCAAAGGCCAATCATCAAACTCCGTGGTCTCCTTCTCCACCGTAGAAGACTCACCGCATACTGGCACGGCCGGTGATTGCTACTTGGTAGAAGAGAGGGCATTAATGCCCCCAGACCCCTCACTCACGGGATCTATAGAAAATCCCGTGTCGTGATGATAAAATGGGAAAAGATATCCCGAGCATCCTCACGGCCAAAGTCCTCTACCAAGGCTGCAAAGACACGTTGAGCACGAAGCTCCTTAGCTGCATGCCTCTTCAAACGAAAAAGCAACTCCACTTCCTCGATCTCTGTGAGATGTAGCACCGCTGCCCCCTGACCATCAGAGTATGCCCCCAGCACGCGTGGATGGTCACCCAAACGGCGCTGAGCGGCAAAACAGAGGCCACATACCCAAACGAAGGTGTTGAGGTCAATGGCTTGACCCAACAAATAACGGCGTTGGCCCTTAAAAAGATCCGGTGCGGCGGTGGTGTCTGTCAAAAAGCCCATCGCCCGCTCCTTCTCATCGGCAGAAGGCTCCTTGTAAGTTTCGGAAGAAGAATCCCAAACCATGCCTGGACCACGTGTCCTGAAGGCAAAAGAGCCCGGATAGCACATCAAGGTGGGAAATGCCTCCCGAGTAAAACCAACGCGGTTGACCACCGCCAATGGTGGCTCATCCTCCTTGGTAATCTCCGTGGATATACGGTGGTCATCCAAAATGGCATCGACCTCACGACGCACGGGCCGTTGCACTTGAGCAAGTGCAAAAGTGAGCGTCGTGGATGATGCCATGTTGGTCCAAATCCAACGTGGCCGATGGACGTAAGATCCCAACGCCGCGGCATCAACAAACGTAGGGGGACCAAGAAGGTGATGGATATACACCCAATCCTCACGCACCTTCGTCCGTGTATCCCCCAATGGGGCTACATTCTCAAAAATGTACCCTGGTAGTGTCGATTGGTCGATAATCCACAACTGGATGAGCCTGAGCAAATCTTCAAAGAGACCCGATCGTGGATCATCCAAGCCACGTCCAGTGCCCGCTCGTGAATGGCCTTGGCAAGGCCATCCTGCAATCACTAAGTCCACGTGACCTAACCGGCAAAGATCATCCTCACTGATCAACGTCACATCACGTGGCAACTTGCCAAAATACCCTCGAATTGCAGAAGGTGGTAACTGCTCTGGATACAACGCCAGAAGACGTTGAATGTGATGGTGAGCGGCACGGTTGGCTGTAAAGCCACTATCCACGTGGATATATTGTCGTACCTTGAGATCGGCCTCTAACACGGCCGCGAGCCCCGTACCAATACCGGCAAATAACTCCACAAGGGTAATATCCTCATCCGATGGTTGCCATTGAATAGTGCGAGCTTATAACGGAGTGGAAGAGTCCACTGACAACGGTGGAGCATCAAGAGCGTCCACAATTTCCCCACTCCGACAAGTGAGCTCCAACGGCGTCCTCCACGGCGGAAGCGGATCCTTGCAATGACGTGCAGGGATTGCCAATGGTGGGTGCTCGCGTGAATCCTCCACCCCAGACATAAATGCATATGTCTCCTCCAAAAGTGAAGAACCAGACGGCAAGTCCAATGCCAGAGCACTGTACCCAAACATAGCGTCCGTCGTCGAAGTCACCGCGCTAGCTGCAAAGACCACGGGGATGAGCTCCTTTCTGCCATCACCGGCAGACCACCCTGGCCTAATCCAGGCCTTCTCCGTCTAGTTATCCATCCCAAATCCAAGTGGATATAGTGCATGCTGACCCACTAAAATATCGTAGTTGGTGGCGCCAGCTACAGCGCACTGAAGGGAGACATGGGAGAATAACGGACCAGATCCTACGCCAAACATGAACTGCAACGGATGTTGGGTGTAGCCCATGGCCTTCTCCGTGCCCCCAACCGATGTAACAATCGTGAATGGGCAAGGCTCGAGGTCCGAAGCACCTAGATCCAAATCCTTGGCTAGCTGTTTGCCAATCAGCACTGGCTGAGCTCCGGAGTCCAACATAATACGAAGGGGGGTAGCTCGAATAGGGTTGCCGTCCGTACGACCAACGACCATGACTTCGTCATCGTTTACATAGCGTACCACCCCTGGACGCACACGACGTCGCTCCCGTGCCGACCGGGCCGCAACGTCAGACAAATAAGCCACTCCAGAGATCAAGGACTGATACCCGAAGGGCTGCTCCATAAGTGTGGAAGTGGCATTGGCCTCAAACGTGGAAATAGCCTCCGCCGCCAACTTGGCCTACATTGCCACCAAATCCTCTTCGGCAGGTGGAGCCGTCACTGCCTGTGACACCTCCAATGATGGCATGGGCACCTTGCCCTCCAACATACTACCCGCCAAGTGGAATACACCGGATGGTTGAAAATCCGGTGTCAAAAAGTCCACACCGGCAAACACCGGCAACCGCAACACCTTGTACGCCAAGGAATGTACGACATCCACATGAGTAGAAGAAACTGGTGGTACGGTAGTCAAAGAAGGAGCGGCACCAGTAGCAGCTGCATCCGCAATGCCAACGACAGTGGTAGCCGTGGTTGACCAATGTGGTCCGGTAACCCCACGTGACGTGGACGACCACTGGTTCCCGCTACACTAGATGAAGGTGACACTGCCTGTGCGGTGGTCTGAGCACGAGTGGCAACTGCAGCCACAACCTCCCCGGAAGCCCCATACAAATAGGCATCCATGGCTAAGGACGAACCACGACTCTTCACCGGAGCCCGTACGTCCACCACTTGTCCCAAAGAAGCATTCGCACTCAACTTCTTCTCCAACTCCACTACTTTGGCCTCCAAGTCCTTCTCCGGTGATGAACTCGGTCGCTTCTCCGGGTGGAGAACAAAGCAGTTCTCATCGCTATGGCCGGCCCTACCACAATGAGAACAAGTAACGAGCTTCTTCCCCTTGCCCGCAATCTTGTCACCAAACTTGGCCGCCTCGGTCTTAGGCTTCACCTTCCCCTTCTCTGCCCCCTTCTTCTTGGAACAATTCGGAACCCCTTTGGTATGACCGGGTTCTCCACAAGCCCAACAATGCACAACCTTTTTAGGTTGTGCCTCCGCCAAGCTACTCGTCGCAGTAGCAAGCTTCTTGGACTTGGGAGCGTCCATCAATGACGTGACCAAGTCTGTGGCCTCGGACACGCCCAACGCTCTATCAAACACTTCCACCTCAACCAATGCTTGAGTCAAACTGGCGTTGCCGTGATAATAAAAAAGAAAACGGGTGATGGTCAAGTCCACCATCCTCTTGTCCAACTTGGAGATAAAAATCTTCACAAGTTGGCGCTCCGTGAAGACATCACCTGCCTCCGCCGCCAACCGCCCCAATCTGGTATACATGGTGCGCGGCATGTCCTCCTTTTCACGACGGAAATCCTGGATGCGCTGCATCTGATCACGCCGGAATCCCCCATACTCCACCTCCAAGTGCGCCATGAACTGCGCCAGAGGGCCAAAGACTGGTGGCGAACCGACGGCCACCAATGCCGTCCGCGTGGCCTGGGCCAAACGCGGCATGAACCCTAAACTGGACGCCTCATCTACAAGGGCAATGCCCTTCTGCCTGGAATTCTCACTGGAGAAGCCTCTCCTCTCCTTGGATTGATCGGTAATAGTCGGGACACGAGCAAAGGCGCTCTCCTTGAGCGCAGTCACCAACTCCACCCGGTCGCGCCAGTAATCCTCAACCGGACGCAACTCTTCCGCACGCAGTACCGACCACCTTCCATAGGTCTGGAGCGCCTCCAGCTCCAAATGCTCAAGTAAAAGCTCAAAAGCGTACGAGTCGTTGAATGACGGTGAACGCTGGCGCTTCTCTTTCATCCATGTCTGGAAACGGAGCCGCCAATCGGGCAAGGAGATGCCCCTAGCCCGACCTGAGAAACGATCACGCAGAACGTGGCGGTGATCGTCCTCCATGTCGTCAAACGTGCCCACACTCCAAACTCGAAGCCTACAGTCGGTATCCAACGCCGAAATAGGCTCAAAAGCCTCGTCGGTATCTGACCCTGGCCCAAAGTCTGAAGCTGGTGCACTCTCCGGAGAATCTGGTGAGGGAGAACGGTAATACCGACTTCTCGTACTCACCATAAATAAAAATTCTCCGGGTAACTATCTACGGGTGCTATCTAAAGGGTAAGGATACGAACGGACAACCTGCACTTGCAAAATCACCAAGCTATGTGCTTTACCGGTCATCACCTCCGGCTAACACAGGTCCAACCACATCCCCCCACATGAAAAGGTCTTGCCGGTCATTACTCCGACTTCACCCCTACGGTACCCTATCATAAGCTAGCACAACAATAAATGGGGCCACCGGAAAACACCGGCAACAAGCCCGCAACACGGGGGAGGTACCGCACAAGAATCCAGAAATCGAAATCGGATCCTCTCCCCCAACAACATAAAAGCAAGAAAATGAAAGAGACAGCGCCGTTGGCACATGCCTGCAGTGGATGCCTCAAAGTCGCAAAACCTGCAAATCAAAGAGAAACACTAAAAAGTGTTCCCCCTAATGTCTAAAACTAAGGGAGTAGCGGAGATTGACCGTGGTGTTTAAAAAACACTATCTCTCCAATGAAATCACGTACATTGGTGGATAATCACGACAAACGCCAAACTAACGCTAAAATTAGGTCAAATGGCAGAAACCCTAACTAAAAGCATAATTGTCACTCACATCCGAGTAACAATGCCTTTGAAATCTACTCCCAAAATTTAGCACTATTTTTTTTAAAGATCACAAAACATGTGATTGTTTTCGGCCCTCACGAAAAAACTAGCAAAATATATATTTTTTTATAAACTATTTTTTTTACATCACTAGTCTTAGAATTTTTCCACGAGCTCAAATCCGAAAACATAATTGCGAAATAAATAAAATTGCAAAATCTAAAATTTGAGCTTCCAACTCCAGGGACTTCTGAAGTTTTGGACGAAAACTAGCGGAATAGGGATCCGCGGCACGCAATTGGGTACTTGTTGGAATTTGGACCCTGCCGCATTAAGGTGCCTCAGCCCTTACCAGTGGGACCCCTTTATCGCGCCTTCACGGCGCCCCCTACCTCGTGGAACGGTGGAAGAACGTTTTCGTTTGCTGCTGTCTATTGACAACTTCAGATCCTCCCAATCCTCCCGTCCGACGCGGACAAGACACCCCCCACGCTCGGACTTACCCGAGGTGGGCCCCCATCTTAATTGCATGGGCTCATTTTTCTGGCCCTCCCATTTTGGGGGGTCAGAGGCTTTTTTTGGCTTTTTAAAAAAAAATTGGGGCCTACGGCTGCATTTTAGTCTGTAGGTCCTCTTTTGGCTAAATTTAGGGCCCCATTCAAAAACAAAATAAAGGCCAGGTTTTGGCCCCATCACCTCGTCTTCCACCCCGTAAGTCTGAGTGTGGGGGCTGTCTTGTCAAATCGCTCCCGTCCAGCCTCTCCCCGATTCTGTCCTTCCTCGTTGACTATAGAACGCCTGAGCCCGACCGATGACTTCCGGTTTGACTTACACGTGGTCTTCAAACACCCTTGACCGTCAATAGTGCGTTTGCTGTCTCCGCAGCTCCCACGCTCGTATCTCCACGGCTCCTCCCTTGTGCAGAGGTCGTACACTAGCAATGTCCTCTGTCCGCTGGTCGGCGTCCAGCGGTCGGAAGAGGCGGCGAATTTTGCACACAGAGTCCAAGGACTCTCTTCTAAATATAAAAAATGAGACACTCAAATTGAAGGGCACTAATATCTTGCAACGTCTTTCACAAATTTAGTGCTAATGTCACTTACTCCTTCTCTACTCTCCTCACTCTTCCAAACACTTTGGAATTGCAAAAACAAGAAGAAAATAGTTAAAGAAATGGGGGTCTTTGTCAAGTGAATGGGTTGCATATCACAAGAGTAGTCAAGCGTCACGCACACCACAATGGATGAATCAACGAGTGTGAAGTACAGATGGAAAGCATGAGACTTTACTAATGGCTTAAATCGCCACTTACAAGCAACTCTCAAACACTACTCTCTACTCTCACTCACAAAGCTTGACTTGACAAAGACGTCAAGCCAAGGACAAGTGCGGCGCTATACGCACACACGCGCAACTCTAAGTGGATGAAAGTCATCTACGGATGAATGAAGTGCGCCGCCATATGTCCCTAAACACACGTAGATTAGTAACAAACTAATCTACGCTAAAACTACGATACGGAGAGGCCCTCGACGCCACGTCCCGTGACAAGTGGTCCTAACGCATTTCCCCGGTTGCTATAGAATTTCCAAAGCGTTGACATTAGAAACCAATTTATATTTTTCAAACTATATCCAAATTTACTTTTTGTTTAGTAGGGCCCACCATCAATCCTTGGGGCCAGATTGCAGCTCCATCCGCACTCATGTGCGATAGCTCAATGGCATCTTGGAGCTCACCATCTTAGCCTCATGATGGACACTGTGGAAGTTTCTACTACAGTGAGGTGAGTCCATACCGCGTACGGAAAATTGGAAGAACGGTCGGCCGGGCTGCCGGCTTTCGGCCCCGCTCAAGATAAATCTCGTCTCGATAGCGGGCCAACGCTAGTTTATGTTGTCCGCCTCCGCCACTCCCCTCGCACCACGTCACGCGCTTGTCACTTCACGGTAAGGAATCGTTCTTGGCTTTCCATTGGTGCAGGGTCGCAGTGAGTTGATTGATATGTAGCCTTTCAATCGTCCATGCCCCTGACGGGTATATCCCGACCTGCCGTGGAGATTTTCTCATCAGGGGTAGAGATGCTCTGAGACGGCATATCTTAGTGAGGCATAAGTGTCTTGGACATGTTGTCAACATTGTGCTTTTTTCTATTGTTGCTGCAATGAATTACATCTGGTGCATTTTTTTTCCCGCTGAGTAGATGCTACACCAAAAGATAATTCATGTTCTTTTGTCTGCGCTATATGTGAATAGTGGAGATCCTAGATCAACTTTGTTCCTAGAGCCATCTTCACATTAGGCACACGCACATGCATCCAGATACGTGCCGTTTGGTGACAAATCCGCGGTCGTAGGGTGCGCGTTCGACTGATCCTGCCCCAACGTGTTGAACCAACCAACATGTCACGTTTGCCTCCAAACAAACCAGAAATCAACCTTTCTTGACATGCCACGTAAATTCTTATGCACCTGCGGCGTAAATTTCTGTCATGTTCACCAACCTACGTGAAAATTGATGGGGCCGACCACCAATCGTTCGGGTTACCAACCCACTCCATTGGGGCCCATGTCCTCGACTCTATTGCACTTCTCTTATTACTCATGTCATCAAGTCGGTTGGCTTTGTTCTATATGCCATTGAATCCTCATTCAATGAATAGGCAGACGTACATACAAACCGTGGGCGTTCGTAGTCCAACCTGCCTCTCATGGGCTCGAGTTTGCATCTCGACACCCCAACGTGCCTAGCCCAACAAACAATTGGGCACCCCAATGATTTGCAAGGAGGTATTTTTTCCCAGAGATTTTTCTTTTTCACTTATTTCACTAAAACTCATCCATGCAATCTCCGCCTTTGTTGCGCAAATCTTGTTCCATGCACTAGGTCATACTTGTGAAAATTTTGATTGGCGTGTGCACAATGTTCACACTACGGAAGTTGTTTTTGGTATATCTCCTATGTGCAGAGTCTCGTGGGTTGTTGTGCCGCGTCAGGTGGAGGCCTGCTACTTGACGTCGGGGCCCCGATTGAGCCCTTGTTCGCATTCATGCGCGCCTCACTACGGGCCTCTTTATGCTACAAACCAAGGTGAGAGGCCAAAACTCCAAAAGCCTAGTGAAGCTCCCTCGCTTCAAATCCAAAGGATGGAATTTGGTAGCCATGGTATTTGGAAGTAGTATAAAGTGAGAAGAAGCCATCAAGTGGACCAAATCATTTTTCAACATAAATTTAAATATGGCAACCCGTATCTTCATCCTTCAGATTTAAAAATACACGTATCTTATTTTTTTCCTAGCTATTTCAGTAAGGCTTCTCGCATTTTCCGCCAGGCCCACCTCAAAGAGGTAGGTTGGACGGAAATTCTAGGGGACCCAAAATTGAGGCACTTTTTTTGCCATGTAGGAAAAAAGTGCTCGCCACGTCATTTTCTCATCCCTCCTCCTTTCAAGCTGATTATTTCAGCATGAAGCCAAATTTGAGGGACTTATGAATTTTGACCAATCACAACGTTCGAGAATGCTTCAACTTGTGGCTTCTTGCCTTTGGATTTGCAACGAAAAGAGCCCATAGTATTGAGTTCTCTATAGAACTGTATTGGTGTCACATTTGCAACGATTTGTTCACCTTGTTTGGATTAGCATTCTCACCTTTGTGTCTCTTGAGAGCGGTGACTGCCACTCTTGGTTGTTTCTCCAGTATGTGCTGATAAGTTTTAGCAAACAATTTGGTATATGTTAATTTTAAGCTTTATGTTTTGGAGGTGGATAACATGAGGAAGATTGGTCATGTGAAAGGTATCAATGGAATGTAAATTTTGTTCTAATCTTATTTCAAACCCAAAATTACTATTAATCTTTAATGAAAGGGTTCCTTCATATCCCACACAATGACACGGTGGTCATCATACCAATGGTACTACTATAACACCGTCACCACAAGATTCCCTTCTAATTCCCCTACAACCAATTTTGCATGAAACTTTTCCTAACTCTTCTTAGATTTGGAATTTGAAATCTTTCCAAAATAGAGAATTCTACTTATGATTGACAATGGAGGTCTAGTTTAGGATGTATGTCTCTACATTATGACTTGCTTTGCTTACCAAGTTTGTGCTCAACTAGTAATAAGAGACGCTTTACATGGGGAGTCAAGGCCAACAAATCTCCAAGCCAATTCACTCACATTTTGAGCCCAATTGGCTCAATGGGCCGCTTGGAGAACACATTAGAAAAATAATAAAGTGGGGGCGAATTCTCCCATGTGTAAAGCCCTTGGGGCCGTTTCTAGAGGCCATAAGAGGATTTTTTGACAAATTCAACCCATCTTGATCTTTCTTCTTTATCTTTGATAAAGATGGATGAGAGAAGGCATAAGGTGTTGGTTGCCTTTGTTTTCTTCGTGGCCATTAGGCATGTTTTCTCGGTTGTTGCAATTTTGCAACAATTGGCCTTGGCTAAACATTATAGTGCCATGACTATAATGTATGCCATCATGGTGGAAGGGGATGGCGTTTCAAAGGTGGCACGGAGTAGCACGAACCTATGACTTGTCAATCGGGTTCACCACTAGTTTGATAAAGTTTTTCCTAACTGTCTCGACGTCTCCCCGGGGGGATTGTAGGGGCGGGGAAAAAATCGCTAAATATAATAAATTTCAGTGAAATTTCTGAAAAAAAAATGTTGTATTTCAAAAAGTTCAGCAAGAAACAAGACAATGCACAAAAACGCTCAAGCAAGAAGAGGGAGAAAAAAATGAACAAGTGGAAGAGGACGATGAGGGTGAAAGAAAAGGAGAGGAATTTTGACCATCCAAATTCTGCCACCATCCAACGGTGCCGATTTGCTGAAAAAATGATTTTTTACCAAATTTTTTTTTTTTTAAGGGTTTTTGGAAACGGCCCCGAGGCCAAGAAACGGCCTGCCATTCTTGCAACGTCCGATTTTTGGCGCGCGGGCCGTGTCAGATATTGTCTTTCAAGCATTAAAAAATCGTTTCAAAAAATTGGCCTTTACTCCCCATGTAAGGCCCCTCGGGCCAATTTCTGAATTTGGACCAATCACAAGGCTGGATTTCGCCTTCCATTGGCCCTATGGTTGGTTTGGCCTCTCGTGTAAAGTGGCCCTAAGAATAGTGATTCATTTTAGCATTCTTTCATGTTTCTTCAATGGTACAGATTATTAGGACTTGAGATAAGTGACTTAATTTGACTCGCATTTGTTGATATTCGCATGTTACTTTCACATGTATTTAACCCTTTAACCCCTAAATGCCCAAAAGTCCCCTCAAGGGACTCTTGAAGGTTTGGGCAGGTTCCTATGGTGTCAATTTATAACATTCCTTTTTGAAATTTCTACTGCAGATGGACATTGCTAAAAGCTTTGTATGAGTCCATTTTATTTTTTCTAAATCCGACATTTTATGCAAAAGTCATAGGGTTTTGAATTTCAAATGGGGAGACCGGGCACGTCGGGCAACTCCAGAAACTTTTGCTAGGAGAATCTATTGAATGTGAGGTTTTCAATATTAGCAAGGAATATTATTTCCTTTCATATTGTCAAAAATCTCTTGTCTTAAGTGGAAAATAGCATAATAATCTAAGTCAAACATTTTTGCACATTGTCACACTTTGTCGGGCAAGGTACTAGAAAAACTTCTAAGTTTCCACATAAAACTTAGAGATCTTCATATTTCTTACATTTTATTTTTTCTACTACAAGATGTGGTGTAAAACTTCTTATTGGCCATTTGCAATATCATTCTAAAACATATAAATTAGTTCCAAAAACAAAACCGTGAATTGGCAATTTTTGAACCTCGACTCCTTGCACATTTGTTTTGAATACGCTACACCCCATTTCTACCTCTAAAAATTGGTCAACAAGGAAATAACATCATGATTAACACGATGGTAATGTTTTCAGACCTTGTGTAGTGCAAAAATTTGACAACAAGTGTAGTCAAAGTCTGTTGATCCACTCAAAGCAGGGAAGAAAAAGAACGGATTTCTCTACTTCAAACACTATAATCTTTCAATCCGTGCGGTCAAAGTTTATGAAATTTTCTGAGGACGTTGATGAAGAACTTAGAAGTCTTAATTTAGATCCTACGGTTAGATGTACAAATAAAAGGTTTCGATTACCTCATTACTCATTGCACTAGAACAAGCAGTTTTGAAGTGTCTTTGGTGTGAAAATGCCTTGGGCCTTTAGGGGTTAACCCCTAAGTCACCAAAATTCCCCTTGGGAGACTCTCAAAGGTTCAAGCAAATTCCTACTGTGTCAATTACAATATTAATTTTTGAAATTTTTACTCTAGATTTCTACTATGTCAATTTATAACATTAAAATTTGAAATTTTGTTGTAGATGGACATTACAAAAAGCTTTGTGTGAGTCCACTTTTTTCCCAAATCCGACATGTAATGAAAAATTTAGGATTTTGAAGTTCAAATCGAGAGAGCAGGCAGGTCGGGCAACTCCAAAAACGTTTGCTAGGGCACTCTATTGAATGTGAGATTTTCAATATTACAAAATAATATTATTTTCTTTCATATTGTCGAAAAAACTCTCTTGTCTTTAGTGAAAAATAGCATATTAATCCAAGTCAAACATTTTCACACACGGTCGCACATTGTTGGGCAAGGTACCAAAAAATCTTCTTCCTTTCTACATAAACTTAGAGATCTTCATATTTTTTACTTTTCATTTTCACCTTGGCATTATGTGGTGTAAACCTTCTTGTTGACCATTCCGATTCTCATTCTAAAACATATTAAGTTCACAAAAAATTATAATGTGAGTTGACAATTTTCAAACCTCTACTCCTGCACAATTTTTTTGAATATGCTACATCCTTTTTTAACCTCTAAAAATTGTTGTACAAGGAACTAATATCATGCTTATCATGATGGTAATGAATTTAGACCTCGTGTAGTGCAAAAATTGGACACCGAGTGAAGTCAAAGTGTGATGATCCACTAAATGCAGGGAATAAAATGAACCCTTTACTGTACTTCAAACACTATATCTTTGAATCCGTGCGGTCAAAGTTTATGGAATTTTGTGTGTCTGTTACTTAATAAGTCTTAATTGAGATCCTATGGTTAAATATTGAAATATATTTTTTGTTTTTCTTCCGTACGCATTGCACTAAAAACAAGTAGTTTTGAAGTGTTTTTGGTGTGAAATTGTCAAAGTAATTTAGGGGTTAATCACTATAATCTATTTCATCAACCGTTAGATGTTATGAAAATTTTCTCTAAGGTTTAGATCGTGGGTTGACTTCAATTTTGTAAGGTTAGATACTAAAATTAGTCATTATATTTCCATCAAAATTGTTTCAAAGAAAAAAAAATCAAAAATCAAAATATCAGTCGAAACATGCTCCATGCATTAAAGGGTTAATTTTATTCCATGTTCGTTCCAAAATCTTCTAGACAATAGAGTTTTTTTTTAAGTCCTTCATGAAGAAGAAAGAAATGAAAAAGTCGGGTTGAGATATAAATACGGGAAGAAAGAGAGCAAAGAGAGTTTCATGTTCCTTTTATCTACACCAATGAAATGAATGGAAATTAATGCTCTTGGATCCTACCCAATGCAGGCTAAAGCTCCCCCATGGTATCCTAAGTTTTCAAAGAGTTTTCCACACCTTCCCCAAGCCAAGTCACTCACTCCATGTGGTCCCACTTACTAACGTAAGACCCTGAAGTAAGGGGCGGCATGCAAGGTGACTTGGTTTCACTTGCAAGAAATCTCTAATAGTGGACATTGATCTTTCTTTGTTGGTTCTTTTGTATTACATGATGGTTGTTTTTTATATCATTTATTACTTTATCCACATTCAATTTTTTTGTTTATTATTGCATGACATTAATGCCGTATAATGAGTAGTTTCTAGAGTTTGGCCCTAAAGCAACAAGTCAATAATGTAGAATAAAATCCAAATGCAAAATTTAAACACCAAATAGAATAAGCCTGTGGAGTTGTTGCTCTAGTTTCAGTACTTCATCAATTTCAGTCAAATACCAATGTCAAAATATACTAGAATTAATTATTGCAATTGTACCCCCAAGTAATAAATTTCTCATCCTAGCATTGAAAAAACAATGATATTAAAGGCACCTTGAGTTATGGTATTGGAATATTCTGACATTCATGGTTGATGATAAAGGATAACATCCTCAACTTTGAAATCCAACCAAAATCTTAACCAACATCTAGTTGTTATTATTAGTTTACTTGTAAATTCTAATGAATGTAATGATCCAATCAAACAAACCAACATTAATATTTTTATTTTTTTTGAAGCAAAACAAAACAGGTTGATTGCAAAAAGACGCCAGAACAAAACATACGTGCCAGTTCGGGCAACACCAAGACTGAAGACTCTCGACTAACGTGAAACTCTTTGACCCAAACCAAGTGATCACCGTGGACGTTGCACAACAACTCATGACAACCCCAAGGAAACCAACATTAATATCAATGTCAAACTAATACATGCGTATGTGGACCAAATTTATCCCCAAGCTAACTAGAAAACAATTGTTTGGACAATGTTCCACATGAAGCTACACCATTGACAATTGCATTAAAATTTAGTGGCAATTGGCGAGGTCTTCCATTATTAGGATGGTAATGATATATTCGACTAAATAGGTAGATGTTGTTGAAGGATGAATTAAATAATAAGCATTTGTCATGAACACGAATCCCATTCCTATCATGATAAATGTTCTAAAGTGATTCCATTGTATCCTAGCTATAATTGTAGCTTATAGTACATCTTTTTCAAGTTCTTTATTCAAACAAGAACACAAGCCACTGTATAATTTTAATTTTTAAAAATGTGACATTGCAAATTCAAAACCCTAAAATTATTTGCTTATACCATTTGTGAATCAATTTTGTATAATAGAATATATTTGGGTAGAAATTAAGAGAATCTATATAAAAGAGAATTGTATGCATTGAATTTTCATTGAGAACCATTCATTATCTATTAGGTTCTAAAAATAAATTTCAAAATGAAATCATAAAAATCTTGAGGAAATTATATTTAAGGTCAAACTAATAAATTGAATTAATGTTGATTTTTGGCAAGCAATCCTTTAAATTGCCAAACTTGACACTTGGATATAGTATCACACTAAATTTATATTTCTCAATTGTACATTTAAATTTTTGGATTTCTTTGAAGTAAACTAACTTGCATTGAGAAGAGCATCATTTATCTTCTAATGGTCCAAGGAATAAATATATAATCCCAAAAAGCCACCACCATGGTAAGTCTTCATAAATGTATGGAAAATATGCACTATTCTCATGTTCTAAGTACCTCAAGCCACGAAAGGTGCCAATCTTACGCAATCTAGTTCACCTTCAACATGTTGAAAGCGGCCCATTCAACATTCACCTGAAGTACTTGGGAGTCGACGTTAGAGGAAGTAACATCCCTACTTTCTGGCGAGAAACAACCACTCGCCATGGCCGAGGGGGTCATTGAAACAAAAGATAGAATGATTCATTTGCAAGGGTTGATTTAGCAAGTGGATGCTGCTTGTGTCCAAGCCTCTTAGGACTTCAAGGCTAGTGGAAACCATGGCACCTTCCCCCTTGTCAAGCAACTGAATCCTCATCTTTTGAGTAGAGAGAAGTAGTATGTGATGGACCAAAGCGAGGATGACGTAAAGACAATGGCCACTTTCTTGCAAAACATCAAGAAATTGTTGACCACTGCTTTTAATACATAGGAAAGATTTTGTAGGTCTCCATGTGTTATGTTGGTGATAACTCCATGGATACCTGTGCGATGAATTTGAACTTTCTCATGGTGGATCTTGACTCTAGGCTTGGGTTGGAGGTTGTTTAAACTGTTGTGCCCTGTGTGGCTTCGACTTTACTACAATGTGGCCCATGCTTCAAGCCTCTTGAAATGAGGTATTTTCTTGTAGAATACTTTGTTGCTTGGAATAATATAATGAAATGGATTTTTGTTGTATCTTTGAAAGTTTTATTGTGAGCTAATGTTACGGGAAGGCATGTAGTAGACAAGCTGTGAGATTTTACACTTTTGTATTACGTGTAAGTTGAAATCAGGTTTGTTGAGTTGGTGAGTGCTACCAGTGTCACAGTACAACCAATTTAATCACAAGTTTG
Source organism: Bryoerythrophyllum caledonicum (assembly GCA_963971425.1). Classification (NCBI taxonomy): domain Eukaryota; kingdom Viridiplantae; phylum Streptophyta; class Bryopsida; order Pottiales; family Pottiaceae; genus Bryoerythrophyllum; species Bryoerythrophyllum caledonicum. Next base: position 20,736,013 of record OZ020524.1, on the reverse strand, counting down.
TATTTTTATCTAAGTCTTTTAACACAAGTAATCATGATTTCAATGCTCAAATCCTGACTTCTTTGTTTTGTGTGATAAATAAGGTGCCCCACTATATCATACATTTCAATGAAGAGGATAACATCCACATATATGGTGCAATTATATAAGCTTCATTTGTTATAAAAAGAGTTGTATTTGTGATTTAGAGTGTTTTGTTTGGTGCTACAGGTCCACTAAGGATTGGCCCGTGTTGTAAGTGTGATTTGGAAGGTAGATTTTACTACAGATTGAACCTTCAATTCCACAAACACTATTTAAAACAAAGAAAGAGTGGTTATTAAAGAATTTCAAGTTGTGGTTATTGAAAATGAAGCCAAATCGGTATTAGAATTGTTCCAAGACATTGAAAAAATTCAAAGTTGGGAATAATCTCTTTTATAAATTAAAAACAAAAATAAAAAAATGTCAATTTTTCTATTGCTCAATCCATCTATACGTAAACTTATTAGTGAAATCTGACCATTCATGTCTCCTCCTAGGTTTATATTCTCTACCTAAACTATCTTCCTACATGCTATAAGCCAAATATCCTAAACTAATCAAGCACACTATTCCTTTAAAATGGTAAGAATTATCATGTATAATTGAAATTTCACTACCGGATGCAACACAATGCACCCTACTATACCGAATGCTATTATCACAAAAAACACCAAACATGCTAACAAAATAGCAGTTATCAACAGATTCTTTAGCAATTTCTCCAGAGTTTCCTTGATAAAGTATGGGCTTGAGCGCTATCGGCGTTTCAGGTGCCATCGGCAGTAGATGGTAGAAATTTAGTCTGAAAATGGTAGATTTTTGAATTAAGTAATCGATCTTGTTGGCAACATGGCTCTCAACATGGCTACAGAAGTTTTTGTTGACTTCCACGTCAAAATGAGTTGTTTTTATGTACTCATAATATGTAAATATCCACCAACGACTTAGTCAGGGGCCACCCCTGAAGACAAGTTCTTCGAATATCGGAATATGTACTGTGCTGGAGCGCGGTTAACATCTCCAGGTGAGCTGGTGTACTGGTGCTCCAGTTTGACTAATAATCTTTATGTTTCTTGTCAGCTTCTTTAACAATAGATCATAATAATGATGCTCCGGCTGAGTTTCTAGTAAAGTACTCGATTATGGTCAATTAAGGTCTCTGTGATTGTAGTCAACAAGAACATGTTACTTTGTTACGCCAACCAATCAGAGGCTCAGTTTGTGTCTGATTGTAGTCTGAGGTGTTATTGAGGTTCGCAGCCTGTAATGTCAACCCTTGAGAGTTACTGCCAATGCGGACCTTGACGTGGAATGTCATTTCTGCCGGAAATATGCTAATGTGTGTCGTGTTGTATTGGCGAAGTATATAAGATTAAAATCTATGCCGGTGAGTAGCAATTGCAAACTGAATATTCAATCAATCAGTCCAAGTTCTAATGAGGTGACGAATCACACTCTCTGATCCACGAAGTCGAGCCCCAAAATTCAAGCCGCATGTAATGTACAAGTTGATCGAAGCCATCATCAGCTCGGTCCAACTCCAATTTCGACATGGAAACCGAATATTTTTTACAACTAAAAATGCGCCTATCATCTTGACTCATCGACTTCCACAGAACTTGCTCAGCTTCAACAAGGTTCCGCAGTTTGAGTGATCATCCTTCAACAACAACAAAGAGGAAGGAAAATTGAATTTACGTTTGTCATCAAGAACGTCCAACTTATCTAGTGCACATCACCCATATTTCATTCATTCGTGTCTGCACGTCCCACAATGTTTCCTTATTTCCTGTCTGTACATCGCATCACCTGGAATTTCTTAGTCCTTAAATGTCCGTTAAGGACCATATATATGGTCACGTATTTTCATGTTAGAATACAAAATTTGTATTGAAATTTAGCAAGAAGGCAGTATCGAGTTGATTATAAGAAAGCAAGAAAGAGCTGTGCGGATACTGTTAATTTTTTGAATTTGGTCCCAAATCAACAAAACATAATGTGAGAACATCATTGACAAAAGAAGCTACATGGTTGATTTTCTTTTGTAAAGCATATAGAATAGTATGACAAACTAGAAAGAAGGTCTTAAAAAAGCCTTGAAGTTGGATTATAAAATGACCAATTTGATTTATAAAGAACAATATAACTGGACAACTTGCAATTGAAATATAAAGTGCAATAAGTGTTTGAGCGCGTGATATTATAAATAACTTTTAGAATGCATTTGATTTTTTTGGGATTTGGAAATCATCTTGCTACTCTAAAAACATCTAATTGTATTTTTTGACTATAAATAAACAATGTCTAATAAATATCCATAAAGTTTACATCTCAAAATTTTATTCCATGTTCAATCCAAAATCTTCTGGACTATAGTGGATATTGATCTTTCTTTCCAACACTTGTTAATTCTTCAGCAAGAATATTAGATGTCGGTTGTTCAAATCATTTGGAACTTTATTCATAAATGAAACTACTTGTTTATCATTGCTTGCCACTAATGCCGTTTAACGAGCAGGTTTTGGTATTTTTGCCCAAAGCAATAAAACGGATATTTAACAAAATATGGACAAATGGAAGTCCAGAAATAGTGGTCGGCTGCCAGCCGAGAGCTGCCAAAGCGTCTTATTAATAATCTTCTAAAGTGCTTTACTCACTCATTTTCTATCCAAATGGAGCATATGAGATGTTTTTGGCATCTACATTTTTTGTAGATGTCAAAAAACACTTCATAAGCTTGATTTGGACAAAATTTGAATAAGATATGACCGTTTGAAATTTTCATACTAAGAGAAGCATCGGTTGGCAGCCGATAAGAATTCAGAGTAATCGATCCACAAATGGTGATTTTGTCCAGATTTTGTTAAATATCCGTTATAAGTCAATAACAACGACGCTAGCATGTGAGCAATGAGTAGTGAGCGGTGAGCAGTGAGCAGTGAGCGGTCAGCAGTGAGCAGTGAGCAATGAGCCGTTTAGCTAAATTTGGCAAAATTAGTACTAAAAAGGGATTATTACTATTTTAAAATTATAGTAATTACTTAAATTAGTATATTAGATGGTCATATGACAAAGTGTTTATGATTGCCTTTGGCAATAAGAAAGCCATGAAGGAGTTGTAAATGTGGCCGTTTTGAAGTGAATTGTCTAATTAACAGGCATTGTTGAAATCACTCACTGCTTTTGAGTAATCCCATTTGGTGTCGTTGCTAGATGAAACATATTGGAAATTGGATATTGGATGAACACAGACTGGATGAAGCAAAACGAATGTTTCTGTTCCTCTATGCCAGTTCAGATGTGAAATTTTTCATTTTGTAGTGAAAAGTAAGAAACCTAATAACAAGCAAGAAGAAATCTAATTGACTCCAATATACGATTAAAAACAGGGAACACATTTTCTTTTATGAAAAAAATGCCTGGGTGATACCAAAGAGGCCATTTGTTGCTCCAATTAAACAAAAAACTGCTAAAAACAAAGAACATCAAATGGACCTTTCACAAATCCATTTAGCAGCCCTGAATCGAATCCAATGTTTCAAACAGGTGAACAGGGATAAAAACCACACAAAAAAAACACAAAAAACTATAATGAACCTAAAAAAAACACAAAAAACACTACAAAAAACAAAAAAAAAGAAACAACAAAAAAAAACAATGCACAGAAAAAAAACGAATGAAAGACAATACACAAAAAGAATTACACAAAAAACCACTAAAAATAATAGAAAAGCACAAAAATTAACACAAACATAAACAAAAAAATACACCAAAACAAAATTTAAAATTTAAAATTTAAAAAAAAAAAAAAACCAAAAAAAAACCAAAAAAACCAAAAAAAAACCAAAAAAAAAACAAATTCCAAAAGGATAGAATTTTTTTTTTGCTAGGGTGAAATGGGCTCTTCGGTACCAAAGAGCATAATTGGAGCTCCAATTTTTTTTAAACCATCAGAATGGATAAATGGCTTCCTAACAAAGTGAAGGACAATGCAATTATATAACCTATCAATATAACAGTTTTACAGTTTAGCTCCCTATGCACATGAAAGTAGTAGCCATGCGCCTAACTATATGAAGACGACCTAGGTTTACGCTAATAGCTTAGAGATCAGTGCCTCGCAAATGTTGGTGAATCTCATCAAAACTAAGACTCGCAGCGTGAACATATTTGTCGACTTGGCAGTCAGCCTTACAGAGGTATCTGTAAACATAATACAAATGCTTGCAGTTCAGCCACGGTTTCCGTTTGCCTAGTGCACCAGTGCTCATGGTAACAAAATAATCACAAGTGCAAGACGGCAAGTCACTAAGTGAAATTAGATAGGTCTTCTACTTCGGGAAGATACCCGAGTCTAGTGTGATGATTCTGCCATAACCAGGGTATGGAATCATGGTAACGGATTTCATGGTTGCCGGAACATTCCTAGCAGTCTCCCATTTATTAAGGTGATCCAAGGTGGGTGCCTTTGGATTCCTCTTGATCGTCCTTCCATAACGCTTTGTTGGATGGCCACCCGCATCTGGGGCGGTAGGGCTTGGAGTGTTTGAAGTAGCTACAGAAGGAGACGTGTTGAAAAGGCGTCTAGGAGACATATCAAAGTCCTTCGTTTGAAGCTCAAATCCCCCATCTTCCAATGCCAGAATCTCAGCCTTAGTGAGATTTGTACCACGTGCAACTGGCCAAGTAGTTGGAAGAGGGGGCCAATCGTGCACATATCTAAACTTGCTAGCTTGGGCACAACGCACAATATCGTCCGAACAAAACCAGAAATCAGATGAAATAATTAATCTGGTCCCCGACTCTGTCATTTTACCATTGTAAGTAGGGGTAGGAGTGCCCTTTACCTTGTCACGGCATACCTTGGCACCACATTTGGTCTTCTGGCCTACTTGGACGGCGTAACACTTCTTGGTGACTGTAGAGCACCGAGCAATGTGCCATTGATGTAGATTGCACTGAGTTTCTACGATTGAAGTTGCGTGGCCCCGATCTGACAATGGTTCTATGGGTGGAGTAATAACCACACTTGAAGGACCGGCGTCTGTTCGAGATCGAGTAGAGCGGGTTTGTACATGGGGATGAGAGTAGTTCACTTTATCATGGCGGTGAGAGTCTTCATCAGATCCCAGCGGAAGATCTAGTTTTCGCTTCGCGGATCCAAATACCTCCTCGCCTTCCAAATGGGGAACTCGAGTAGCAAATTGATTTACGCCAGGGAACTTTTTGATTGCTGTAGCAATCTTAAGCGGATCCTTAGATCGTCGGGCTGCCCGTAAACGAAGTTCATCGAGGTGGGGCCTAGTTTCCGAAGCGTGACCGTGTAAATAGGCCCAATAGTTTGTGGTTTGCATCATTGCACGCATCATATCGTCCGTCGTAGCAACATATAAGCACGTCCCTCTATTGCCTGACATTTGTAACCATCTATTGTGCACCGTCTCAGATAGGTTGGAGGATGGCATTTCAGCCAATTCTTCAATGTCGAGGTCTTGTCGAGCAGTCAACAGAATTCAGGGATTTAGGTTAGAGCATGTGAAATTGAAGAGCGAAGATACATAGGCTTGGGGTTAGTGTTTAGAAGACGTAGAATATGTATAGGAGTTAAATCAATGTAGGGTTAGGTTTGTGATAACTTACCATGTCCATGAAGCTACCCCATTGGCGGTAGCGGAAGTGCCAAAAACCGAGCCAATCGTCGAGCTCACGTACAGCCTCCTTCGTCCCTGTACGAGATGAGAGCCACCAACCTTTAATGCCAAGGTATAATACTTCGGCCTCTTCAAATGATTTTGCATCTCTGTATTGTCTACATAGCTTGATATGTTGATCTTGTAAATCAGTTCGGATAAGCTTTTTGTGTGCCGATTGAGTGACGTTACCCAATGAAGAAAGCATGTCCTCTCTCTATCAACCATCTTTGCTGTTGGGTCGCCGCTTCTGTAGATTATCCTCACAGCGTTCCAGTTAGCCTATGCACTATCCGCCATGAAACCCTTGAAGTTAGGGTTTGTGATACCGTGGTGAGCCATCACATTGTTGAGAGCTGACCACATCAACTTCTGAGACTCAACGTCCTCGCTCTGCATATCACATATGACGATGCTCATCACCCGACAGTATTCAGGATTGTACACATGGCATGCCATTGTAGTCCAACCCTTCACACGTTTGACATGGTCGAACATGATCCAGGAGTTCTGCAGGTCTCCGCCAATTTGCATTTGCCTTACGAGATCCACACCGCTCCCTGGACCTTCTTCAGACATCTTGAAGAGGTACACCTTCTCTTTTCTTTGTCCCGGGAAAACGCTATCTTTTATGTATGCATAAGGACTCTTCATCTTGAGTTTGATGATGCTGTCTAGTGGTCCTCCATTTCCATTGGGACGTAATGTAGAGATAGCGTTGCGGATGTTGGGTGAGCTTAGGATTCGAAATCTCTCTATCACTGCCACATGGGAATCTCCACGAAGGGGTTCGGGGACTCCCTTCCGATCAAGTGCAAACAATTCGGCGGACAAGAACTCTTTACTTGCGGCAAGAGCAATTGCACAGTTCTTGCCAGTTAGGGTTCTGTGGACCTCATTACTAACAAGCTCAGAAACTCTTTGAACAGACTCTCAACATACTCCTTTTGCGGTCAGATGTTGGTGGGTGCCCACGTGAATACAAGCTCTTCCAATTCCATTGTTGTTAAGAATGTAATACATTCTGCACGGACAAGAGGGCCGAGGCAATGCAAGAGGGCGGAGACTTACAAATTCGACATTGAACTGTGGAATGCGTCGATGGCTGCTCCCCCATGAAAAATACATGCGTCGTAATGCCATCCCACTCCGTGTCATTGTGGGAGCCGGAGCGACGCAATCTCGGACAACTCTTGTTCATGCATCGGAGGTGACCGACACAACTTGAGTATCTGAAGGTAAGACCATAGTCATTGACAATGTTAGTAGTATGTGTTTTGGTCCATATATGACCATCATATCTTTTGTCCATCCCTTCCATCTTACGAGCGTATGATGGAGACAAATTACTCGGCATGGGTGGGAACTCAAACATTACGTCACCATTGAACTCTGAAAGAAGAAATTGGACTTTCTCACACCGTGAAGCATCCAGATCCAAAAATTTCAAATCACTCTTTCCAAGTGGTCTGCATTGTAACTGCTTAAGACAATTGAAGATGCTTGGTGGATCTGAGGCTGGATGAAGAGGAGGACGCGAATTCTGAGACGGCAGAGTAGAGACTGACTGTGACAAAGTTTCAGGGACTTCAAGGACAGTTTCTATAATTGGAGATATGAAGGAGAAATGGGAATTTGATCTAGGAACGGATTCATCATCTGAGGATTCACTAAGTAGGATAGTCTCACTATCAAATGATTCAACTTTGACTGGAGCTGCAGGAGACATATGCACAGTCGACTTTTTTGACTCTGAAGTGGGAACATAGGAGCAAATGATTGGATTTCCGTAAACCCTATATATTCGTGGCAAAAGTTTCCAGAGAAGGTCACCATCATGGATATGTTTCTTCTGCATAATTGTAGACAATACTAACTCTCCGTTTGGATCAAAGACTTCCTCCTCAATCCACATAGACCTCATAACATAATTGAAACGATGAGTGAGCATCGATTTAAAGACCCATGCTACATCATCGTCACCTAGAGGGACGAAGATCGGAACGCTTCCATCTCCACCACGAATAGTTGCCATAGCCATGGCGCATGGGGGGACGTAAACTGTTGCGACTATTATGGAATTGACCCGGTACGAACAGTCTTACGAATGTGGGAATTTGTATGAATGGATATATGGTAGAAAGAGAAGGGTTGAAATAGAATAGAGACGTTGTGAGTATATTAATTTAGTGAACTTAAAATGTAAGGTTTAGTAGTTTGGTAAGTTGTTTAGAAGTGCTAGCTACAGATGAGCGGCAGTTGGCGGCTAGCATGTATGAAATTAGGAATGTCTAAAATTATGTTACTACACACGTCGGTCCAATAGTCTAATAAAAAAGTGGAAAGGAAGCTAAAATGGAAGCTACAAGAAAGGTTAAAGCAAGTAAAATATTAAAGCATTAATCTCGTGGGGTGCAAGTGACGATGCCTTAACGAGTATTTAGAAATTGGGTTTTAAATATTGTCAAACTTGAGATTATTTCTAACATATCATAGTAGAAGGTAGTGGGCAAATAATGCAGATGACAGTTAGCATTGATTAATTTTGGTTATGAACTAATATTGTCGTTACATATAAAATTTACGCCTATTCAATATAGTTGAGTGGTTGGTATCTTTGAACTTTAGAATAGCAAGTGGGACCGCATAACTATAGTGTGGAAATGCTTTAACGTTAATGTGTAGTGGTTGATAAGAGGAATGCAGGAGGAGGTGAAGAGCAGACACTATTAGTCTAGATTCAGGTTTTCCACTCCAAAGCAGCTCCTGAGGTCTAGAATGGCACGACGAACAAGGTCTAGGAGATTGGATTTGGAAGGGACTTCGCTTAGTTCAACTTTTGATAACATGGTCAGTGGTGAACATTTCGAGCGCGAGGAGGAGGAGACCGGCGTTGCGAGTTTATTAGGCAACATGGACGACATCGTTCAAGGAATGCAAAGTGTTATAGTCATGGGAGAAGATGACAATTTGCACATGACCAACAACAACCCTGTGGAGTCAACATTTGACAAGGAAAACATGGATTTTTCGGCCGATGAATCTCAAAGGGTAATTTGATAACTTTTCTGATGTGGTGTAATATTTTGAATTTTTTTGATGAGGTTTTGAATTTTTGTCTATATCATGAGTGGGCTTTGGGGGCTTTGGGGTATGTTTGGATTTTAGATCTAAATTTTTTTCCTATCTAAAAAATTAAATTGCGTTCCTAAATACATGGCTATTTTTTAAACCTGAAGTATCTACAATATATTTTCTTATTATGAACACCTGCACTACGTGTGATTTTGAGCATGTAATGACCAGCACATGGTAGAACATAGATCCATAGAATTATGCAATGTGTAGTACAATTGTATGCCAATATCTTGAGTCAAAGAACGATGACACTCTCCGCACTGGGAACAAAAAAACCACAATGCACTTTTCACTAGACTCTGATTTTTACAATCCGTGCGGTCAATTTTTATGAAAATTTTTAAGTGTCACCTTGTAGTAGTGAACTAGAAGATCCTATGGTTGGATATACTTTTTGTTTTTACAGCCAATATTGCAATGCCACATCTTAAAAGGGTAGTTTTGAAGTGTTTTTGGTGTGAAATTGTTAAGCCATTCTAGGGGAAGTGGAAAGTATGCCTACATCTTGAGTCAAAGTACGATGACTGAAATTTATGATCAAAGGTTAATAGTGATAATAAATTGTTTCAATTAATCTTTCAATTTTTAATCACCAAGTGGTTTTATTTAAGTGTTTTGGTGTGAAACGGGATGTAATCATGTGAATGAAATAGTCTGTTCAATTGGATGTGTGTTTAATGGATGAGAAGTTGGTAGGTAATTGGGGATGTTTAATGGATGTGCGTTTAATCCCTAAAGGACCAGAGTCTCCTTCGGGGGGATTTCTTATTTTGGACAGGTTCCTAAAATTCGAAAAAAAATCAATTTTCTTTGAAATTTTTTATTCTAGATTGCCTTTGATAAGAGCTTCGTGGACATATTTTTATTTTATTTTTTGGATTTGTGGTTTGAAAGTTAGTACCACTTATAGTTTTTGAGGAAAATTGTCAAGGAACTTTAGGGGTTAATGGATGTGCGTTTAATGGATGTGCGTTTAATGGATGTGCGTTTAATGGATGTGCGTTTAATGGATGTGTGTTTAATGTATAGGGTTAAGCCCTCGTACGAGGGCTTAACACGGCGTTAAGCGCGCCATGTGAAGCGCGTTATATATTTAACGTGATACCTGTGCGCCACGTGTACATCAAGGAGCTCGTTAAAAATTTAATGCGATACTTTGCGGAGTGCAGTTTTCACGGATATTAAGTATGTCGATCTGTATGGGGCGCGAGACGGCCAGGGCTTAACGGATGTGCGTTTAATGGATGTGCGTTTAATGGATGTGCGATTAGATGGATGAGAAGTTGGTAGGTCATCATCTGTTTCAATTTTGCTCACTGTCTCAACGGAAGGGGGGGGAAAGTTCTTGTTTTCTGCGAGTTTGCGGGGAGCGGCCGAAGTGCTCAATGTTGCGGTGCGTGCGCGAGGGGTTCGCGAGGGTTTGAGTTCGCAAGGGTTGGTGGTCAGGTATGTTCGTCGGTCAAGTAAGTAAAGTACACCTTCTATCGGATCTGGAACTTCTACTCTTGATATCTCGATCTCAATCTCGATCGCGATATGAAGATCTGAACTTCTACTCCTTCGCTGCCGAAGGATCATGCTTGTCACAGCTTGAAAGTCATCCTGTTCTCCAAAGCCGCAGCAAGTCTCGAAGGTGATGTCCCTCAACTTGCATTCTCCTGTGTCAATGGCCACATCGAGTCACTCGAGCCAGTGACTTTGTTCAACTGTCCGCTCTGGGGTGGGGAGAAGTGTTTGCTGCTCGTTCCATGTTCCGTCGGGTCAGCCCTACCTGGTCATGTATTTGATGCACACTGTATTCACCTCCTGTCCCACCACTGTTTGTTGCTGGTGCCAAAGCTCTTTGCTGCTTGTGCGGATTTGTATGCAGCCGCAGATCTTGTCCGTGATGCGGCCGCAGTGTGGGTCGAGGGATTACACTCATGTATGAATATGAGGATCTGTGCAGGCTCCCTCCCTCGGAGAAGAGGCCCCACTGCCCGCACGTGATCACCACAGTGTTGGCCTTCGGTGCCGAAGGAGGTGATCAAGGTGAACCTGTGACTGTTCAGTGTTCCTTATCACAAGCAATGTCAACCTTCTCATGAAGGCAGCCGACCGAGGGACTTTGAGGGGAAAGCGCGACAGTCAAAGGGGCATCAGACTGAGGGCGTCGGTGTCTTAGGGTTGCTCCGGAAGATCCAGCAAAAGAATGAATGAGAATATGCTGGAAAAAAAAAGACTCCAGCTGAGTTTTATCACATCGTACTCACCTGAAAGTGTGGTTTATATCCTGCTCCTCGAAGCAGTTGACCGGGAGAGTGAGTGTCGCGGGAACATGATGTGGCGCACCACGTGGTGGGACATTGTAAATTCTCTGTCAACACTGACGAGGTTCCAGGGTGAATGAATTTTGATGCTCTTCGGTGCCAAAGGCAGTGAATGAGTGAACTGGACTACCCGATTCCAAACTGGAGCCGTTACTAGGGACATGCAAATTGAATAATTATTATTTAAGAATACATTTTTAACATGCGTGGCTTTGAATGCCCGACCGCTTTCGGTGCCGAAGGACATGATTTGGGGAGCCTCCGACTCTAGAAGTGACAGCTTCATTATTTGACGGAGTCGGAGTCTCATTGTCTATTTGCTTGGATGTGTGATTGTATGCTTTCATGTACATGTAGGTGGTGCTAACTGGGCTTGCATTTGTGGATAATGACGTAATGTGAGTAGAATTCATTTCAACTTCTAAAAATTTCTTCTAACTCATGGAATTACAATCTGCAGATGGACTTTAACGAGGCGGTACGGGAAGTCACTATTGAGGGGGACGGGGCTCTGCATAGAGCCGAGGATGTGCCTGGATGCAAGGATGTAATTGGAAGCTCGGTTGTTATCGGCGACTCACCTAATCAGGAAGGTGCAGCGCTTGTAGGCGGCGAGGCGATAGCTGGAGGCCTATCAAAGAGCATTGATGGTTTTGAAGGAAACAATAGTATGAGTCATCTAACCGTAGATGAGGCTGAAGACGCATTCAAACTAAAGGAAAAACTTGATTCGAATTCAATCATTCAAGAGTTAAGGTTCAAACCATTTTCTCACTCTAGGTTGAAGATTCCATTGTGCAGGATGATACCTCTACCATTAGTTCGACCACTTCTGCTCTCCATTGGAGTCTGAGTTTGTACATGGATATCGTGAGGGTGATCGTGTATTTTATGTTTCCATTACCGACGACAATGGAAACAGCCGCCTGGTTGATGACGAGATTATCAAAACTTGGGACCTCCAATGGGTGTATGAGAACGATGAATTTGAAACGGAACTGTTGAAGCATGTTAGTTGGTCCCACTTCTCTTGTAAGATGTTCTTTATCTGGGACGGCAATCACAGGCATCAGGCCTGGTCAGGATATATTTCACGCATGCATTTTGCGGATCGGAAGTGGCATTACTCAATAGATTGTATCGTATTGAATTCCAATGGGAGTACTGGGATTTTACTTAATGCATTGAATGACATCAATCGGTGAGTACTCTGGACACATATTCATATGTTCAATGTTTTATCTTTGGAGTCTTATGGCTAGATATTAACCATAATGTTGTTTTCACTTCCAACTCGACCGAGAACGCTCATGTGAAGACTAATCTAGTCCATTGTTTGCACCGCATCAACACATATGGACAATTGAAGCTAACCGATTTTAAGGACCTTCTCACCAACGAAGAATATAAGTCTTGTGACAATCGGCCCAAGACTACGGCTTGGTATCCTCTGACATCAGAGGTGTTCATTAAGTTTTTGAATCGGGTATAGTTTCATAAAAAAATTTCATTCAGATTTTGGGTTGGCCGTTTAGGTCTGTTTAATGAGCTAAAATGTTTGGTTTTTGCAGCATGAGGTTGCCGCAGCTGCAGATGAAGTAGGTCGACTCTATTAGCAGCGGACTTCTCCACAGAGCAGGACTTCTCAAGGTATTCACAACGCAATGAATGAAGCATCCGTTGCAAAGTTGAAAAGTTTCAGGACAGAATTCAACAAAATGGCAACAGTGGCCAATCCAAAGCATGGCCCCGAATGCTTGGATGCGGTCAGTTCTTCTCCACTCTCTATTTTACGTTCTGATTCAATTTGATTTTATTATATTGAGAACTCTACTCATGCATGCAGATTAACTACCATTGGTCCAATTTCGAGAAGCCAAAGATGTCTTTAGAAAAACTGCAGAAGGTTTCGGGAACTACTGTGCCCTCGCAATTCAAGGTTCGTTGGTTGCAATGGTGGAATGCTGGCGAAATGAACCGAGTTGCTCTAAGATTCCCACCTACTGGAGTGACAGATGAAAAACTCGATGTCTGGTTGCATAAAGCGTCGTTTTGGGCTGAGGAAAGTCATGTCATCGCTTCAATCATTATATTAAATTGTCTGTCATAAATTTGTTGATATTGTAACTAATGTGGTTTTCTTTAATCTTTCAGTTGGAGGCGGCTGCAGTGAGAGTTGTTAAAAAGACCCTAGCATCGGAGAAGTTGAATGTGGACTGGAAAACAAACACCAACGTTGACAAGATTGCTGATTACATTGAGAAGTACCGTATCATTGTATGGGACCAAGCCTTCTACTTTATATTTAGAAAGTAAAGAGGATTTGATCGAATAGCTGTCTTCCTCAAAAATGAGGGAAATGAAAAGGCCATGCAACGACTCGTTTACCGGTATATTCACCATAGGTGTATATTGTCTTAGTAGAATTGATTTTGATATGTCAGCTTCAATACTTAAGAATTTGTAGATATATGATTTTTGAATTTAATTCTATGAGAGAACAATTTGAATTCTTTGGTGCTGTTGCACCCAAATTTTTTCTTCTTTTTTGTAGTTATTTCCCTCCTAAGTTCTCTCTGTTTTCCACCCTTCTTCTCTCTAATTCTTGTTTTCATCTCATTTTCCTTTTCTTTACACTTATAAAATCGGGCAGATTTATCAAGATTTGTGCTTGATGGCGTGGACACACTGTTCTTGGGCCTCAAGCCTACAGCTGGCAGGAATCACGTTCTTGCAAGCAACCTCGACTCAGTATAAGTTACATGTTAGTTCTCAGGCACAGGGCCTTCAATGTTAGCAAGTAGCTATGTGTATAGATGATCTTATTATGAATAAAATGATGGATTTGCCCAAGTGAAGATAGTCCAAAGAGAGTATAACTTTAGAAGAATGTTTTCTTGTGCAGTGGTTAGTCTAAATAGAGTAGGAGAAAGAGCCCATTTTTGGAGACTTGTTTGAGGAGTGAAGCTGTAGTACGAGCATGCTGCATTTCGAGATAGGAGCAAGCCTGAGTCAAGCAATGGATGGAAACCTCTAAGTTAAATAAGACAATGGATTAATGGTGAAATTGTTAGTTTTGTTTAGTTGATGAGAGGTCGTCATTCGTAAATAATTAAAGTTCTGAGGATAGTCATGCATGCAGTTATGTAGCGAATTTGAATAATGTTGAAACATGTGAGAAATCATTGATTCATAAGTCTGTGCATGTTAATATTGTCTAAGTCATGGACTAATTGAGTCTGAGTTCATAAATTAATGTGTTTGCATGAGATCCTTTGTCTAAAAACGCTGTATGTTATGAACTCACATCAATATTGACGTCCCACGTCAACATTGACGTGACCTTGACGTGGTCTTGACATGGTCTTGATATGATATTGACGTGGAATCAAACAGGGAAGGAGAATCTGACATACACTTAGTGTGTTATGTAGATGATGTATTAATTTATACTAATGATCTTACTAATATTATGAGGTTAATTCTTCATGTATGCCAAGTCATTTTGTCAATGAAATGTCGCTTTCAACAAATATTATAAGCTTAGACATAGGGTCATGAAATAGATGAACAGAGAATTAAGTGAAGATAATATATAAGAGAATCTAAAAATATTCGCTTTATCATTTGGTTCCGTTGCCGGGACGCGAATTTGTTGTAAGAGTGAGAGCTGAAGTTTATAATTCAATTCAAAATATATAATTTAAAAAAAAAAGGGGATTGAAAATGTGTTAAAATGGGAGGAGGGTCTTTAAGGGAGATTAGGAAGTTTTTAGAAAAAGAGGAGAGACTAACTAGTAGGAAAATCATTCTACAAGACATATTAATCCTGAGAGCTCTCTTTCAACAAAAATTTTCTAAAGAGATATACCCAGGAAAGACATTCTCCCTGTTGATGAGAACTGTAGGAACAACTGCATGGGCTCAAAGTCACGATCGTCTTTATCAAGAGTTGTACTCTCATGTTTCAAAGAAGAAGTAGAT
This sequence comes from Bryoerythrophyllum caledonicum, assembly GCA_963971425.1. Lineage (NCBI taxonomy): Eukaryota > Viridiplantae > Streptophyta > Bryopsida > Pottiales > Pottiaceae > Bryoerythrophyllum > Bryoerythrophyllum caledonicum. Next base: position 20,720,868 of record OZ020524.1, on the reverse strand, counting down.
GAAGTCTAAGGTCCAAATGTCATGTATGAACTCATCAAGATCGACTGAGGCACAGTTTCTTTTTTCAACGTGGTAATATCAATAAGATCTGATATACAAGACAAACAGAACTTGAAAATTAAAGAAACTGGGAGGAAGGAGTTATCGTTAGCAGATAGCTAGGAGCGTTACATTCTCAACAGGTAAGTTAAATTTAATAGGAGTAGAAAGACCAAGCAATGCCGGGGAAAATATTGAGCGCACTTGAATTATTAGAAATATTTAGAGAAGCTTTGTTTCGGATAGCTATTCAGAGTTCAAGTCCCTTCGATAGAGACAACTCTTTCAGTGCAGATGTAGCTTTAGTACAAGGAATATTGAAACAACATCCCACAGGTTTCAAAAGAGAATTGTTAAATCACGAATTAGAGAGAGATAGGATGTTACAGAGATATTCTGCAGGAGTCGCAGGTGACGAGAGAGAATTACAAATAATCGTTTAGAAGAGACTATGCTTACATTACAAAGAATAGTTAGGTAGCGTCTGAAATTAAAAATCAAAAATCGATAGATGGTAGTAGTGATCGATAACTTCAAGAAAAAACCTTGAGTGGAACCAAGATTTGTCCATCTCCTGTAACAACTGCACTTTCTTGACCGTAAAACAATTCACCTCTAGCTGACATGTATAGCTAAGTGGGACACATGTGACAAGATACACATCGAAGCAAGCTGTCTTAAACAACACTGCATGATACTTGCACATTGCATAAAATGATGCCCAGAGCCTGACACTGTATTTTGAGTCAGAGTCTCACAGAGGGCGCAGGGAGAGACTTAGGTTCCTTCCGGTTCACTCACTGGTATTGAAAAATCCTGTTTAGTTTCTTCTTCTATGCTTGTTGACATGATTAAACTTATTAACGAGCTAGAGCTCAAAGCTGTAGACATGAGGAGAGACCGCCAGTTACAGTTATTGTTAATTCATGGTGAAATCTGAGACAGCTCGCAGTAGTGAACTCATTGCACTTTCCTCGTCTCAAAACTGCATTCTAAACACAGCGAGGCTCTCACACAGCGAGGCTCTCACACCTGTCTTTCCATCTGTTTAATCGACATCAATTGATTGAATTCAACATATCTGGCGTGCTCAGCAGGATCATTATTGATCATTTGCGTTAAATGAATATTTTGTACGCGTCGCACATGCGACAGTTTATTTACCAAGACAAGGAATACATGTATAAATCAGCAGCAACGGTTGAGACTTTGTACGTTTGATCAGTAGATTGAAATATTTCGGTCAAGAACTGTATTCATGACTTTTCTGCATGAACACCTGTTCTTCGCCTAACATCCATATGTCTCAGAAATTAACTCTGTAGCTTGTAAGATAAGTCAGAGACTACAGAATGAGTGATAAAAATGGAAAATCAAGTGAATGGAAATTATACTTTGATGGATCTTGTTCTCGAAATGCTCAGTCAGCTGCTGGTATAGTGTTAAAAAACCCTGCAGGACAGCAGGAGAGATACCATAAAGAGCTAGAACAAAACCTCACGTGCAACCAATCAGAATATGCAGCGTTGATTGCAGGTTTAGAAATAGCAAGAGGGAAGAAGGTAGAAAATTTATCCATTTCGGGAGATTCAAAATTGGTCTGTAAGCAAGGCGCAGGAGAGTGGCAGGTCCGCTCTAGCAACTTAGTAGGCTATCATCAAGAAATTGAAAAATTAAAATCGCAGTTTGAGTCAGGATTGAACACATCCCAAGAACCCAAAATAAAGTCGCAGATAGGCTATCGAAACTTTGCCGAAACCGAAAGTTTACTTGATGCATGAAAAATATCAGTCTTTATCATTAGAAAGTTTCCTGGGACAAAAACGCAACTCATTTGCAAAAAAGATCTAAGTTAGAGATATAGAAGACGCCTGTTCATCCACTAGTAGCAATATAGGCGATTTTAATATAGGAGAAGAAAGTAGAAAGGCTGCAACTATGGTGTCCATTCCAGTCTTTGATGGAGCTGGAAAAGCAGATCCAGACAAGTTCTTAAGACAATTTCAACGTGCATGCATGGCCAATGGAAACAGAAACAAAATGTCGTGGATGTTTTTATTGCCAATCCATTTAGAGGACGAGGCATCTTGGTGGTACGAAGGGCAAACCGATGAGGTAAAAGCCAATTGGTCATTGTTGACTCAAGCCTTACCCAACTCGTTTCAAGAAAAAGAAAGTTATCAAGTTCTCATGAGTCAGTTGAATTTGATGAGTCAAAAGAGAGATCAAAAGGGCAGAGCAATTGAGTCAGTAAGAGAGCTCACTACTAGATTGAAAGAGATGAGAGCACGCATTCTAAAGAGTCAGAGAAGGACTTCGAATGTGGATGGTGTGACACCTTCTGATCCTGTGACCACTGTAGCTTTGATAGCTGGTGTTGACGCATAGATACTTCGGACCTTTTTGAGAGGTTTGATACCTGCGATTCAAGAGATAGTTGCATGGCAAGAACCGTCTACGTTAGACATAGCATTAGCCTTTGCTCAGAAAAAAGAAGACCAGATTGCCGAATTAATGACCCCTGAAACCATGACAATTGTGATCCCACAAAGAGAGAATCTTAGCATACCATCAACCAACATACCTCCAGCTTTAACCACCATCCAAACCACGCCAGCTGTTGTAGTAACCTCAGAAGGACCCACGGTTGCCAAGCTGGTGGAGGAATTCCAGGACCTAAAATTATTTTTAGTTCAAAGCCAAAATAATAGAACCAAAAGTCCTTTACCAGAGAGACCACATGCACAACGATCTGTGCAGTTTGTGATTTGTCACAACTGTCAGAAGCAAAGACATTATGCCTCTGATTGCCCAGAGCGCAACAAGAATGTCGGAGGAAACGGAGCCTCCTCCTCCGGAACAAAACTAGTAGAAATCAATCTCCTAGAATGCGCCTCCGAGAAAACATTTGAGGAAGCTGAAGTGATGGTCGCACAGAAACGTGGTCGGCCGCCCCTTGAAAGAGAGTCACCTGTAGTAGAACATTATAAAAGAAGAAAAAACCACAAACATGCTGAGACCAAGAGACCAAGACGCAAAATTGGCGTAAAAGATTTGATCATGAGCCAAGGGCAGTTGGAGTACTCAATTTTAGCAGATTTAGGAAGACAGAATGCTAATATCACAGTTGGACAACTCATTGCAAAATGCCCATCTATGAGGAAAGAGCTGAGGCAAGGCATAAGTACAAGGCGGTCGTCCAAGTCAGCAGAGATCAAAACTACTGGACTCAACAAAGGCGATATGCGTTCTCCACAAGTAAGAGCTTTGATTGCGGGGAGGGAAATAAGCGGTTGTTTAGTTGATGGCAGAGCAGTAGTAAACGTGATGTCTAATTGGCTTGTTGACGACTTGGAATTCACTCCTACACGACAATCAAACACAAAGTTGAAGGTAGCAGATCAAAGGTGTGTGAAGTCCTTGGGAATCATCATTCAACTTCCTGTAACAGTTATTGGAATCACTGTAAAATTAGACTTTCAGATACTAGGACTTTCAGAAGCACGTGGTGGATATCCATTAATCCTTGGAAGACCTTGGCTGAGAGCAGTAAGAGCTTTCAATTATTGGGAGAAGGGAAACATGAAGATAGGGCCTCAAGAAAATCGTGTAAGCATTAAAGTTATCCCAAGTAAAAGTGCAAGTTCTAGCTCAGGAAGCTCTCCTCAAGAATCATCAGATGATGATGAATCGTCATGGACTTCATATTACTCCACAAGTAGCGATGATACAGCATCCGAGGTAGATTTGTATGCACTTGACACCTGGCCGCAAGCTCTCACCGAAACCATGTCCTATTTAGAAGATACCGAAGTGCTGCTAGCAAAAGAAACAGAAATATTGCAGCAAGTTCGATTTGGACCCACTCTGCCCACATTAGAAAAAGGAGAGATAGAAAAATTGGTCAGAGAATACTCGTCATTGTTTGTGACCAGACACCAAGATTTACCTACCATGACAATTGAAGAACACCACATTGAGTTGGCAGAAGGAGCAAAGCCTGTCCGAGCTCGTCAGAGAAGAATGGCTCCCGACAAAATGAATATCCTGAAGAAAGAGTTAGATCGCCTATTGGAAGGTGGCTTCATTACCCAAGTAAAAAATACAGAATGGGTATCGCCATTTGTGATCGTTCCCAAAAAAGGAGGAAAATGGAGAATTTGTGTTAACTATCGAGCGTTAAACAAAGTGACTAAAAAAGATCACCAACCTTTGCCATATATCGATGAATTCCTAGATAATGTTGCAGGACACCAATTCTATTCTTTTTGCGATGGCTACTTGGGCTATCACCAGATCAAGATACACGATGAAGACATTTAAAAAACCACCTTCACCACCCCATGGGGAACATTTGCATATCTTTGCATGCCGTGTGGGTCATGTAACGCAGGAGCTACCTTCCAACGCGTTCAACTAAAAGTTTTTGGACCTTTCATAGGCAAGTTTATTCGAGTTTATTTGGACGATTTTGCTGTTTACGGTGATAGATGCTTGCACCTTAATCAACTGAGATCAACCTTTGAAAGGTTAGCTTTCTTCAAATGCTCCTTAAGTCCCGAAAAATGTAAATTCGGTTTTGAAGAAGGCCCGTTGTTAGGTCACCTAGTTTTCAGTGGCGGCCTTAAGATAGACCCTGAGAAAATCCAGCGTATTTTAGTGATCAGAACTCCTTGCAATATAGAAGAGGTATTAACCTTGATGGAAATGACTACATACCATAATAGGTTCATCCCAAATTTAGCAGGAGTTGCAAAACCCATTACCGCTTTAACCCGAAAAGGAGTCAGTTTCGAATGGAGCCTTGAATGCACAAGAGCGTTGGATTATATAAAAGAAAGATTAGCGAGTAACCCAGTAGTTAGAAACCCTAACTGGAGCAAGGAATTCATCATCAACCCTACAACATGAGAGATAGCTACAGCTGCAGTCTTACTGCAAAATGACGAGTCTGGTAGAGTACACCCAGTTTATTATGTAAGCCGACTCTTAACAGACTGCGAAACGAGGTATCCATCAATCGAAAAGTTAGCTACAGCTTTATTGTTTGCTTGCACGAAGTTCAAGCACTACTTGTTAGCAAGTACCCTTCCAACCAATGTGATACTGATGGGTTAAAACATATAATTCATCAAACAGATCCTGTTGGAAGAGCAGCTCGCTTCATGGCATCTTTACAGCAATTTGATTTAGAAATCAAGCACGTAAAAGGTCAAAGAGCTGCCCATGCGAAGGAGGAATGCTATCTTGCGAGCAGTGAGCGGTGAGCGGTGAGCGGTGAAACGTGAGTGGTGAGCGGTGAGACGTGAGCGGTGAGCGGTAAGGGGTAAAAACTTCATAGTGCATTTACTTCAAAAATGTAAGTGAAAGTAAAATAAAAGGGACCTCAAATTCTATAATATGAAGATTAATTTCTTATCCTGAAGAGAAATATAATAATATATCTGAAATGACTCAAAAAGAAGCGGTAAGAGGGTAACCTATATCCGTAGACGTTGTCCGTTGTGGGAAGCCCCAAAAATGTAATCAGAATTTAAGTATCAGTTGACACCCGGCAAAACTTCTATGATATTCGTTAATATAAGTGATTCTCGGAGGGTTATCAAAGATATAGGTTGCAAATCAAAATTATCTAGGAAGAGGAGTTACAGTAACTATCCGACGATGAAAGAAAAATGTCTGACTCCTCTACTGCCTCAAGATCAAGAAATTTGAAAAAACTAAAACCTGAACTATAGGAAGTGGATGCAGACGAAGGGGAATCTACAATTGCCATCTGATTTGCAGCTTGGCCCGCATACAAAGGGAGCAAGAAATCCCTTTCCGGTGAAGCTACTAACTCCATCAAACTGAAATAAAACGCGAGAGCACAAATTAATATGAGGGAATATAGAAACAAGTGAAGTAAAATTTAATGTTGTGACTTACTTACTTAAGCGGTTTCTCTTGCGGATTGGGGGATCTTCATCAATGATAAGGTCCACGGTCGTGGGCTGAACGGGAGTGGATCTCGGAGGCTTGGGCATAAATAGTGGCTTCAACACCGCCTCGAATACAGCCTTATCGGGTTCGAAGCCCACGAAATGCCGACCAGCAGCGCGACACGCGTGAAGGGAGTTACCTGATGGATCAGAGAAAATGAGAACTATTGATTCAAAGGATAAAAGAGAAGCCGAAGAACTAAATTAGAGGCTAATAGATGGTTTAGGGATACCTATAGATGCAAATGCATCAAAGATTACAACGCCGGGCTTTGTGAGCGATTCAAATAGCATCTAGAAAAATATGATGCCCTTCTCTCGTCCAGCCCTCCAAGGAACATTACCGCACATAGATTGAGAAGAGAAGTCGTTGTGATTGAGAAGGACGTCGGTCTCTTCAATTCCCCAACCAGTCTTTGACAGCTGAGCATTCACAATGTATGTGAAAGACTCCACTAGTAACGCGTTCCTCACGTAGAGGAGGATACGGAACGGTGGGTCTGAATTAGAAAAGACATGGCAAATTATCGGAATTAGTTGGAGTGTAAAAGAAATATGTAGCAATGTCATTGAGATATATTCACTAACCTTTTTTGATGGATCAGATGGCAATGCTAACGACAATTCGTTAACACCCCACCACTCGCGAAGTAACTTCAAATCGTAGGCTGCAGCGTATGACCGAATGTCGATACGGATCTGCACGGACTCAGGGATGATAACCATAATGCATCCGAGTTCATGAAGAAACGAATCAACAAATTCAAAGAGGGCCTCAACAACTGGTTCAGCATAGACATTCCAAGATGAAATGTCTTGAGGATCCCGCAAAATTGATGGAACCCAGAGGCCTTCTGGGATGTCTCCAAGAATGAGGTCAAAACCACAGTGGAGACAAATTGCGCTGCGGAAAGTGGTCGAAGTGGGAGGACACACCTGCAAGAACAACAAGAACTGATGTTATTTAGATTGAGTATTTAGGAAGAGAATCATTGTCAGACGCAATTCAGGCAGAAAAAGATGGAAAGCAAAACAAATGGTACGAGAAAACATGGCGAGACTTCACCTTCAGCATGAACTCATTCAGTCGAACCATACAGGGGTGGTCTTTTCCACCATTCATCATATCCTAGATAGAAGAGAGCTCCACTGTGATTCCCATCTTTGGAGCTGACGTGCTCGGTGGAGAGAAGGCGTCATGAAAGGGCTTCCTTTTCACCACATGAGAAGGCTGATGCGGAGGGGAGCCCGGAATCACCGAAGACGGTAGAACATCTGGAATGCTCTCAGCGACCACTAGAGCAATGTTAGCCACGGCGACAGCTGAGGGAATGATAACCTCAACTTTAGAGTCGCGAGATGTAGAACCTCGAGCCTTCTTTGTGGCAGCTTTTCCCTTATCCTTTGCTCTAGTTTGCACAACAACAGCTTGTGCATTCGTCTCCACCCCAATTAGCTCTGGCTGAATGGAATCGCACAATGAAATGTCAAAGTGAGGCGGTTTCTGGACAGGGCAGTCCAAATACCATCCGCAGTGCTCCCAGTGCTGACGACCCCAATCAATCTTGATTCCCTCTGATATCATGGTTGAGGGGCTCTTGGGATCCAGGTAGGATGGAAAAAATGGGGGGTTGCGGGTCACGGCCCTTGCCGGCATCAGAATGAACTTGAAATACATGTATAAGGTACGCCTCAAAGCCGATTGAAACCCGCAGTGATACCTAGGTTCATAGTTCTTGTGAACGCCCTTGTCCACGTTGAACTCCCGATAAAATGTTGTATCCTATACCTGAATCCACATTTCCTCAACGTAGTCCGAAATTTGCGTGATTGGATCGCCATTATCGGGGTCGTAGTTCACTTCGACACCAATATCCAGCAACGAGCCATCCAACAGCTGCTCAGCTTCAGTAGACAGCTGCAATAAGGATTCAACGAATTAGAAACTAAAATAGAGAAAACATACTTCAGCTGTTCAACTTCAGTAGACAGCTGCGATAAGGATTCAACTTTTTAGACTGGGAACTTTTATAACTTAAACAAAGAAAACAAAGTGAATTTATAGTGGATACCTGAGCCCACCACGTTGCTCGGTGAAGCCAATCAGGAAACTCACTATCTGGAAACTTTGTCTTTGGAAACCTGAGAGATTCTCGAAGATTTCCATCTCTATTCCAACGCTGGAGCCATTTCACTTTCATCACAGGATCCATGGCAGATGTCACGAGCATACTTAGCTTCTCATGGGTCATCTCTGCGTTCATGAGCCTTGTAATGAAGCTTCACTTGACTAAAGAATGTTGGAGTATGCTTGGGATCTACAATTGGAAGTTGTTTTCGCAGCTTTGAAAGAGTGGAACCCTTCATCTTCTCAACAACTTTTCTCACAAAATTGTGAGCATAACTTGAAGTCCATTCCTTGGAATCTGGAAATCTCTCGGCAAACTTTCTCTGCGCCACCGCACCTGCTTCTCTGATCTCTTGGTGTGAATACACGATAAAGTTGTCAAGCACAACTCAAGACAGTTCGGAGAAATCAAATGAAGCGCTCAGACAAACTTAACAATTTGCATTTGGAAAAGAAAGTGTGCCGCTGCCGGCACACCATTTGCTTCATCAGTGTCCGAATTCGAAATCCTATATCTAGGCAATCTTTGTTCACAAGTATGGCCAGATTTAAGTCTAATGGGACTTTAAAGAAAGGTTTGGAGAATGATTCAGGTCTCTAAAGTATCACACAAACACATGATTGAGTTCTTGATTTATAACTACGTCTTATTATTCGATTCGCATCTTTGAAGATCTGCAATATTGTGGGGGTGTGCTGCTAGCGGCACACCTCCTATCGCTCAAACCTTGGTTCCTAAAAGGTGCCAAGGTATGAGCAATGGGAGGTGTGTCGTTGGTGGCACACCCCCGCAGCATCGTGCTTATGAGTGATTGCGCGACGCTAAGGGGGTGTGCTGCCAGCGGCACACCTCCTATCGCTCAAACCTTGGTTCCTAAAAGGTGCCAAGGTTTGAGCAATGGGAGGTGTGCCGCTGGCGGCACACCCCTATAGCAATACGCAATCACTCGTAAGCACGACGCTGCGGGGGTGTGCCGCTAGCGGCACACCTTTCATTGCTCATACCTTGGCACCTTTTAGGAACCAAGGTTTGAGCAATAGGAGGTGTGCCGCTGGCGGCACACCCCCCTAGCATCGTGCAATTACTCGTAAGGAGGACGCTACGGGGGTGTGCCGCCAGCGGCACACCTTTCATCGCTCATACCTTGGCACCTTTTAGGAACCAAGGTTTGAGCGATGGGAGGTGTGCCGCTGGCGGCACACCCCCTTAGCGTCGCGCAATCACTCATAAGCACGACGCTTCAGGTGAGCCGCCAGCTGTACACCTCCCATCGCTCATACCTTAGCACCTTTTAGGAACCAAAGTTTGAGCGATGGGAGGTGTGCCGCTGGCGGCACACCCCCCTAGCGTCGCGCAATCACCCATAAGCACGACGCTGCGGGGGTGTGCCGCCAACGGCACACCTCCCATCGCTCATACCTTGGCACCTTTGAGGAACCAAGGTTTGAGCGATAGAAGGTGTGCCGCTGGCGGCACACCACCATAGCATCGCGCAATCACTCATAAGCACGACGCTACGGGGGTGTGCGGCCATCGGCTTACTTCCCATCGGTCACACCTTGGCACCTTTTATGAACCAAGGTGCCAAGGTGTGACCGATGGGAGGTGTCGTGCAAGCTGCACACCCCCATAGCTTTGCACATCCCCTCCTATGTGCATCAAACTCCTATTTACTGACAGAATTAATTTCTCAAAATCCAATTTAATCTGACCGAAGAAGTTTGGACTCAGCAAGTGGATTAAGGGACATACCTGATAGAGGACAGAGTTCAATGACGTAGGCGTGAGCGTGTACCACGTCCTTTTCGCAGAGTTTTGCTTTGCTTCAGCTGCATCGATTTCCGCCTTCGATACCAGTTTTTCGAAATAGTTCAAAGGTTGCCCGGCCATGCCTTGAATTCGGTAGAGCTTGTGAATAAGATTTGTTGTCACGAAAGATTTCTGGTTTTGCCTGCATAGGTAGATCATTAAACCATTTAGACAAATTTTTCATTTGATGCAGAAGATTAAGTTGTTTGCACATAAAGAAACTTCAGCAACATCGTTACTTTCTGCTCCATTGTCATTCAAATCCAACGCTTGGGCACTTCCTGCAAATACTGATTTGTTAGTGATGAAATCACAAGTCCATTGAGAATAAGTTTCTTTTCTAATAATTACCTGATGGTTGCACAACAAAATTCAAGGAGTTCTGTGTCTCCATTTCAGTATCTGGTTCATCTCCGCAAATTGACACATCAGATTGGCTCTCCATTTCTGCAAATTCAGTTGAGAGAACATTAGAGGGAGAAGAATGGGACAAGAATGACATCATCCAAGAAATGGAGATAATTGTGCAAAAAAATCCATCAAAACTTTAACAAGACACAGTATGATCAAAAAAATCAGAAGAGATATTCTATCCAAATCAGAGAATGGAGCTCATTTCTCTAACTAATGAGCGACAAATTATCGTGCATATTCCAACACATTCTGCATAAGGCGGAGCTAAACAACAGCAAGACAGAGACTCAACAATGATCTCAACAGGCCGAATCGAGTTACGGCCCGACAGAAGTACACATGACCATACACTTCGCAAAGCGAACACTATGTTCGCAACCTCAGTGCACGATTTCGATACTCGCTGCATAAAATTGGACTGGGTGGAGAAAGTTGGATATGAATTATTAAGCATACATTGCAGATTAAAACACCATGTTGACTCAATCACCTGTAACACCTATAATCACTCTGAACCCAGAAGACGTGCACGAGAAGGTGTAGGCATCTCCGTCATCGGATCCACGAAGTCTGGAGACACGGATTCCGCACACGAAACCTCCCCGATCCCACGACACGAATTTCGCACTGACCCTTATACATTTGAAAAAGACCTTGTGCGGAAGGCAAAAAACGTATCCATCATTGTCTCACATTGCAATGAAAACATAGTTGAAGAACCGAATCTGAATTGGCTGAAATGCCATCTTGCAATTTAGCGGAGACTGTCCACAACAAGTGGTTGCAGCAGTCGGGAAAACGTGGAAATGATTTATATGTTGCCACTGTCGATGACATGGTTTGGGCATTCATGCAAGTCGTGGCTTGCTATCAATACTTGAAAGGTGAGCGAGGAGGGCAAGGGCCTGGGAAGGAAGAGCTTCGACTTTGTGCTGCTCATTGGATTGCTCAACGTTCGGGGAACTCAAAATCTCTTCATGAGGCTTTCTGTAATATGTCTGGAGCTGCTGAGTTTTGCACTCGCCCTCCGCATTTGGAAGTAGAGGAAGTCTTCTTGTCCGTGAACGAAAGCCAGACCTTCCTCCTGGATTTGAGTTCAATTCTCATCGTCCAGACAAAATCAGCATTTCACGTCCTAGAGTCGTAACAAGGGCGTCTTCACGAATTACTATAGACCTTACTACTGACGATTGTATGTATTCAACAGTTGTGGAAGCTCCAACAAACCTCACCAATACCCCTAGACCTGGATTTTCAACAAGGGTAAGCCATAATATGGGTGTGTTGGAGACTGCCTGTGACGAGAGCAACTGACATATTGCTAGGCTTTCGAGGACAACAGCAAAAGCCTGTTTTGCACAACAGGCTTGTACGAAGAAGAAGTGTACTGCTTGAATTGTGCAGAACAACAAGAATACTGCCGCACCGACTTACACTGGCATGATGAAGAACTATAAGAAGACGCGGCTTGATAAGATGCAATTTTTCTTCTGTAACAATGACATCAATCGCTGTGATGGAATCAAAGAGGGATTGGGTAATTTCTAAGCAAGTGGTCCCCAAAGTTTGGCTGGTGAAATCTTGCACGCCCCTTACGAAGGCCGAGATTCTACGTCTTGGAAATATAGGTTTTCGTCTTGCATCACGTGTAATGCTCTCTCCCCGGAAGTTGTTCTCTCAGGATGGTGCATTGTTTGACCTGAAATCTGTTCCAACTCCGGTGAACTCAGATGAGCATCCGAAGCGAAGATTCGGCAAGAACGTCTGCCGGAATCCGAAGGCCCCAACCACCAGACATCGGAACACCTATGCATCTGCACTTTCGGTTCTTGGAAAAGTCAGTAACCTTCTTATGCTCCCTGACCCTGCCTTTGGCTGCATTCTGTCGTTCGAGTCCAAATCCATAACTAAAGTTTCAAACTATATGATCTCTATCAGTCAATTTCCTAGTTGTGACTGCCTGTCTTTCAAGGAGATGTCCAGCAAGTCTCTTGGCAGACGTCCTCAATGGTGTTACTGCAAACACCTATATTTTATCTTCACCATTGTTTGTGAGCTAGATCCAGAGGTGGAAGTCTTTATGCACGCCCCTAGTTTTAGCTTCAACGAGATTAAGCGTGTTCTCGAAGTCTTGCTTCAGAAAGAGGGCTGCACCTAGTGTTTGATTTCACAAAGTAACCCTTTTACCTATTTTCAATAATATGTAAGAGACAGTGAGACTACAGGGCCACCGCTGTATTGGCAAGAATTTGAACTGTTCTTGAATCGCTCAATGTCTTTTTGATAATTTTATTTCCCACTTTTTCAATCTTCACTTTTTTGTAATTTTTTTTCACTTTGTTTTTATAGTTTTTGTCACTTTTCTCTCTCTTTTATTTTCTCATTTTTTTTACTTACGTTTTTTTTCCTCTTTTTGGTTTGTTTTTCATAGTTTCTGCCCGCGGTCATGTATGTGAAATTGTCTTGCTCCTTTCTCAGTCATAAGGCCGTCTTGGAATCCTTATTTTAGATTATTTTTGGTAACATAAGTTTCAGTTCCTGTAGTCTGATTACTATCGTATAGTAAAAAAATTACTTTCGTATAGTAAAAAAGTAACTTTCATATAGTGAAAAAATAACTTTTATATAGTAAAAAGTGATAATTTTCAAAACTTTTTACCAACTTTTTTCTTACCGCTCACCCTTCACCGCTCATGCCTCACTGCTCACGTCGCACCGCTCACCGCTCATGCCTCACCGCTAACCGCTCACACCTCACCGCACGCAAGATAGCTTCGTCCTAAAGCTATTGCTGCAGTTAGGCACACCCCCATCTTCTAGCAAAGGGAGTCTGAAAAATGAAGCAGATTGTTACGTGATAACTAGACTAGAAGACTAACCAAATTTTGGTTACCAGACCATCATCAGATATCTCATGGAATTTGAGTTTCCAGAAAATTACAACAACCAACAAAGAAAAGCATTACGCAGAAAATGTGTTCCATTCACACTTATCGAAGGCAAGTTATATCAAAGAGGCAAAGATGGAGTTTTACGAAGGGCAGTAAACCGACAAGAAGCCACTAAAATTATAATAGAATGCCATGAGGGACATTGTGGGGGGCACTTTGCAACTGAATCGACTGTTCGCAAGATATTATTAGCTGGATATTTCTGGCCAAGTCTTTTTAAGGACTGCAGTCAATTCTGCAAAAGTTGCCCAACTTGCCAAGCGTATGCCAAACGAATTCTTCTTCACACCGAACTCCATCCTGTACTTCCAACAGGACCTTTCGAGAAGTGGAGAATAGATTTCGTGGGGCCACTACCTAAAACATCAAAGAGGAACGAATACATGATAGTTGCAACCGATTACATGATGAAATGGGCAGAAGGTGCAGCAGTTAAAAAGTGCACACAAGAGGTGGCATCCAAATTTTTTTACAACCAAGTAGTTTGCAGGTATGGTTGTCTATTGGAAATAGTAACAGATCAAGGCACGCATTTCATAAACGAAATGATAGAAACTCTACTTAAAAAAATATCAGTTAAACACCGCCGCTCTTCACCATATTATCCATAGGCCAATGGCCTGGTAGAAAAAACAAATGGAATACTTACTGGAATCTTATGCAAAATAATCCAAGACAAACGATGTACCTGGGACGAACATGTTGGCAAAGCTTTATGGGCTTACCGAACAGCTTATAAACTAACAACAGGGTTTACACCGTTTCACCCGACCTTCGGATTCGAAGCGATCGTTCCAGTTGAACTTGAAATTCCATCACTACGGATCGCCTTACAGCATAAGCTAGGAGATGAACAGTCGTTGAGTGAACGTTTAATGGTTATTGAAAAGCTGGATGAACATCGAGCTTCAGCATTGTGGAACAACGAAGAGATTCAGGGTCGAAGAAAACAAGTTCACGATAGTTGAAGGAAGACCAACAGTTTTGAGCCTGGTGATTTAGTCATGCTTGTTGACAGTTGGTTAATGAAACAACATGGTCAAAAATTTAGACCAAAGTGGAAGGGACCTTTTGTCGTTCACCAAAACTTCAGCAACGGTTCATACAAGTTAAGCTTCCCTGATGGGGACGTGATGCAGAAAGTCTACAACGGCTCAAAACTCAAGGCATATTACCACTCCGACATCTTTCAAGATCAGCTCAGTTCCTCTCCCTGATCTTGGGGAGGATATGTTGCACCCAAATTTTTTCTTCTTTTTTGTAGTTATTTCCCTCCTAAGTTCTCTCTGTTTTCCACCCTTCTTCTCTCTAGTTCTTGTTTTCATCTCATTTTCCTATTCTTTACACTTATAAAATCGGGCAGATTTATCAAGATTTGTGCTTGATGGCGTGGACACACTGTTCTTGGGCCTCAAGCCTACAACTGGCAGGAATCACGTTCTTGCAAGCAACCTCGACTCAGTATAAGTTACATGTTAGTTCTCATGCACAGGGCCTTCAATGTTAGCAAGTAGCTATGTGTATATACTATAGATGATCTTATTATGAATAAAATGATGGATTTGCCCAAAGTTGTCACGACGCTCGACGTCCCTGACGTCAGGACGGAAGACGTCCTCCGGCCTATCAGGACGTCCGGTGACATAACAAGTTTTGTCAGTTTACCCGAGGATAAATAGCCGTCCGCAGCCCCGGCCGACCGCCCATTCCGTCCGCTTCGGTCGACGGCACGGCCGTCCGCGGCCGACCGGCGACCGCACGGCCGTCCATTGTTTTCCGCGGCCGACCGCACGGCTGTCCGCTTCAGGCGACCGGCGTCCATCGTCCGCCGTCCGCGTGGCCGTCCGCCAATGTCGACCGCTGGGTCGACCTCCGCGGCGGACGGCCTTCTCACGACAGCTCCCCCGTCCCCTATTAGATTGACAATGAATCGTCTCCCAACGGTCGGAATCACCGTGAGTATAAAGAAAACAACACATGGAGCCTCACTTCACTTCTGAACTTTTGTTTCCCAAGAGCTTTCAGCTGCATTATGTATCTATTGCTTGGTAATCATCGAGTTCGGAAGTCTTGATTATCAGAGTTTCTTTTGGAACTCCTGATATTTCTTCCACATACTACCTATCACGTTTGTTCATTTCTCGATACTACACCCATCACAATGTCTACCAAACCTTGATCTCCTTGGTATGTCAAAATCACTGAAGTACAAGGCAGGAAGACCGACTTTGTCCAATGGAGTCTTTGTCACCGCATTTTTGCAAGAAGGCTAGAACGACAACTAAGTCATCTCGGGTACGAAGAACTCCCTGGCAAGCGCAATAGCGGTGTTGGCCTCTGCACCAAATTGACACCCCGCATACAGACTTTGTTTAAAAATTGTCGTGGCCACTACCCAAAACACAATGGATAACTTTTCTCCGAACATTGCCCCACCCCACCATTGAAATCTGCGCCTGCCTCAGGATATAGCTCGCCCAAGTCCACCGGTGAAGATTCTTGTGTAGGGTCCACTCAAGCACCCCCCCCCCCCGTGATTTTACCATCAACCATGGTTGAACCAACCCCCACCTTCCACAACTTCACCGAACAAGGGAGTGTAGGTGCCACGTTCCCCAGATTGGTGAGGCAATCCGTGCTCGAAGAGGGCTTTCAAGAAGTGGAGCGGCGGGAGCTAGACAAAGTGTGGGCGAAGTTTTTCTACGAAGCAAACGTGCCGTTTGCTATAGCACGGAATGCTGCATTCAAGGAAGCCGTGATGAAGACTGCCTCTTTCAAAAAACCATATGTCCCACCCTCTTACCATGACATTCGAACAAGGTTGTTGGGACAAGCGAAGGCTGATTTGGAAGCACAACTCAATAAAAGACTGTTCGAGAGTGTTCAGAAGTTTGGAGGAACTCTAGCCATAGATGGGTGGACGTCTGTGACTAGTCGCCCTTTGTGCAATGCAATGCTCGTGTCTCCCGCTGGAGAGCTCTTCTTGGGAGCGGTAGATACTACGGGCAATGAAAAGAACGTTGCGTACCTGGCATCCATCATGTTCAAGTTCATTGAACAAGTTGGCCCCCACAACATTGTTCAGGTGTATACTGACAATGCTCCAGTCATGCTCAATGCCTCAGCATTGGTCGTCAAGAAATATCCACACATATACATTCAAGGATGTGCCGTGCATGCCATGGACTTATTGTTGGAGGACTGGGGGAAGGCTACATGGATAAAAGAAACTCTCGAGAAGGCCAAGTTCTTGGTTAAGTTTGTCAAGAATCGGCAAATGCCCCTCGCCTTGTTTCGTAAACACGAGGCGAAGTTCAGCCTATTGCTCCCCGGGCAAACAAGATTTGCATGTAATTTCATAATGATAGATCGCCTGCTGAAAGTCCAGGAATCATTGGAGCAAACCGTCGTTGATCCTGAATGGCGGGCATATGCCTCCAAGAAGTCACTCTCGGCTAGAGATAAAGTAGTAATTTCTCGAGCCATCAAAAGAGTGGTTCTAGATGAGCAATTCTGGGAGCGGTGCACGAACTTCCACGAGATGGTAGCCCCTATAGTGTATGCGCTTCGGGAATTCGATGCCAAGGAACCTTGCATGCCCAAGGTTTTCCACATCCTTCGCGACCTCGAGAAGCATGTCCTAGCGTTGCGTGATGAATCATTCAGTCTCGATAGCGATTTAGCGTTCATTATTGAGGACGAGTTCTACGCACGGAAACGGATGATGACCACGGATTTACATTCCGCGGGTGCACTTCTCAATCCTTATTTACTCCATGACGAAGAGTTGGCCGATGATCCGGATGTCATCACGGCATGCAAACGAGTACTACAAAAGCTATGTGATCCTAAGATTTACCCGGACGTGGTGAACGAGTTCCTCGCATTTCGAAACAAGGATGTACCATTCCATGACATGTTGGATCCTAAGGACCAAAAATGTTCTCCGTATGCTTTATGGGATTTTGAAGGTGCTTGTGGAAAGCTCCTTGCACCAATTGCAAAGAGAATACTAGCGCAGACAATGTCATCTTCTTCTTGCAAACGCAATTGGAGTAGCTACTCTTTCGTCCACGACAAGAAAAAGAATCGGTTATTACCGGGAAGGGCTGATGACTTGATCTTTGTGTATACAAACTCGAAGTTGCTTGCGAATGCAAAGTTGACGGATGAGAAGAGGTGGTACGCGGAGAACTTGGATTTAGAGGATCCACAACCACGTGAGTCGGATGACCCGGACTACTCTGACGATTCAAACACCAGTGCCCTTGCCAATTACGATGCAGAGCATCTAGACGATGACATCGACAACAGCCCTTCTCAACGTATGGATCATACTCACGACGCCCCAATCACCGAGTATGGTTTTGTCGATGACGACACTCTTGCAGAGAAAGAAGATGACTTGTTGCCCATAGCGCGGTACTTGAATGGAGACGGCATGCTCAATAGCAATAATATCCTTTGTCGTGGACCGACTCCGCTTCCGAAAGACACGAAGGACAAGGGAGGAGAAGATTTATCATCCTCACGTGCAACGGCACTACACGCGCAAAAAACGCAAGGGTCCTCAGTGAAAAGTATTGACGAAGGCGTCCACGGTCTCGCACTTGCGGACAACCGCGAGCAAACAACAAAGAGCCATTCCTAGACGACACGGTTGTTCTCGGGGAGAAAACTATGGAAGGCGGTACTTACGACGGTATACGGAGTCCCATTCACGTTACGGAGAAGAAGGCATCCTCTTCTAAGGATCAACCGTCCTTGCAAGGTCGCGCGTCGCGATCTCTATTTGCAACCCCTCTTGCAACGGTCACTACAACCAATTTGAAATCCTCCCACGGTTTGGTGTCCCTTTCAAAACATGTGCGACCCCGAACGCCGCAACACCAATCCGATGGCCTACCTAGTGATGGCGATATACCTCTGTCTAAGCTCTTCATACATCACCCCGAGGTTCAGGGAGGTTTAGGGTTACAACCTAGGCGGCCTACAAACGACACGAGGAAACGTAAAGCTTCCATGCATCCATTTCTTCGCACGCAACCTAGTAATCCCATTGATGTCATTGGAACTTGTAAGAGATTCAAAACCATTAAAACATTGTCGATCAAACGGAGAATCAAACAAGAACCCGCCACGGACAATGAAGACGATCCTTCGGGATCTAGTGGAGCTGAAATCAAAGATGACAGCGATTACGAACTTCCTACCGATGTGAATGAGTAGGAAAATTTGGCCCATTTACGTAGTATGCATTCACCGCACTTATTTTATAAGTTAATATTGTAGTTCGAGTTTAGGATACTTTATAGTCGTTCTGCGTATGCATTAAAAGCTTCTATTGTCTCAATTGATTCTTGGATTTATTCCGAATATCAATAAAGTTTTTTCATATATGCACAAGTTTTACATCCATCTCTTTTGCTATTCTATTGTCTTGTGTTTTGTGTATGGATTTAGTCATCCCATACGAAATGACTTAAAGATGTCATTCTTGTTGTATGCAGAATGTAATTCGAGTTTGCAAACTTCTATTCATTTCACTGCTTCGCATCCACCTAATGCACCACAATATTTCTAACACCCACATATAATTAAAGAATTCAGAAGTTGACAAAATAAATTACAAATTGTAAACCTTTATTTCAAAAAATATGCTCCACCATGGCATGCTTCCGACTTCTTGCCACACCATTCCTTAAACAACAACTACGCTAAGTTTTACATTCATCTACCACATTCTATTGCCTTGAAGAAGAAGGCTCGTCGGTATGATCCGTTCGAGTGCTACTACGAGTCCGCGGTCTCTGACTGGCCTAGCAATCCTCCCCTCCTCTTCGTACTCTCGATCCACGGCTGCAATTTCCCTATGCATCTCCGACCACCAACTATCGTCGTTGTCATTGCCATCATCCCTCTTCCGCTTCCCGCCAGGATCCACCTTCTTCGCCGCAAAGATTTCCATGGCCTTCTTTATTCGTTCCACCACATTGTTCACAAAAGCGTCATTCACTGGGAATGACACCAATAATTCCCCTTTGGGTTTCTGTAGCACGTTCCGCCAATAGCCAATGATGTCCCCAATCCTCCGATCAAATGCTTGCACCGCATCCCAATAAGAACACTCTACGTCTTTAAAAGAATCCTCTTCTGTTGAACTCCGTAGCTTTGCGGCCTCTTCTAACTTTGCAAGGACCAGGACTCTTCCCACCAAAATACAATTGTACTTCTTGTACTCATCTCTCAACTCAATGCCATTATTTGCCTCATGCCATACACCATCTTCTCCCTTCTCAGCTCTCCTTGGAGGAAATCGGAAGAAACGCTTGTGCTCAGTGCTCCAATGCCCCCCAAAGTTGCGGCAAAACAACTCTTGTTGCTCGCCATCTTCAATCTCTCGCGCCCGTATCTCCACCTCATAGTCTTGTGTCATCCAAAATAATGGATCAATTTCCATCCCATACTCCTCGTATAGTTGGTGACAAGAAAGCTCACTATTCCACATAAGTGGTTTTTCCCACTCACGATAGTTCAAGGATTTCTTCGGAAGTTGATCCAAGGGGAGATTCCATCGGTTGAACTCGTGCCCCGGTGGCATAACATCTCTTATCCCCATCACTTCGTAGAATCTTGTGCTAATTGGAGAGCGATACATAGGACACGCCGATTGTATCATAGAACTTGCAGAAATGCAAGTAATATGAAAATTATGGCTACATTGGCCCAACGTATACGCTCCTTCCGGACCGAAATGATCTTGGCACAAGCTGCATTTGTCATTGAGGAATGCCGAGACAGGGTCGCAAGTATGAATTACTCTTCGCTCCGATTCTAGAAAATGTGATGAGAAGGTATTGTAGGGCACCCATCCTTCCTCCACTTCTAAAGCCCAGTCAATACCATGGCTCTTTCCCTTCCGATGATAGTTTGTGCGATCCATCATCTTCGGTACATCACCCCAAATAGTAACCTTCGTGGACTCATGTCCACGTTGTCCAACGAATTTCTTCAATCTCTCCAATGAGGTATCCACGAGTTCACATGATTCTTGTGATTCGGCGGCAAATTTTTTGACATCATGTCGTGCTTTCGAGACCAAGGTCTCCCTATCTTGAAGGCGATGAACCCAACCCAACCAAGGCATTGTGTTCTCGTTCCATGGTGTGTCGTCCACCGATCTCAATGTCCTCTGCAGTGTCTCTAGTTCCGCTCGTGCCTCGTCCCTCTCCTTATTTGCCACCTTCAACTTCTGTGACATTGATTCCATCTCCCCTTCATCTTCCACTATCGCCTTTTCTTTTCCAAGCGCTGGTGGCCATACTTGGCTACTCCCAGCTGGTACTGGCAATTGAACAGAAGATGGTTCAGCCGGTCTGTTAGATTTGACCGGTGTGGCATCCTTTGCATCGTTCCTTCCAAACTTGGAAAGAGAAAGGTCGTCAGAAGTTTCGGCGCTGTCGTCAATGACTACCACATCCACCTCACGAACCTGCGCATTCATCTTCTCCGACATCCTTGTAATGCGTCTCCTACTGGCCTCCAGCATACGCTTGTTATTTTCTAATTCCCATTTAAGGTGTCTAGTAAACATTTCATTTTTATGGACCTCCTCCTCCATATCCATCACTTTCTGAGTTAGCGCGATCCTGTCTTTTAACATTGGCGTTATAAAGGAAGCCAACGTGTCGAAGCCATCAGCGGCTTGTAGCACACTCGGAGTGATAGTTGAAAACGTATGAGCCATTTCTAGAAGATGAGGAGCCATTGCTGCAAGAATTTCGGCCCCGTCCACCAAATTACGTGCGACTCTCATTATTCCATGTATTTGGTCCCATTCGTTTGAATCACTTCGCAGATCGACTAGATGACCAAATTCTGTTACCTGAGCGGACTTTTCAGTCCACTTAACACTCAAGTCGAGCAAGCCTTTCAACTTATCCTTGTTTGACATTGTTCGAAGCATTTCTTCAATATTGGAAATCAAAGTATCCTTGTCAATGATCGGGTCCTTGGAATTTGGTTCCAATGTTTCCCGCGTTGAAGTGCTTGGCCCGGCATCCATTGTCTTTGATGCCATGCCTTCCAAAGTTTGAACATTTGTAACAACGGTTTCTTCTCCATCTATATTCTCCCCCCCTCGTTCCGCGTTACCATAGTCTTCACCTCTTAGAATCACAATATTCAGAATATTTGATTGTACGGAGTCTTCTACCGTCGTTGTCTCCAAAGTCTCTTTGGGAATTGTGGTTGACAATATATTGTCGACCACAATATCCAAATGTTTGTCAGACTCCATCACAACGGCAACCTCCTCCACCGATGGTTGTATATTCGGCATGGTATCCACCACAGTCATCTGACGAGGCTTTTTCTTCAACTCTTCCAAAATAGCCTTGGTCAAGGTTGATTCAGGATTGAATAAATCAGGAATATGCTTCTGTTTTTGCCCAATCCTAAGCGGATATTGTTTTGTAGTTGGAAACGTGCTCCAATCCACCTTTCGTTTCAACACAACCTCGGTGTATACCATTGATAGTAGGCTATAATTGAAAAACCCTTTGCTTCTTAGGCGATTCCCAAACAAAGCCTGTCAAGCCTCCTCCGCACGATGAATGAAGTGATCATCTTTGCACATCAACGGCTTACAAGCAAAGTAAGTCGTATGACTTATGTGGCAATCTCTTGGCCAAAGTTTATCGATGTGGTACATCTTCACGTATTTCTTGCATGTCTTAGATACCCAGTATTCATCCATTTCAACCTTCCAACCTTCCTCCGCCTGAATGTCTTCATTGTCCAAAATCTCCCACCGTAGATCATGAGTAGCACCTTTTTGTTTGAACCGTTTCTTCGACTCTCCCATTCCAATTTCACTCACATCTTCCACCACAATCTGCTTCTCCGTTGCCATGATAACGCTTGCTTTTAAAAAAACAAACGCGGACACTCCGGTATTAATTCGTGAATAAATGGTTTGGGAAATTAAAAAACGGTTTATCCGGTCACAATAAAAGGACCCCCGTCTCCTCACCTAGTAAGAGCAACAAGTACAGAAAACTGTAACTACAGCACATCCGACTCGGCATGAGAGGAGAGGAAGTGAGGGAAAAAGAAGTGGCCGTCCGCATGTATATTCGGACGGCCGCCTAACCTAACCGGGCGGCCGTCCGCATGTATATGCGGACGGCCGCCTAACCTAACCGGGCGGCCGTCCGAACCGGCGGACGGCCAATCGGTTGGGCCCACCGGGCCGGCGGTCGGCCTATGGGCCGGCCGTCCATACCGGCCGTCGGCCGAGCCTGGCCAACCGCGCCGGCAGGCCGTCCGCCATATGGCTGACCGCCGGTCTCGCGTCCGCCAGCCTCCTGGGACTGTTTTTTTTTGGGTTCTTTTTCCATTTTTTTCCTTTTTTTTTCCTTCTTTTTACCATTCTTTCAACCCCCCAAGGTCGTTTAGGGCCAGAGTAAACTGACCCCCTCGTTGGGACCGCTTGGATGAAGGGAAGTCAATCTGCCCCCGAACCTCGTTCGTCCCCATCCCTCTACCCGACAAGCCCTTCGCTCGGCCCTTCCCCGGTGCTTGTTTTCTCCACCCTCCCCCCATACCCGCCCCATCGCCTCTCGATACCCAACCTCTCCTCTCGCCCTCAGCCTCCCCTCTTGCCCAAAGACCATGTCAGGTTCAAACACTTACGAAATCATTCAAGCACATCCAGAGTCAAGCTAGATAGTGGAACACATTATGAAGTGGTCATGTCAATTAAGATCTACTGCTGCAAGATGCATGGGCTCAACCATTTGAGTTTCATAGGAGAATGTGAAGTTCTTGACTAATTGTAGAGAACAGATGATGCAGTTGGTGGCTTCTTCAAGGAAATCAGTCATATGCATTATCCTGATGGTGATCCCATTTGTTGCCGCCAGAGGGTACCATAATCAACCTTAATCCTCCCTACCAAGGTTGGCTACCTAGAAGCCAACACCCCAACTGCAAACAATATGTTCTAGCAAGCAGCACTCACATTTTGTTTCACCCCAAACTTCAACTTTAGCTAACTTGATTAACCAAATGTGGTACAACGAGAGTGGGTTTGACATCTGATGCTGTGAACTAGCTCTAATATGCTATGAACGTAGTGCAATACACTCACAGAACATTACACATCACCCGAAGACTTTTCATACAAACTAGCCCGTGAAGCACATATAGCACTGCAGATGAGTGCGTTCTTTTTATTTTGCAAATTAAAGTTTTGCGTTCGTTTTGTGGAGCTTGATCTTATTAAGATTACCACAACACACCTGGTTTGTAGAGGAGAGAGGAGGGTTTGGGCGAGAGGAGAGGTTGGGTATCGAGAGGCGATTGGGCGGGTATGGGGGGAGGGTGGAGAAAGCAAGCACAGGAAAGGGCCGAGCGAAGGGTTGGTTGGGGAGAGGGATGGGGACAAACGAGGTTCGGGGGCGGATTGACCTCCCTTCATCCAAACACTCCCAACGAAGGGGTCAGTTCGCACTGGCCGGACGTTTAGGGGTTAATGTTAAATTGTATTTGGATTGAAAATATGTTTGAAAAAGTAAAACTAGATTCGAAATCGGAGTTGGAAAAGAGCACCCTTAGGTTTAGGGTTAAGGGTTTAGTATATATGAAGGGGCTAGTTTTTAAGTTATATGTAAGAAATATGCTACATTACACCAATTCTTTGCCATGAGAATGCCACGTGGAAATTGTTGAAATTTTTGGATTGAAACATTGATAAGTTTGTAATAAACTTGCTTTAAAAAATGGGTCCATTTGAAACATGGGTGACTATGAAAATCTACAAAACTACAATTCAAACTCATCTTGCCATTGCGGACCTATATCGTTCTAGGATTCGAACCGGAGACTGCATAGAATTTTAATAGTGGACCAATTGAATTTGTAGTTTATGTGAAGGCGTTTAGGGTCGTTCAGTTTTAATGTATACATGATGCTATATTACCTTGACTATTTCTCCGAGAAATAAATTAAATTTCCAATGTTAAAAACTATAATTTGTACCGTGCTTTGGATGGATGATTTTCGGGTTGTAGCAATTTTTATGTATATCAACCGAAGAATCTCTCAACCATGGCGGGGTTTGAAC